>CM032449.1:99898739-99920381 GCA_019049505.1 Pachyrhynchus sulphureomaculatus | reverse complement strand
TGAAGTTGCCATGTTGAGTGATTTGGACCTACTAAATGGAGATCGTAAACCAAAAAGATATATAGTATAACGCAGCTCGGGCTGTTTAATTAAATAATATATAAATAACTAATAGTAACCTAAATTGCTATTACACGAATTATAAATACCAATTGGGAACCGTAATTATTGGTAAATTACTTTTAACCGGTTCGAGAGCTGAAATTAAATTTTCAAACCTATAAAAGTGCTATAGGCGAATTCAAATAACACAAACTAGTAAAAAACCAAATTTACTATAAATATTTGTAATATGTACTATAATTGTACACTAAAAATAATAAGTCTAAACACAATGACGAATCATATTATTAAATGTAACACTAAAACAAACAACACATAATTGCATCTAAGTCGCCAAAGGGTGGGAAATATACTAGGACTGTAAACAATATGCACTGAAGTTATTTTTTAAGTTTCAGATAGATATTTCGTCCTTTTTAGTGTTCCGTATGGAACACTTATAAGATCACTTCGGTGTCTGTCTGTCACACCCGATTTTCTCCGAAACTATTTGACATAGAAAGGTGAAATTTGGTAATAATATAGGAATTGATGGCCTCATCAGAGCCATGTAGTTTTGAGAATTAAATTTTGACTTAAGGGGTTAGTTTCGGGGGGTGGAGACGGAAGTGAAAAAAAAAAAATTTTTACTAGGCCATCGAGTGTGGTGTCATATGAAAGCTTGTGAAAACACGAGTAAAAAATATATATATAATATTATACTTGCGCGCACTTTTCTTTGTATTATTTTTAAAAATTCGCGAAAAATCGCTGTCCCGGGCCTTATCTCGAAAAGTACTTATCAAAAATTTCGAAAAAACTCTGGAATATTCTCCACGGGGTGTAGATTGAACGAAAATTATCACGAATGCATTACCTTAATAATTTATATGGTATATAAAAAAAACAAAAATTTCAAGGTCATCAGATTTCAGTAAAGATTGGAAACAAACTTTGTTGAAAACTCATTTGGGGTGTGTTTTGTGAAGTCACTGATCATTTTATACCACCGTAACATAAATTTTGTCTTAAGGGGTTCGTTTTGAGGGGTGAAATCGGAAATGAAAAAAAAATTTTTTACTAGGTCATCGAGTGTGGTGTCAAATGAAAGCTTGTGAAAACACGAGTAAAAAAATATATATATATATATATATATATATAATATATATATATATATAATGTAATACTTGCGCACACTTTTCTTCGTATTACTTTTAAAAAATAGCGAAAAATCGCTGGCTCCTACCTTATCTCGAAAAGTACTGACCAAAAAATTTTGAAAGAATTCTGAAATATTCTCCACGGGGTATAGGATGAACGAAAATTATTACGAGTGCATTACCTTTAATAATTTATTTGGTATATAAAAAAAAAACCAAAATTTCAAGGTCACCAGTTTTCAGTAAAGATTGGAAACAAACTTTGTTAAAACCTCATTTGGGGTGTGTTTTGTGAAGTCACTGATCATTTTATACCATCCTAACAAAAAAATTTATTTTAAAAACAATCAACTTACGAAACACTAATTGTGCAAGTTCAACTTGCACTTGACCGGTTTTTTAAATATGTCATACATATCTAGTAATGTTCAAAAACAAAAAGGAATATTAATTTTTCTTCTGGCTTGGTTTGCACGTTTTAATTCCTTTTTTTTGTAAAATTAACAATTTTAATCTGGTATAATATGTTTTATTAGAAAATTAGGATATGGATAAGAAAATGGTAGGTTTTGCATTATATCCAGATATTTATGAGATATTTCAGTTTTTGTACAGAAGTCATAAAACAATTGGATTATGAATAAGAAATGTTCGCTTCCAAATTTTTGGGGTGTATGTAAAACAGAATAAGCATGTATTCAGTTTTCTTTATAAAATTACCTCAAACATAAATAAAGCATTTTGAGTATGTTTTGTGTTCTGTAATTGTAATCAGGCAGGGAAATAACTGGCGTATTAACAAATACTTTCATCTTGAGATATATCTACAATTTTTTACCCTGTACTTTTAATAATAACTGACTAAAATCATTATTATGGTTTCTATTGTAGAGTATAAAATATATTTGAAAAATATTTTTCTATATTTCAAAATATATCGGCGTAGGATTAAAAGAATGCCCACTTGTTGTCTTATACTGCTAAGGTGGTTTTCAAGACGATTTTGACTATCTAATCTAGTCCTTAAGTATTTACTTACAGAAGACAACTGTAACCAGAACTTCTTCATATTGCTTATTGTTGCCATCCAGCAATTTCTGAACTTATATTTTACAATAATATCTTGTCCATTTTTAGAATAAATTTTTTATTCTTTTAAAAACTCTAACAATCAGATTATACAACTTCTTTTTAAGAACCTTCAAATAACTCTTTACATTTAGTAGTAAAATTATTTTGTGAAGGTCTTAAAATACCAAAAAGATTATTAAATTTTTCTATTACTTCTATGGCTGCACTTGAATCGGACTGCAACGTACCCAATATTTTATGAGTATGCATGCTACTAGCTACTGTTTGACTTAAAACTTGAATAGTAAGTTTCATTTTCTTATTATCGAAAGAGGAAAGGTTAATTACGCATCTGTCAATTTTGAAGCTAAACGATAAATTTGTTTTTTTTTCCATGTAACAGATTCTGTAGTAGACCATAACGTGTTATAGTCATTGAAGTCAAAAAAAAAGGTTAAATATGTTGCCTTTTGTAAATTGCAAGTATCAAAAAACTACAATGCTTTAAAGTTACTAATGTTAATTTCGGTGTTCTGAGCACGAACAGTTAAAATATTTCTTATCTGAAGAAAATTCAGTCGCATATTATTTATTATATTAGGGCCTGTACATATAAATTTATATTACTTAATTTTAGAACATACTGATTAAAAATTGGAAGTATTTCAGTAGCTTTTAATTGGGAAAGCAATTGTTTGCTTTCGATTTTGCCAAAGGCCTTTAGCGATATCAACAGATACGTTTTGTGCCACAAATACTTATATCCAATGTCTTGTAAACCTACTATTTCGTTTCATCCTGTATGATAATATAAATTTGACTTCATAGACATATCACCTATATATAACAGGAAATACTTACACACTGTTAATTTTATATTTCTTTGATGTACAGTTAATTCATTAGCTGTGGAACCTCTTAGGCACTAAAGATAGAGTTCAGGAAAATCAGAATGCACTACTCTAATAACAATCTATAAAGAATTATAAAATAAATAACCAGTCAAGAGCAAGTTGAACTTGCGCAATAAGTGTTCCGTACGTTGATTACTTTTAAAATAAAAAATTTTGTTACGGAGGTATAAAATGATCAGTGACTTCACAAAACACACCTTAAATAAGTTTTCAACAAAGTTTGTTTCCAATCTTTACTGAAAACTGATGACCTTGAAATTTTTTGTTTTTTTTATATATAATATTAAAGGTTGTGATAATTTTTCGTTTAATCTACATTATATATACATATACATATATATATATATATATATATATATATATATATATATATATATATATATATATATGTATATATATATATATATATATATATATATATATATATATATAAATATATATATATATATATATATATATATATATATATATATATTTTACTCGTGTTTTCACAATCTTTCATTTGACACCACACTCGATGACCTAGTAAAATTTTTTTTTTTTTCACTTTCGATTTCACGCCCCAAAACTAAACTTTCAAAACTACGTGGCTCTGACGAGGCCACCAATTCGTATATTACTACCAAATTTCAACTTTCTATGACAAATAGTTTTCGGAGAAAATCGGGTGACAGACAGACGGTCTGACACCGAAGTTATCTTATAAGTGTTCCGTACGAAACACTAAAAATCAGTAACACATACCGGTCCTGACTTTTTCTAAACATTTGTGAAAATATCCCAGAGCGAGCAGTATTTTATTACAAAATTATTTTTCTTTTTTGAATCGGTGTATGTCTACATATATATATATATATATATATATATATATATATATATATATATATATATATATATATATATATATATTATTATATATATATATATATATATATATATATATATATATATATATGTATATATATATATATATATATATATATATATATATATAAATATATATACATATATATATATATATATATATATATATATATATATATATATATATATATATATATATATATACATATATTTATATTATATATATATATATATATATATATATATATATATATATATATATATACACATATATGTATACTAATTTTTCCAAATACCAAATTCGGGAATTAGAATTAATTCTTGTATCATATTCCTCTAGGCTCCTACATAATTAGGGTAGGGAGCTCTATCTCAGCCCTTAGAGAAAGCAGAAGGCTAAAATTTAGAATTTGATATTAAGTTTTTTAAAAACACTACTTTTCAAGTTTGTAAAGCCATTTTTAGAAAAGGTACTTGTGGGTTTCGCTACCCCTTCATGGTTTTTCTCTAGCCTTAGGGTGATCCTTAGACTATATATTAATTTTTTTGGGAACTTCTATTCCATATAAAAATGCCCATGATAGCGCAGGATCCTTAAACCTGAAAATTAGGTTTTAGCAAATTCCCTGTACTACCGATGATGTAGATTTTTTCGATAACTCCTTCTAGTCTATTCTCAATTGTTTTGCCAAGATGCGGAACGTTTCCGCACCTAGAAAACGCAGAGAGCTAAAACTTAAGTTTACGCTTTACTGTGGTGTGCTTAAAATAATAGAAGTTTCTTTATTTTTTCTTGAAAAAATGTATTTGGAGAACATTTTTTGCCATCAGTGTATTCTTTGATGTACTAGCAATGGCGCAATTACCTTAGTAAGTTGTCCAATCGCCTCCTGCATCAATAATCGCCTGGCATCTTGGAGGCATGCTGTCGATGAGATTTTCTGCATACTCTGCAAATTTTTTGAGTCTCGCGGTACGACTGAGTCAAGGTCCTCAGAGTCTTTTCTCTGAGCTTTTTCGTTACAAGGGATCAGACGTTTTTCAATAGGGTTGGTATCCGGTGTTTGTGGCGGGGGGGGGGTCACTTTAGTTCTTCGGAATTTGACATCATGAGCACGAAGATGTTGTCGAATGGAACACATTCAAACCAGATTTTCTTAATTTTGTCGCTCCTTGACGCAGCGTCAATTTCGGATCCCGTGAAAACAAAAACAATTCGTTTTTCGGCTTTTGGAGTGACTACCGAGCCACGTTTTGGCAAATCGTCGACATTATTCGTCTCGTCAAAATGATATACTCACTTCTTCACAAACGACATCGACTTTTTAGTATATTTAGCGGCCTCGGAATGTGTCATTTTAGGCCCTATTTGATGGAAACAAAGAAAGACTGCCTCGAATCGACAAGCAAACAAGTGACTCATTTTGGATTTCGACGAAAGTTCAGAATCGACTGATACTTTTACTAAAATGCATCGTAAACAAAGGTCCTCTCTACCGATTTTTTGTGAAATCGATAGAATCGTATCTACCAAGAAATGAATTATCGCGGACACGTTTTTACTTGACAGACTGTGTCACATTTAAGACTCTATTTCCAGCTTCTTTTCTGTGATTCTCCGGACCCTACCTTTACGATATCTTCTAATAGGGACCCTGCTCTTAAAAATACTTCAAGATCATAGAGTCTGGATAAATTAATTAATTTGTCCTAGTAAACGAAAATTATTATTGTGATACGAATCAATATTATTGTTAGGCAATACACATAAGTTTAAAAATATGATCTGATAATTTATCTTAGTATTAAATAGCCTATGTAACTCAAGGGAGACGATACAAATTAGCGGTTAAGGCCCCTAGAAGTTATATAACCGTAAAACATATATTTGTATTTTGATATTTTGTATATAAAAGAAATCATTGTGCAGTGTAGACTAAGTATCAATTTCCTCACTTTCTACTATAGCTGCCCTTACCTATTTTAATCAATTGCCATAGTAATAAACTGTACTGCTAACTAACAACACAGAAAACTGTCGATAAGGTACACGCAATGACATAAAACCATATTTGTCTTCATAAAAGTTAGACAGGTTAATTGTAAACTTGTGTTACAGGGTGGAAAACTGTTAATTTCAAAAGAAGCTATTAAAGTTTAGGAGTGCTGGCGAAAGTTAATTTCCGGTTCCTTTCTCATATACAGTATACAGTCTTTCTGTTGAGGTAAAATTGTAAACGTTCTCGTTACCGGCAGACTTCGATTTATTTTCTTGCGTGTATAAGGAAAACTTACGTACATGCACCCGATATCCCTTTATTGCACGCCAGCAGGGGTTTGATTTTCATTATACTTTAATCGGGTAGTTTCATTCTTGTTATATTTTGATTATATAGGTAATAAGCTGGATATAGTATAATGTAGATTTTTTATTTCTAACTAATTTTTAATGATTGCAACTAAGAGTTTAGGTTGTATAGAGAATATAGATAGATTTCAGTAAGAGTCAGATTTCATAACTAAAACTAAATGGTCTTTCAAATACCAAGATTACCGAGTTAATTTAGATTAGATTATATAGACTTAAATAGTATCTAGTATTGAGGATAAATATAAGCATCGTTATTTTTACACTATAAATTCAAAAAAAAGTGGACGTAAAGTAAGATTGCTTGTACACTCCTGTCTTCCAAAGCTGGTAACTTTAATGATTATTTTTCTGAAATATAACAACTGGAATGTTGATTCTACAATTAGGATTATTAAAAATTTCCAACATATTGCAACGATAAAGCATATTAAAGAATTATGTCGATAAAACATACGAAAATAAATTATCTTAGAAATAACTTATCATAATCGGCTTCCTAGCAAAATCAATTAAGTAATAAATTTAATTAAGATTTTCTATAAGTTTTGTCATTATTTTTACTTCAAATACTTTTTATTGGCTAATTTTTAACAACCTCAAGTCTGGTTATACTCAGTGAGAAAGTTTCGATCCTTGATAGTAATATTGTGTAATTTCAATGGTACAATGTGAAAATGTTTTGTCCTTTGGTTAAGATGAAAGCGTAATTATAAATGTTATGTATTTTTCAGCTTATGTATAGATCAATAATTATATTGCCAACAGGGTGGGTGAAGGGTGAATTTTAACAGAGTGGAGGTGAAAGGGGGGAGGATTGTTAAATATTGTATAGTTTCAATAGTATCACTAAGTTTTTTCCTTTTTTCTGGTTGAGATTATGGATAAACGTTTAGTATAATGATTTACAACATATAATTAGAATAAGGGAGATAGGATGGAGAATAAGGATAGTTACATATATATCCGTTATACGTTCATTTTAGGGTTCTTTTAGTGGACGAATCTGATAATTATATATTTTTTTTATTTGCAACTTTAATAATAGCTCATCTGCTTAACTTTTTATATTTTTATATCGAGATGTAAGTTATTGTTTAGCGTGAGAAAGTCAAATTCGGTGTTATTTTTATTCCTTGTTTGCAAGGGTACTGTCCAGTGAGCATTACGAGCTTTATTGACTTAAGAAGCTATGCTATCGGTAGGTAGGGTCTCCCATTCTGGACAGGTCCCTGTGGGTAAAAATAAGATTAAAAGGAATACTAATGCACAGTGTTGCCTACATATACGCTTACATACACTACACGCTCACTATGGAACGAGGTCGTGGCTACTCTCCTCATCCCCCGCAGAGATTTAACAAACCTCAGAAGAGGTTGATCCAAAAGTGGTAGCAAGGACGAAGGTCGAACCGCCACACCGATCACTGCTACGGTAATACAGGGACCTATCCTTGTCCAGTCAGTACAGGGGGCTGCATCATCACCTAGAGTATAAGCTTAAGTGACGCAGTAGTGCCAGGTGGCACCTGAACTAGGGTTTTTCTGCAGATCTCAAGAGGCTTCTTTTGCGGTTGCCAGATTTCCTCGGAAGGAGACAAGATTGAGTCTGCCTAGGAGATATATATCATATAATACAAACACAGTTACCCTTAATTGATTTTTTATGTTATAGATGGAATAGAGAAATCTAGAGTCAAACGTGCCAATAAGTGGTCTTTAGAACCCTAGCATTTTTATAAGAAAAACGAGATGATTTTTATACAGATATTTTCAGAAATCGGGTTAGGGATTTAGGGTGAGTCGGCCACATCCTGGTGGTTGAGAGGAAAGAAAAAGTGAGGTTGAGAACCTGTATGCTGGTGTCCAGTGTGTAAGCGTTACCCCGCTGCCTAAGCTGGGATACAGTGACGGCACCGCAGCAGTTCATGAATATAAGGTAAGCAAGGGCAGTCGTAAGTTGTTAGTTTGTAGCCTATACCTACCGTACACTGATACTCCGCCGCTAATTACAGAGAAACTGGAATGAGTCACCGGATTCACGAGAAATAAAAATTTACTAGTTTTGATAGGATATGATGCTACCACTCTAAGATGAAACTCTAGGGTCACATATTAAAAAATTATCTCTCAATACTACAGCTAGTAGTAATAACCTCTCAGGGTAAAGTTGATAGTGTAGAGGCACTAGATAAGGAAGTTAATATCCTCGTATGTCCGCTTGTATTAACGGCCGGTAGGAGGGTGCGCTGGTGGAACTTCTATATTGTCGAGCTTCACCAATATATATATATATATATATATATATATATATATATATATATATATATATATATATATGTATATATATATATATATATATATTAGCCATAAATATATGCCATCACTACAAAAAGACAAACAGGTGGAACTAAATGTCGTCGCAAAACGAAGCCGACTGGTTGTTGCCGGATCGTAAAATTAAGTCTCGTCAAGTTTTTCAGACGTGACGCGCATATTTTCCGCTAATAAGGTTACATATATTATTACTGGCAATTCTTAGAAATAAGGAACTCGACGAGGCAAACTTTAATGAAACGGTGGTAGCCAGCCAGCTTCCTTTTGGGCGACACTTTGTTCCACCTGTTGGCCTTTCTGTAGCGATAGCTATATGGTATGTTCTGACGTACCATTAGGGAGAAGTGAGGCATGGGCTGCCTATAAAGTTGCTAAACAAAATTTAAAAAAAGAGATGAGTGATGCCTTATTGGAGTCAAAATTGGTAAATATGCTGAGAGTAAATTGCTCATCGGTTACCTGCGTAGGTAGGATGGTAGCTGAACCATCTTTATCAAGTAGTCCTTCAGACATCCGCTGTAGGTTCACTTCTTCGACGAAGTTGGCATCCTGTAATTTCGGTTCATGGACTGAGGGAATAGTGGTCGACGAGATTGGGATACGCGCTGTGAGAGAGTTCAAGCCATACCAGGCAGCGAGTCCGGAGACTATTTAAATAACCTTGCCATAAGGGGCAGGAGATTCTACTCACTAGATTGGAAATAGTCCTTCGAGCTAGTCTCGTGCTGGGATACGTCCCTGAAGCCTGGAAGACAGCTTCAGAGTCGTTTATCTCAAATAATGAGAGGACTGATTTTTCGGTGGCAAAGGCTTTCAGATCCAGAAGTTTAACTTATTTTTTAATGAAAACTGCACTTGATAGCTATTTCTTAGAGATCGTGATTAAAAGATATCCTCTCCAAATTAATCTCTATGCATATCAACGGGGCCAATCCATGGAAAGTGCTGCATGCTGAAGTTACAAAAATCCAGATAGTGCTGCATTACGGAGACGTAACTTTAGCAGTTTTCTTTGATGTTTTTTTTTCTGAGCATAACACATGTACTGCAAGGAAATCTCTAAAGCTTGACAGGAGTGACGCGTGTGCGGAAAGAGCGATTTACTTTGGGCTTGAATCGTTGTAAATTGTACTTGGTGGGAAATATAGTCTGGGCAAATCATTCCAAAGGGATAAGGTTCCTCATATAAAAGAAATTTTGATATGGGTTGTGTGAGGAGTGATAAGCTGAATATTATACGGATGTGATATATTGGTGCGATGTATATTCCGAGTATGTGCCCCTCTGGGAAGAATTAAGCAGACTACATCCAGCGAACACTATCCATGAAAAGAAAGGTAAAATAGATTCCGATGTTTCAAGGAGGGAGTTCTGGGTCTTCAGTTAGGAGAACAATTCTCTTCTGAACAGAATCTAACCAATTCAACGTATGTTGGCACCAAACATAAGAGCGATATTCCATTGTTGGTCGAATTTGAACTTTATACAGAATTAAAAGTTTTTGTGAAATATAAGGCTTCCTAGTTCGAAATAATATTCCCAGCTTTAGAGAAGCCCTCTTCCCTACACGCACAACATGCTTATGCAAAGACATATTTGCTACCAAGTTAAAGCTCCGGAAGTCGAGTGACGATACTAGAGATCCTGACATAACCATGTCGGGTTTCGTAAGGTTAAATTTTTTAGAAAAAACTGCCGCCTGGGTTTTTGCAGTGTTAAATTCTACTTGGTTACTATTACCTCAAGATAGAATTTTTTCCATTTCTTTTTTGGTGTCTAGTTTCATTAAAACACGGTTTATGACAAGTTGTCTGAAGACAATATCGGGCATCCATGACTGCGTTTTGGGAATAGTGGGTGGTAATTTTCCTTGGAAATCGACAGTAAAACAGGAAGTAAAGAGTTCAGCTAAGAAGCTGGTATTCTCAACAGGTGTTGTTGCAATAGTATTATCTGATCCTGTAAATTATCGTATAGTAAATTTAATAAAATTTTGACAAATCGCCTTTCGATAGAGAGTTGTCTTGCCAATACCCAAACAGACAGACGAAAATAGAAACCCATATTTTTCGTAATCTGGTCTTGGAAACGTAAAAAGATACGAGAATTTAGGAGAGTGATTAAAATAAAAAAGGACTAAAAACAAAAAGGCATTAAGTATAAATAAATAAAATATTTGTAGGTTGGCGGATACATATTTAAATATATGACTAATAAAAACATTGTTATTTACTTTACAAAACAAACTAGTACTTTTCTCGTTAAAGTATACGAATTTCCTTCTACAAAGAAAACGTATACGAAATGTCTGTTTCGATAATTTAGTTCTAAAAATATGCCCTCTGTCCCGAAACTTTAAATCTAAATCCCGTATTGATCCCACAGACCGCCAAATATAGGAGACACCCAAGTTCGAAGGGATTCGGATTTCTTCGCAACCAGCCGAATAACAAGAGTGACCTAGTTGAAAGCCAACGGTTTAACAACTCACAATCCCGATAAAAATATTGCTGCTATATTTTTAAAATTTCGTTAGGTTTTGAGAATAAATTTTAAAATATAATTAAAAAATAATTAATTTATGTCAGCGTAATTTCAGTTTAACATGTCTGGTAAAAAGGGTATCGTAATTAAAAGCAGCTTATATCATTAAATTAATTAATCAGTCAGGGAGTAAGTCAAAATTATTATCCCGGCTTATTTTTGCTAAATAGTTCACTAAAATGGAAAAGAACGAAAGTGATAAGAATACAAAATTTTAGATAAGGCAACAAGGATGCATTTTATTTGTTTATCTTTTTATTATTATTTTTTAATATTTTCTAATATATTTATCGAAATTTTGGAAAATTGCTATGTTGCATTAGTGAATAAATAAAAAATTACAAAAAAGTAAGCTTACTTAAATATGTTTGCTCCAGGTTACTTCTAAAAACTTTCTATTCTTAAGTTTTGAGAAATATTATTTAAACACATTAGAGAGATTTGGCCTACCGTTTGGAGTTTGCGCAGTAGTATAGGACATAAATTAAATATAAGAACTCAGCTGTTATCGTTATTTGAAGCATGCACACATCAGTTGAAGCTTGCGCAGTATTGAAACAAAATAAGAAAAACCTTTATTAGGGATAACGATTTCCCTTATTTAGGAACTTATAAGAGAGATTATTTGAAGTTCGTTATTCTTGTCGCTATTATGGCAGGGCCTGTTTTTTTCCTACTTAGGTATACAAACTGCTAAGAAAATATAGTAAAATTGAAATGATAATCTTTTATTGACATACTGACAACAGTTAATTAGTGTTCAGATTATGTTGGGATTTTGCTATCTTTGGCACAATAGCATTACAGCGTGTGTAGTGTTAATTTCAAATGAAATTTTATTTATCGCACATCTAGAATACCTTGGAAATATTGAAGGAAGTGATAGAAACCTACTAGACACAACTTTAATTTAGAAACTTGTGTTGACGAATCAAATGCCAATAACCGGTGCGCTTAACCATGAACGGAATGAAAAAAAATTCGAATAAAATAGAAGATGAATACTAACCTAACCTTGCAATTCCTTCGCCTTAATAATACGCATGCTTGAGATGATAAGGACAAAGGTATGTAATATATATTTATTCACAACTTTAACAAAATATGATGATCTTCTGTCAGATTTAAATCATCTTTACCTATTTCAGAGAATATTTTTAATATAATAAATATCAAAATAAAATTAATAGAAAATAATAAAATAAATTAATCAAAAAAAAAATAAATTGAATTTTACAGAGCCCTGGATATATAAATTTCTTTTGTGAATAACATATTTTCCTAGTAATTATTGTCGCTCCTAATGGATTTTAGAAACTTAGGTATTTATTAAGGGTTCCTTTTATAAAAAAGTTTCCCCTGTCATCGAATTTTTAATTGGGCGTAAATTTTGAAAATTCCACTCTATAAACCGGTTTATTATTGTACGGGTGATTTTTAGTTTAGTGTGTTAGGAAAAGGGCTTTTCATTAAAGGGCTGAACTCCCCCCCGATTGTCGCTCACTCCCCTTCCGATTTATCGATTGGCGCGACTTTAATGGGTTTTTTAGAAGAAACGCTCTTTGTATCCATATGCCCTTTCGCCCCTTAAACCTGATTATACCACTGTAAACATTGTATAGTTGGTTTTTAATAATAGTAAATATAGTAGGTGGACTTCCTAATTGTAAAAATTCTATGAAACTCTGAATTATTTTTTTTTGTTAAATTCCAAGTCAAGGTTAAATTTTTGGGGGAGCAGTTCTATCGTCTGTTCAGGTTATTAATTGTTTCATAGTAGTACATATTAAAATTTGATATTGTCAGTATATGGCGTTATGTCAAAACTTCAAACTCATGAAATGTGAAAGTTATGACATAACTTGGTTTTCATACCTAATACAAAAAGAAAGTCGGTAAGGTGATTCACCTAGTACTTTCCTTGTAAACACGTAGTTCTACAAAAAGTATTAAATTCCTGATCGTGACAGGGAGTTCGCCAGTCTTCTTGACCTGAACTAACCTGAACTAATCCAGAGATTTATGTCGTCACTGTAAAACCGCAGGTAGGTTCTTTTTACCATAAACTGCTTTCGATATCGAGTATTCTAGCAATTAGTGACAGAGAAGAGCCGTAATATTTGATATTACAAATATCCTAAATGGGAAGAACATGTGGCATATTTTTGAACATTCCCTTGGTTAGACGTTTGTTTTAGATCCGACTATTCATCTGATTGGGCATGAAAGCCCACATTCCTTTGTAGAAGAAATGGCCTTTTAAAAACAAGGCCTGGTTCGATCGAAAATGCACAAACGTTGTTGCTTCTGACTATGTTGACCTATGCAACGAACTGTTGGATGATGACAATTATTACGTAAGGCTGCAGAGAGACCCAGCTGGCACTTTAGAACAAAAAGCCAATAAGCTGGTTTCTAAATCTAAACGGTCTAACAAAATCACTAATGAGTTGGCCTCAAACTTGATGATGTATAACTCTGTCCTAGCAAGGTTTTATGCTTTACCCAAGATACATAAGCCTACCTTATCGCGACGACCGATTGTTGCATCTATCAACACACCCAACAGCAAAATTGACAAATTTCTAACGGACATACTTTCAAAGGCTTACAACAAGACTAATGATTATTATATTGAGGACTCCTTCTCCTTTAGCACATTTATAGACGAATACCAACTACCAAAGAATTATATACTTATTAGCTTAGATGTGGTCTCCCTGTTTACAAACCTTCCACTTGACCTGGCTCGTCAAAGCATTACCAGTCACTGGGATGATATCTATCAACATTCCCCCATAGATTTGGAAACTTTTCTCGAGTTTTTGGAATACACCTTTGATCCCACCTGCTTTGTCTTCAACAATCAGTTTTATAAGCAAATTTTTGGCTGTCCCATGGGGGCTAGCTTGTCACCTATCCTGGCTAATTATGTGAGGGATGACCTGGTGGCACGGACCCTTCCACTACTCTCCTTTCGACCACCTTTTGTTAAGAGATTTGTAGACGACCTCATACTGGCCATACCAGATGATAAAGTTGAAGAAACACTTTTTGTATTCAACTTGGCTGACCAACACATACAATTTACCATAGAGAAGGAATCTAATAACTGCATTTCCTTCCTAGACATGACGTTAATAAGACAGCCGAACAACCAAATTATCACAAAATGGTATAGGAAACTAGTAAATAGTGGTCGATACCTGCATTTTCTCTCAGATCATCCCACCAAAATGAAATTGGGGCTGGTGGGGGCCTTGGCCACCAGAGTATCCAGACTCACACACTTTTCCCTCAGACGGGAGTCCCTAAATGAGCTTAAGTCACTTCTGCTTGAGAATTCTCACCCCAACTCTATAGTTCAACGTTTGCTTTTTCACAATAACGACCTGAATAGATCTCTTCTTAACATTCAGAATCAATTTCTCACCCCTAATGTTCTTCCACATGTCACCCCAACAATATACAGAAGCTTACCTTATATTAAGGGCTTAACCCCTAAACTAATAAAAGTATTAAAGAACGAAAATATTAAATTTGCCACGAGGATTGATAATACCCTCAAATGCCTATTCACCAATTTGAAACAGCCAGTACCCAAACTAAAAAAGACAGGAATTGTATACAAGATCCCTTGTCTGGATTGCCAACTTTCATACATTGGCCAGACTTCTAGATCACTCCAAGGGAGAATAACATCCCATAAGAGCGACTGTAGAAGGAGCACTCAATCTTGTGCCCTGGCACATCACTTTACACAGCACGACCACAGGATTAATTTCGGAGAGGCTAAAATACTTTACTCAGAGACCAACTACTACAGGAGGAGGTTTTTGGAGATGGTGGCCATTCATAACACACCTAATAATATGAACATCAAAACTGATGTGGACGACCTTAGCGTCGTGTACTCCTACTTACTACAGCTATCTACCTCTCCAGATTCCCCCCCTGTTGACCACTAGTCCTTCCAAATAAACAATTATTAAACAGGTTCCTTTTAAAAAAATTTTTTTAATAAAATAAAAATCAAATAAAATAAAAGATTTTTATAATTATGATTACTCCCTCGTAAAGTTCATAGTTGAGCCCCTTGTGGTACAATACGCAGAAGCGAACTGTCTGCCAAATGTCAAAAAATGCCGGGATTTTTCTAACCTCTCTCACTTTTTCGATTCCTGAAACCACATGTTTCACTAGTAATGATTAAGAAAATGTAAAAATTTTTTAACAAGTTTTAAATATGTCGTCTTTTAGTTTTTAGTATAAAATTGTTTTTTACAAGTTGTTTTTGATTGAACAATGCTTATCCTGGAAGATAACTCATGTTAAGTAAGTTCAATACTATAATTTCTCTGTTCAGTGATATCAATTAGTTTTTTACCATCTGCTTCATTAGTTAGCACAAATTTACTGTCCATTTTACTTGTAGAGTGTCCTGATGAAGGAAGAAATATATTCCGAAAGCTAGACTATTAACTAAGAGTTTTATTTGGCCAAAATCTTTTGACCGCTACCCTCACAATATTGTGAATTCTCTTTTTCACGAGTCGGTCACGACTACTTCTCCTGTCTTTTTATATATATATATATATATATTTATATATATATATATATATATATATATATATATATATATATATATATATATATATATATATATATACGTATAAGAAAGAGATAAAGCCTATAGGTTTTGAGCGATATTGTTCAAGGCGAAGGGGGTGGAAGGTGTGGGAATCGATAAATTTTGTATAGTTTTAACAATAATATGGTAATTTCTTCTAGTTTCTTATTAAGATAATAAACAAATATTTTACATACATATTTATAGTAAAATATAAAAGCGTTATAGGGGGTGAGGAAGGAGATTAGAGAGGTTCTTTTGTATATATAGCGTTATATGTCCTGTGGAAGAATTTAAAAACTAAGTTATTTTTTTCATTATTTTCGTTTTTAACTTAAAAAGGGGTCAGATGGATGGGGGTGGTTAACGATTTTCCATGGTATTCTGAGAATTTTTCCAGGTTTTTTGGTTGACGTAACTGACAAATTTTAAGCTTATCATTGTTTATAATAAAATATATAAGGGGTAGGCAGGCATATATATAGTGCAATCCTATATGTATTTTTGAGAGTTCTTGGATTATCGGAATATTAATTAAGTTAATTTTTCATAGCTATCAATTTTAGTAGGGAGAAGGGGCAAAAGAAATGGGAGACTATTTTATAGATAACCTTTGCATTTAAAGACATTTTCTCAAAATTAAAACTTGTACTTCTTGTCCATACCTTGGTAGACAATTTGTTTTATGTGTATGACAACTACATAATTAAGGTGTTTATTTGCTTGTAAAAATGGAGCTTTATAAAATATCATTTATATAAATGTGAATAACTTATTCTTAGATGAACCACAAGGAAAACAGCAAAATACCGGTTAATGGTATTTTTAACATATAACATCATTTATAAAGTTATTCTTTCATGGTCCATAAATCAAGTAGAGAATACATAAAATCGCCTAAATTATGAAACATTACCCTTGAACGCCATGTGGGGTTGGTTCCCAACATAAAGAGACTTTTCCCCATGCAAACTGTAACAAAAGCTCTATTCAACAGATCCTGTCATCAAAACGAATCCGATCTAATCATAACTGTAAAATTAATTCTACATACACAGTGGAGGTACGTTGCGTATGATAACCATCTCTTTACGCATATTCAAGAGGGCTCATTTAGAACATGATAGCCCCCTTATTTTTTTGGTAAGTCATTCACAATAGCACAAGTTTTGGATCCAAATTGTTTTTGAATGTAATTTATATTATTTCTTGGAGAATGTTTTTAATAATAGTGATTTATAAAAATGCGACACTTATAAGTGGTTAATTGTATACCTGAGAATGTGAGAAGTCTTCCAAAAATTGAACTTGGAAAGATTTTAAGGCCTTTTCTCTGCAGGAAAGCATTTTATACCTTAGGAGAGTTTTATGTGTGTGATATAAACTTAAAATATGTAGGCGCAAGTTAAGATTGTATTTGTTATGTTTTTAAATTTAAATGCAAATTGTTTAAAGTTTACTTAAGGGCTGCTGGATTAAGTTTCTTTACAAATGTGTTTTATTGACATGTTCCATGCTCATTGGGCTTTTATTGTTTTTGGTTGGAATGAATAAAGAATATCTATCTATATAATAATCGTGATAAATCTTCATGGTAAGTGTTATTAGGAATATATATATATATATATATATATATATATATATATATATATATATATATATATAGATATATATGGTGTATGTATATATATATATATATATATATATATATATATATATATATATATATATATATACATATACATATACATATATATATATATATATATATATATATATATATATATATATATATATATATATATATATATATATATATATATATATATACATATATGTATATACATATACATATATATATATATATAGATATATATGGTGTATGTATATATATATATATATATATATATATATATATATATATATATATATATATACTTTTTTTTTTAAAAAACATACATATGTTCTCTGGCCAGGTTATAGGATATATTTTACTACATTAGGTAACATAAGGAATAAGCAGTGACGATATTAGTGAATCAAATCGGAAAAAAATTTGCCGCTAGCGCGTTCTCTTGCAATACACTGCCTAAACCATTAAATATGAGACAATATCGTGCAGCAAAGAATATAATATATATAAAATGCAACGTCTCTCTGTCTGTCTGCCCGTTAGTGCGCTTATGACTTGAGAACCACTTATCCGATTTACATATTTGATTTTAAATTCATACATTTGTTCTCTGGCCCGGTTATCTATAATCTTCTATAATAAATATAAAATGCAACGTATCTTTTTCTGTATGTTTGTTTGTCCGTTAGTATGCTTATCACTTGAGAACCACTTATCCGATTTACCTTTTTTTTTTTAATTCATGCATTTGTTTTCTGGCCAGCTTATCTATATTCTTCTATAATATGTATAAAATGCAACATCTCTCTGTCTGTCTGTCTGTCTGTTTGTCCGTTAGTGCGCTTATCACTCGAGAACCACTTATCCGGTTAACGTGTTTCTTTTTTAATTTATACATTTGTTCTCTGGCCAGGTTATCTATAATCTTCTATAATATATTTACAATGCAACGTCTCTCGGTCTGTCTGTCTGTCCGTTAGTGCGCTTATCACTTATCCGATTTACGTACTTTTTTTTTTAAACAAACATATGTTCCCTGGTCGGGTTATAGGATATATTTTGTTACGTTAGGTAACATAGGGAATAAGCAGTGACGATAATAGTGAATCAAGTCGGAAAAAAGTTTGCCGCTAGCTCGTTCTCTTGCAATACACTGCCTAAACCATTAAATATGGAACAATATCATGTAGCAAAGAATACAATATATATGAAATGCAACCTCTCTCTGTCTGTCTGTCTGTTCGCTAGTGCACTTATCACTCGAGAACCATTTATCTGATTTACGTGTTTTTTTAATTTATACATATGTTCTCTGGCCAGGTCATAACCTCGCAAAAGGTTTTCATTTCTGGGACTTTAGATAATGAGAAGTATACTTTCTCATTTCAGTTGATATATCTATCGATTTGTAGGCACCATATAGATGTCAAATTTGGCACACATACGAGGCTGGTTTGAAAAGTCCGTGCAAAGTCCGAGAGATGGCACCACCGGCGCGTATCGAGGTCCTGTTTAGTTAGTAGCATCTCTTGAATGAACGCACACCAAGTTTCAGCCATATTGGTCTATTTCTTTGTGTTTGGCATTCGTGTGAATCAAGGAAGTCGAGTGATTTTCAAGAAATGGACGAAAAAGAATTTCGTGTGGTGATTAAACATTACTTTATGAAAGACAAAACGCCTCAGGAGACTAAAGAGAAGCTTGATAAACATTATGGTGACTTTGCACCTTCGATTAGAACAGTTTATAAGTGGTTTCAAAATTTTCGGACTGGCCATATGGGCACAAGTGACGCTGAACGTTCTGGACGGCCTGTGGAGGTTACGACTCCAGAAATCATTGATCAAATCCATGATATGGTGATGGATGACAGAAGAGTTAAGGTGCGTGAGATTGCTAGTGCTGTGGGTATCTCGACTGAACGGGTACATAATATTTTGCATAAACATTTGGACATGAGAAAGCTATCCGCAAGATGGGTGCCGCGATTGCTCACGCTTGACCAAAAACGGAATCGTGTGAAGTGTTGCAAGGATGGTTTGCAGCTGTTCCAGAAGAATCCGGAGGACTTTAAGCGTCGTTTCGTCACTGTGGATGAAACATGGATACATTACTATACTCCTGAGACCAAACAACAATCTAAACAATGGGTTACCAAGGGGGAATCTGCACCAAAAAAGGCGAAGACCGTTCCTTCGGCCGGAAAGGTTATAGCGACTGTCTTTTGGGATTCGCCAGGGATAATCCTCATCGACTATCTGGAAAAGGGGTAAAACTATTACAGGTGAATATTATTCATCGTTATTGGACCGTTTGAAAAACCGAGCTGCAAGAAAAACGCCCGCGATTGGCCCACAAGAAAGTCCTTTTCCATCACGACAATGCACCAGCACACACCTCAGCAGTTGTCGCAAAATTAATGGAAATAGGATTCCAACTCGTTTCACATCCCCCATATTCTCCAGACTTGGCTCCCTTGGACTACTATTTGTTCCCCAATTTGAAGAAATGGCTGGCGGGACAAAGATTTTATTCAAACGAGGAGGTGATTACAGACACTAATGGATATTTTGCAGACTTGGACAAATCCTATTATTCGGAAGGGATCAACAAACTAGAACATCGTTGGACGAAGTGTATAAGCCTAAAAGGAGACTATGTCGAAAAATGAAAAAGGTTTACCCCAAACACATAAGTAGTTTTTATTTTTGCACGGACTTTTCAAACCAGCCTCGTATAATACTCGTAGTAGGAAAGGTATCTAAAGCTTTTGAAAGATATCATTTCAGGGAAACGGAACGCCAAGGGTTAGGATAGATAACTACTGTTTAGAATAGAAGCGTTTCTTCTGTTTGACTTATTTTTTCGTTAATACCTCACTATATAGTAGATTTATATGTTAAAATTTCTTATTATACTTACCATATAAAATGTTTGTGAACGACCAACTCACCTGAAACAAAACAAATAGGTACAAATTAGAAAGAACCATATAGGTTTTAAATCTATTCCATTTTTTACTCTATTTTTATCATATATAACCGATAGTTTTACTTAAACAAAATGTGAGATTTGCCTAACAACAAATTAAGATTTGGAAGTAAATCCTATAATAAATATTATATTTGTTCTCAACTAAAGGAATAATAATGCCAGGTGCTAGAGAAGACATAAAATTAATAAAAGTATTTATAGAAGTGGCCAACTTATACTGTATATCATGTCAGCTTTTTGGCAAAACAAGTTACTTTATTCACCAAGAAGAAATTATATCTAATACAGAAAATATAAGTAACTTTGTACAGGGTGGGCCAAATTAGACACTTTTAAAGGTAATAAACCCCTTTATCTAAAGAAGATAGACGAAAACTAATGTCGGTGTATGAAGCTCAATTTTTATGATAAACTGAATGGTGAAAACCGCATATCGATATCTAGTACCGTTTCAGATATACAGGGTGTTTCTCAAAAATCTGCATTTTGGAAAAATGTTTGTCATTCTTTTTCTATTGAAAATTTTTGATTTCTGTAAAAACATTCTCCAAGCACTTTTTCACGTTGATTTCAACAGTGTAAGTTACATTTTTTTACAACTAATATTTTAATAGTTATTAACGCAGAAATATGTTTTTTAAATGGGATACTCTATATATTTTTCCTTATCCGAATAGAGCTCTAAATTACCATTCCAAAAATATAGCACACTTTATATTTTGCTTAAATCTACTTCAAAATATAAAGGTTTTTAGTTTTTACGCAAGTTTTAAATGCACATTTTGTGAAGCGGCAATATCAATTGTTTACCGATAGCAGTCAAATCGTAAAAAAAAATCTCAGAAGTAACTCTAAGAGTCATAACTACAATGAAATTTACTAAATGCTATAGTACTTTAAACTATGTAGAAAATAAAACAAAACAACAATAAAACAATTTATTCCGAGTAGAGCAAACTAAAACAAAACAATTTTCTATAAGAGATGTTTGAAATGTCGACCAGTTTCATTTACACATAGGCGGCACCTTTTCTGGAGACTTCTTACCGAGTTGTTTAGTTCAAGAGGAGTGAGAACTGCGTCTTC
>CM032449.1:99876239-99893739 GCA_019049505.1 Pachyrhynchus sulphureomaculatus | reverse complement strand
TAGTATACCAAAACAGGTGGTAAAAACGACGATCAACAGATGGTCATTTAAGTAACATATAGATCGTTGGTTCACAAGATTTGGTCAAAGACATGCGAGAGGCGCCATTAGTAGCACCTCAAAAAAATTAACAACTGACGTCCTTTGTTTAACAAGTGCCCAGACCAAACTAGTGGTGGGACTAATTACCGGCCACTGTCACTTGAGGACATACCTATAGAAAATGGGTATCCAAATTGATTCCATGGCATACAGTCTACGTGGTGAAGAGAAAGGAACCTATATGGACTTTCTACATGAATGTGTGGCATTATCTCGTAACAGACATAAACTGTTTGGTGATCGATATCAATGATAAATTACCACATGAAGGGCGTGAAAAGAAGCCAATAAACCTTCTTCAAAGAACGACGTTCATGTAACCAAGAGAAGGAAGCATAATTAGCTAAGATGCTGCAGTGCACAACCGGGCACAATCGCCTGCCCCACCTACAACCTACCAACATAGTAAATTATTTTATCGATTTATTAAAAATTCTTTGCCACTATTATTTAACGATCAGACGGAGGTAGACGTCACACGATGATATATTTCTTTTGATATATTTGGCAAACAGCTTACGTTACTAAGTAATGTTCATGCTAGATAGCTTTCGTTATAAATCAGACTGAAAAAACCTTTTTTGACAATTCAACTTCAAAACAAAAATAAAATTTAATTTACAGCTTCTGTGATAATCCATACGTGACCGACAGTGCCTGCAATCCACAGAAACCATTTCTTTAGGAAGGACTATGTCCCCCTAATAGCCCATGTATTCCCGGTGATCTCGGAAATGGCCGATTCATAAATAATGTCGCAAGAAAGGTCCGAAATAAAAATGCCCCAATCAATTACGTGTACTGTCTCTTTTCCCATCCTTTTTGATTTTACTCTTCTTCCGGCTTTGTGGTGAATCATTTATTTATAAGTTAACAATTAACTGTATGTAGCTAAAAAATGTCTTCATTCATTTTGTACAAATAACAGTTACATAATGGGACAAAGTAATTACATAAATTGTTATGGACTAATAAAATAAGAAGACAATTTTTTTTCAGATAACTATAGCCCCACTTTGTGTAATTACTTTTTCTATATAGAAATATGTCTAATCGTAATAATGAAGGATAGGGACAAAGAAAAGTCCTAAACTGGAACTTGAATAATATTTAAGTAATAATTGTTGTAGATTTTTTCAGTGGGCTTTTGTCACGTAGGGCGAATTAATCTTCATATATATATATATATATATATATATATATATATATATATATATATATATATATATATATAAAGAAAGAAAGCAAAAAATTGCCGCATCTACCAAAATTCTTAAAAATAAAATCTTAGTTGGGGAACTCGGCAAAAAGGGGCATGATAAGAGATCACAATTTTCATTAAGCCAATATTTCGGTTCTAGATTGGACACACACATATATATATATATATATATATATATATATATATATATATATATATGTATATATGTATATATATATATATATATATATATATATATATATATATATATATATACATATATATATATATATATATATATATATATATATATATATATATATATATATATATATATATATATATATATATATATATATATATATATATATATATATATATATATACATATATATATATATATATATATATATATATATATATATATATATATATATATATATATATATATATATATATATATATGGTATAGTCGTATTAATCTAGCCAGAGTTTAGTGATATGTTTCGATTACAAGGATCATGCCCGTCCATAAATTACGGCCCTGAGCGGCATGAATGGCTTCATGTATGGAATGTCCTATGAGCGGTTTCACCTGGTCCGCCCATCGATTGGGAGATCTTCCTGTTGTGCGTTTCCCATTTATTTTTCCTTCCACCTTAAGTTTTTCTAGATCGTTTCTTTTACAGATATGCCCAAAGTATCCCAAATACGATTTCTTTATTTTGGTGGATAGACGATTCCTTATACTCAGCTGGTTTAGAATGGAGATATTAGTTCGTTGCTGTGTCCAGGGTATTCTCAACATTCTTCTGTATACCAATGTTTCAAAGGCGTCAATTTTTCTTCAAGCCACAACATTTATCGTCCAAGTTTCTGAGGCTACGGGAAATACTAGTGTGTGAATAAGTTTTAATTGGTTATTTTGAGATATCGTTCTTTCCAAATCTTGGTCGATCTGGTTACTGCACTTCGAGCTATATTCAGTCTTCGTTTCATTTCTTTATCGCAACCCCCTCTATTTGTAATTAATGATCGGAGGTACACATACTCATCAACTATTTCAAAACACGCTATTTTCTTGATGTTCATTGAGGTTCGATCTCTGACCATAATTTTAGTTTTATTCTTGTTAAGTAGTAGGCCATATTCCTCGCTTACTGTATTTAATCTATTCATTATGTATTCCAATTCGATGGCATTAGATGCTATGAGTCATCAGCATATTTCAAGTTCAAGAAATACCCCATCCCAGAACTCCAGAACTCGACTCATAATGTATGTATGCGTTAAAAAGCAACGGAGATAAGATGCATAAGTATATGTATATCAAAAGTGTGCTAGACCCATAAAAAAAAATACACATATATATACTTTATATATATATATATATATATATATATATATATATATATATATATATATATATATATATGTGTATTTTTTTGTATGGGTCTAGCACACGTGTTGCAGGGAAGAAGTCCCTAAAGCGCTACAGGAGCGACACGTGTGCGGAAAAAGCGATTCACGTTGTTCTTGAATCGCTGTAAATTGTACTCGGTGGGAAACACAGTCCTGGGCAAATTATTCCACAGGGATGATGTTCTCCATATAAAAGACCGCTTGAAAAGCGTTGTATGGGGGGGTAACAAGCTGAACCTCATACGGATGTGAAGTATTAGCGCGACGTGTACTTCTAACATGCACCACTCTGGGAGGAATTAAGCGGGCCACATCCTTCGAACACTTTCCATGAAAATACTTGTAGAATAGGCTCAAGTCGCCAACCGTTCTTCGATGTTCCAGCGAATCAAGGCCGCCGGTCAGTTCCGGGTCTCCAATCAGACGAACAGCTCTTCTCTGAATAGAATCCAACAAATGCAGTGTAAGTTTGGGAGCGGAACCCCAAACATGGGAGCAGCATTCCATAGTTGGTCGAATTTGAGCTTTGTAAAGAATTAACAGTTATTGTGGAGTGTAAAGCTTTCTGGTTCGAAATAATATTCCCAACTTTTGAGAAGCTCTCCTTGCTATGCCTGCAACATGTTCATGCCAAATTAACGCCCAACAAATTCAGTGACGACGTTAGAGGAATGGAGTGCCCCGACATAACTATGTCGGGATCAGCAACGTTAACTTTTTTAGAAAAAAGTGCCGCCTGGGTTTTTGTAGCGTTAAATTCCACTTGGTTACTGCCACCCCAAGATAAAATTTCTTCCAGGTCTTTGTTAAGTTGAATGAATTCCTGCTGTCTGCGGATATTCCTCTGAGTAGCCGATGTCCGAGCGTTCAAAGAGAATGAAGAGATAAGCGTACTGTCATCTGCAAAGCTGTAGATTGGATTCTCGGTCTTTTCCAGCAGATCGTTAATGTAAATGAGAAAAAGAGTAGGAGACAGTATGGAGCCTTGAGGTACACCGGCGTTGATAGTGAAAGTGTTAGAAAGGAATCCGTCGACTGCCACTAGTAAAGAACGCTCTCTGAGGAAACATGAGAGCCACAAACAGAACTTTTCAGACATACCATAAGAGCGTAGCTTAGCCAACAGCCCATCGTGCCAAACACGGTCGCATGCCTTGGATATGTCAAGAGCAACCGCTCGAGATTCTCCAAAGTGTTCAATTGCGTTGTTCCAAACATGTGTTATATAAGTCAGAAGATCTCTTGTTGATCTATTTTTACGAAAGCGATATTGATTATCGCTAATAATGTTGAATCCTTCAAGATATTTTAGAAGATGCTGATTGATAGCCTTTTCCATGACATTCGATATTATTGAAAGCAGTGTGATTGGTCGGTAGTTATTTGGCAAGGTCTTCTTGCCTTTTTTAGGTATTGGCTGAACTGTGGCACATTTCCAGCAGGAAGGAAATATTCCTTTTCTGTACGATAGGTTAAAAAGTCTACAGAAAACTGGTATTCCGTCAGCGCCAGAAGCTTTTTTGGTGTCTAGCTTCATTAAAATACGTTTTATGATACGCTGTCTGAAGACAATATCGGGCATCCTTGACTGCACTATGGGAATAGTAGGTGGTGTTTTTCCTTGGAAATTGACAGTAGAATGTGAAGCAAAGAGTTCAGCCAACAAGTTCGCTTTCTCAACAGGTGTCGTTGCAATAGAATTATCTGGCCGTGTGAGTGGTGGTATGGTGGATTTGGTGAAATTTTGACTGACTGCCTTAGCGCCTGACCAAAAGGACCTAGAAAGTTTGTTTCTAATTTGTTGATTGTGTGCCTCCTTGGTTTCGTCGATAATTTCTTTGCATCTGTTCCTGGCACGAACAAAGGTGTTACAGTTTATGGTGTTAGGATTTTCACGCCATTGTCGGTAGGCAAGATGTTTAGAAGCAACAGCTTCTTTGCATTTTCGGTCAAACCAAGGCTTGTCGTTGGAAGGATATTTCTATATATATATATATATATATATATATATATATATATATATATATATATATATATATATATATATATATATATATATATGTATATATATACATATATACGTATATATATATATATATATATATATATATATATATATATATATATATATATATATATATATATATATATATATATATATATATATATATATATTGTTGAAGAAGATAAATTTGATTTGGAAAAAAATCAATATGTTAAATTATGATTTAGTATTTTTTTCTTAGTGACCGACACTACTGTTGATGTTATAAAGACCAACTAGCTAGAATAATGAGTCTAGAACTACTGTTGTTTTTGATAGTGGTCTTGATAATTTTTAGAACATTTTGTTGTACAGCTACTATACCTTTTAACACTATTCTATTTCTAGTATCCATACGGTATAATCTTACATGCTATTGTGAACCCCACAGTAATGTCGGTTATTGTTAGTCACCAACTAAGGCCTACAATGTTTCGCTCAATTTTAAATGATATAGCTCGCCTAGATAAAATTGCAATATCCGAGATCTCGCATCACAATCACAGATTTAAGAATCATGTCTCTAAAGATATAAAAACTATCAAGACTTTTAATCCAAGAATAATACTCACCGGTGGGTAAAAATATGCTCTACTGTTATCGTCATGGGCGAATAGGGTACTTTTTACCCTTTTAGCCTATTTAGTGGTGGCTGTTAAGATAAGATAAGAACAAGGTAAAGGGACTACTGCTAGCCTTGTCTTAGAGGTTTCACCGACGCTGAATACATATTTCGTTCATAACTTTTTCCCACTCCATGTCAGACATCCGCTGGTCAAATCGTTTCCTGGTTTCAGTTCAGAAAATATAGAAATATCAAGCATAATTATTTATAGTCAAACATTTAAGGGATAAAAGAAGTGCGGAAGAGGCACTGGGTTAGTCCAAGAGGCAGGGGCATAGGGATACATGTAAAAGCTTACATCCCTTTTTTACAAAAAGAGACCCGTTTTTACGCTGAAAATTTCCACCATAATAAAAATGCGATGGTCTCTATATCGGCGTCAAGCGTAACTAAGTTCAATTTTCCTTTTATCGTTAGAATAATCTATGGTGCCTATGGTGATAGCAATATAGCATCGTTCTTTTTCCACCGGTGAGTTTTGCTTTTGGATTAAAAATTTTGGCGGATTCGCATCATTTAGCGCTAAGGTATGTTGGTTCCTAAAATTCTTTTGAGATTTGGTCCTTACATTTCGCTGCTGTCTTAATTATATTGCGAGACACAGAACATTAGTATCTTCATCTAGGATAGCTGACTGGCTCTGGAATAGAATAAAATATGTGATCCCTATATTGGTGATTGATAGACGGCATACGCAGCTTGTTTTTGAATTTTCTGTACCTTAAAAGTGCAACATTTAATAACAGTCGTCAGATAAGTCACTATATTGTTATAACAAATAGATGCTTATATTGCACTCTGTCAGCGACTTAGTAAGTCTATTCAAGCAGAGCGGCACAGCACGGCTGGCACTTATTGCAGAAACGCACCTTTCTTGAGCTTACTGCTCGAAGGCATAGATGGCAGTATTGGTATAATAACTAAAAACGAAAAGAATCGTATTTTTAGAAGTTACCAAAAGTGTTCTTCGTATTATCTGAACCATCCCAAGACGCGTTTCACCGTATCACAGCTCTGGGCTAGGTTCAGCAAATACTCTGACAGAGTGCAGTATAAGCATCTATGTGTTATAGTTTTCCGTTAGTTACTTGGATAAAAGAGTAAAGATGTGTTCTCGTATTTGCTGAACCTAGCCTAGCTGATGAGCTGTGATACGGCGAAACGCGTCTTGGGATGGTTCAGCAAATACGAACACTTTTGGTAACTTCTAAAAATGCGATTCTTTTCGTTTTTAGTTGTTATACCAATACTGCCACTATATTGTTTCTGCTTCGTTTTAACAGAAGCTAAATATGTATTTCGTTTGAAACCATAAATCTGCTTACAGACCTTGACCGAGTAATTCTTTGTATGTGCGTAAGTATAACCGTATCATTTCTTTTCATAACCTCTCCGATAATGTTTATTCGTTTTGTTTCTTTAGCGGTCACTATTTCTTTCTCTTTTTATTTGTTCTTATCTTGAGAGAATTATTAGCTATGATATCCTAACGCTACGGTAGAAGGCAAACGATTTTTCATGCCCATTCTTAAGTTGGACCATTACGTACGATAATCAAGATTCTTTTTTTGTGAAAAAAGATACTATTTAAATATTTACCCATTTAATGGTTGAGTAATACGCATAAAGCCTAAAATATTAATAAGGTTACATCTTATCGCGGCTACAATTTTAAATTCTAATTCTAGTAGGTATGGAAAAGAACACAGGAGTGACCATTGAAGCTGATACTAACAGAAAATAAAGTTCTTTAAAAAGGACTTTCATGTCAGTTTAGTAAAAAAAGGTGTTAGATGTATTTATTTATTTATTATTGATATTACTATATGAAACTTGCATGTCTGCTCCAAGAAAGCAAATACTGTTTGCGATTATTTGCGCAGGTCGGGCGAGGTCAATTCGTATTTTTTAGAATCTGCGGACTCCTTTGGTTATCAGATAGGTTTTAATACTGTACAATATTATCTGGATAATAGGGTAGTTGAATAACTTCAATTATAAACGAGTTGATACGTTTAGAATTAGAGTTATCCAACTGGATGAAGGGCACGGTGTCATCAATTTGCTGGTGTGTTACCATACAGAAGGAAACTCCCAAAAGTCTTGTGCTTATTAGTGATAGGGACTTGCGTTTCGCAAGTTATGTAAGAATAGGACACACTCAGCTTTAATGAGTTTGTATCGGAATATTTGAAACACAGATTTTAAAAAAAAGCTGTGGGAAGCAATAGCGTTAAGTCATGCCAATTATGCAGATATGATTTTTTGGCCATGAATTTGTCATTTTTTTTCAAGTTCCAGAATTCAAAAAATTCAGAAATCCTGTGCTTGGTTTGTTTGTGGCTTGCGAAGGAGAAATCACGTCTCTCCTCAATTGGTAGGATAAGATTAGCTAAATATGTTCAATGGACGGACATTTCATATGATAGCGTCTGTCTATAGACTTTTAGAAACGAATTCTTCTTTGTATATGCGTGAACAGTTAAGGCATAAGGTATACCATATAGGCATGACGTTAGTATTGGAATAGAAACATAGAAAAGCTGTATTACAGACTGATAGCTACTCAGCAGGCATATATATATATATATATATATATATATATATATATATATATATATATATATATATATATATATATACATATATATACATATATATACATATATATATATATATATATATATATATATATGTATATATATGTATATATATGTATATATATGTATATATATGTATATATATGTATATATATGTATATATATGTATATATATGTATATATATGTATATATGTATATATATATATATATATATATATATATATATATATATATATATATATATATATATATATATATGACGAGGCGCCTGGATGCAGGAAGTTCCGGAGGTAGAATGGCCCCCCGTTCGGATCTCCGGGTGGGGGCTGGTTCGGAGGCGTCGACTTGCAGACATCATAATTTTAAGATAGATTTTTGCAACATACGAGGTATAAACTCGAACATAAATTCAGTGCATCAACACCTGCAATCAGATAAACCTCATGTACTCGCTCTATGTGAAACCAAGGTCAGTCCATCGACCAGCACGGTCAACTATCTTTATCCTGGGTACGACTTCTATTCCCGATTTAGGCGTAACTTTGGAATCTGTCTTTTTGTCAGAAGCGACCTCTCTTGTCAACGAGAAGAAGCTCTGGAGCCCCCAAACTTTGATGTTATGTGGTTAAAAATAACGACTCAACAAACCACAAGGTTCATCTGTATCCTGTATCGACCACCAAGTGATACCAATTTTCGAACACTTTTCGCTTCTCTTGCAGACACCATCGATTATTTATAAAGTAACTATCCAAGTGCCGAAATTGCCATCCTGGGCGACTTTAATGTCCACAATATCAACTGGCTCAAATATTCAAATACTACCGACGAACAAGGTCGTGAAGCTGAATCATTCTCAATCAGTTATGGCTTAACTCAGCTTATTGACGAACCAACACGGATCCCTGATCGAGACGGGGAGTTCGCCAGTTTTCTTGATCTGTTTTTAACCACCAATCCGGAGATTTAAATGGTCACCGTAAATCCGCCGTTAGGTTCTTCCGACCATAAACTGCTTTCGACATCGAGTATCGTACCAATCAGTGACGGAGAGGCGCCTAGGCCGCGCAAGATTTGGCACTACAAATCTGCTAAATGGGAAGATCTCATGGAATATTTTCGAACTTTCCCTTGGATGGACGTTTGTTTTCGATCCGATAACCCATCTGACTGCGCCAGGGAGGTCTCCGATGTTATTTTGGCTGGTATGGAAGCTTACATCCCTTTTTCGAAGAAATGCTCCTCCAACGGCAAACCTTGGTTCGACCGAAAATGCAAAGAAGCTGTTGCTTCTAAACATATTGCCTACCGACAATGGCGTGAAAATCCTAACACCTTAAATCGAAATATCTTTGTTCATGCCCGGAACAGATGCAAGGGAATTATCGACGAAACCAAGGAGGCACACAATCAACGAATTAGAAACAAACTTCTCGCTTGTCCCAACAATTCCAGGTCCTTTTGGGCAGTCGCTAAGGCAGTTAGTCAAAACTTTACCAAATCCACCATACCACCACTCACACGGCCAGATAATTCCATTGCAACCACACCTGTTGAGAGAGCGAACTTGTTGGCTGAACTCTTTGCTTCACATTCTACTGTCGATTTCCAAGGAAAAACACCACCTACTATTCCCATATTGCAGTCAAGGATGCCCGATGTTGTCTTCAGACAGCGCATCATAAAGCGTATTTTAATGAAGCTAGACACCAAGAAGGCTTCTGGCGCTGACGGAATACCTGCCATAGTTCTCAAAAACTGTGCAAGGGAACTAACTCCAGTTTTCTGTAGACTTTTTAACCTATCCTACAGAAAGGGAATATTTCCGTCCTGCTGGAAATGTGCCACGGTTCAGCCGATACCTAAAAAAGGTAAGAAGACCTTGCCAAATAACTACCGACCAGTTGCACTGCTTCCAATAATATCGAAAGTCATGGAAAAGGTTATCAATGAGCATCTTCTAAAATATCTTGAACGATTCAATATTATTAGCGATCACCAATATGGTTTTCGTAAACATAGATCAACAGGAGATCTTCTGACTTATGTAACACATGTTTGGAACAACGCAATTGAACACTTTGGAGAATCTCGAGCGGTTGCTCTTGACATATCCAAGGCATTCGACTGTGTTTGGCACGATGGACTGTTGGCTAAGTTGCGCTCCTATGGTATGTCTGAAAGGTTCTGTTTGTGGCTCTCATGTTTCCTCAGAGAGCGTTCTTTACGAGTGGCGGTCGACGGATTTCTTTCTAACACCCTCACTATCAACGCCGGTGTGCCCCAGGGCTCCATACTGTCTCCTACTCTCTTTCTCATTTACATTAACGATCTGCTGGAAAAGACCGGGAATCCAATCTATAGCTTTGCAGACGACAGTACGCTTGTCTCTTCATTCACCTTGAACGCTCGGACATCGGCTGCTCAGGCGAATATCCACAGACAGCAGGAGGTCGTTCAACTTAACAAAGACCTGGAAGAAATTCTATCTTGGGGTGACAGTAACCAAGTGGAATTTAACGCTACAAAAACCCAAGCGGCAGTTTTTTCTAAAAAAGTTAACGTTGCTGAACCCGACATAGTTATGTCGGGGCACTCCATTCCCCTAGCATCGTCGCTCAATTTGTTGGGCGTTAGTTTGGGAGCAAATATGTCTTGGCATGAACATGTTGCAGGCATAGCGAGGAGAGCTTCTCAAAAAATTGGGAATATTATTTAGAACCAGAAAGCTTTACACCCCACAGCAACTGTTAATTCTTTACAAAGCCCAAATTCGACCAACTATGGAATACTGCTCCCACGTTTGGGGCTCCGCTCCCAAATATACACTGCATTTGTTGGATTCTGTTCAGAGAAGAGCAGTCCGTCTGATTGGGGGCCCGGACTTGACCGGCGGCCTTGATTCGCTGGAACATCGAAGAACGGTTGGCGACTTGAGTCTGTTCTACAAGTATTTTCATGGAAAGTGTTCGAAGGATGTAGCCCGCTTAATTCCTCCCAAAGCGGTGCATGTTAGAAATACACGTCGCGCTGGTGCTTCGCATCCGTATGAGGTTCAGCTTGTTACTCCGCGTACGACGCTTTTCAAGCAATCTTTTATATGGAGAACGTCATCCCTTTGGAATAATTTGCCCAGCGCTGTGTTTCCCACCGAGTACAATTTACAGCGATTCAAGAACAACGTGAATCGCTTTTTCCGCACTCGTGCCGCTCCTGGAGCGCTTTAGGGACTTCCCTGCAGCACGTGTGCTAGACCAATAAAAAAAAAAAAAAAAATATATATATATATATATATATATATATATATATATATATATATATATATATATATATATATATATATATATATGTATATATATGTACAGCTTTTTACATTGAACTTTGTCGGTCAAAAATAAAGACCTTTTATTATAATTTTTTATAAATAATATAAAATTAGCAATAATTTCAAACAGCAACTTAACTGTTGGAAGCAAATAAATGACAGTTTAATATAATATTTTATTACTAAGTACTGAATATACAAATCTGTTGCTTTTTGTTTTCCCACGTTAATATACTTGAGTAAATAAATTATGCCGTTTTCTCCATGTATTCAAGCACTAATACAGAAATTATATAATAAGGAAAAGTCAAAATACAAGACAACTTAACAAAACAAATGTTAAAATTTTGGGTCTTTACTAATAAATTTTCGGACAAAATAAACAGGCCCGAGCACAAAAGCACACATTTAACTGTGTACAACCCAAAAGTTTGAGTAAGGGCTTTTGGAATTTGTATACCTGACTTTGGCACTGTTTTCCTAACAAACTTCGCTTATTAAATTATTATTATTAATTTAAAACTCCCTCCGAAAATAACTTCGGTAAAATATCATTGTTAATATTGTTTATAGTTGGGTAAGGAAAACCTGACTTATTTATTAAGGGATATACCTAGTCATCTGGGTCAAAAATTCGTATTTTGGATTTTTACATTTTCTTTTGGTATGATATCTTAAGAATATTTTCTGTAAGTGTTATAAGAATCGGTTAAAAATTGACGAAATTATAGCAGTTTTACAAGAAGTGCCGTTGCGAAGGGTTCTCAGATCAGGTAGCGAGCAGCTGCTCTCGAGTCAGTCTTCGCCGACCATAACTCGATTTTAATATATTTTAAACTTTTTTTTACAATTTAATACAAAGAGATTCTTCAATTGTCCTTCTTAGGAGGGACAAGACATCCACATCTGCTATTCTAAGGTTCTATATTCAAAACTGGAAGTTTGTTCAGTATCGTTGTGTAGTTCACTTGTAGCAGTTCCCTCGTAGCAATTCAGTCGTAGCAGTTATTAAAGTTTATAATTTAATTGCCTTTGTTAAATATAATGACAACTATGGGCGTTCATTGTGGCCGAAGTGCACATGACTACGTGGACGGAGAATGAGTTGACCTGGCCGAGCGATAATTGCTATAAAGTACAAAAGAAGCTAGAATGCGTCATAGACAAGAACAAATTAATATTGTAGAAGCTCAAATAGCTGATAAAGTTTTAACATATGGTCCTGGACTCGATGATTTATTTAGAGGTAAGAATTTATTTTTGTATTACTGTTTCTTTACCTGATTTTTCAACCGTAAAACTTTAAACGCAGTTTTCTCGAAACTACTTTTTCATGAAAACAGCTTGGCGGTGTGCAGGATATCTCAAGAATCACTAAACCGATTTTAATGAAATTTGGTACATATTTTCTCTATATATATTGCTTGTCTTTGAACGAAGGAATTTTGATTTCATCAAGAACTTTATTTTTAATTAGCAAAAATGTAAAACGCGGTAACGTATTTTTTTTTACTTTTTTGTTTAAACCAATGTCTTTCGATGAATTTTATTTTTTAATCTTTCGTTCAAAGTAGTAAACTAATTTCTTTGAAAATTTTGATTTCAGATGATCCAGCTCCCAGCAGGGCCGGCTCTAGGCGGTAGGCAAGATAGGCAACTGCTTACGGCGGCAAAATTTAGGCAGCAAAACCACCTGAACTACTAGAGTCCAAAAAAAATTAACACACCCCACAAAAATATATTTCAATTACTTGAATCTAGAAAATAAATGAGTAGTAAAATCAAATACAACAGGAATAGACAGGCTTCTACCAGAAGCCTGTCTATTTCTGTCTATAGAAATACCCAAAAGTTCGGGTTATTTTTATATGTAAATTGTGCTTCCACTCACGGATAAGAGAGAGTCAGATTTAAAAGTGTAGTGGATGTGGGAGGTAGCGATTTCATTTTGCTAAAAGGTAAGAGAAGCTTTAGAGTCGTATTGTAGTCTTTGTACTTGAGATACTACGCTAATAATACCTTGTACGTGTACTAACAAATTCGTTATTGTTAAATGTAAATTTTATGGTTAGGTTCCGCCTTCTGTTGGGACGATTTTTAAGCTTTGAATCATGCTTTTGTCGTATTACGGTATCAGATACTTAAATAGATTATATTGTTTTAGAATATCTGACGGAAGAAAAAGGCTATTTGATAGCAATATAAAAAAAGAGATTGGAGAAGCAAACGTAGCTTCAAAAGCAGGCAGGAGAGTTGCATAGCTTCTTAAAAGATGCAAGTAGTTCCAAACAAAATAAAGAGCCAAGCGGTTACCGGGAATTGAACATTACCGTCAATTCAGATTTGGATTATCAAGACGACACCAATAATAAAGATAAAATTGCGAGTTATCCCAACCAGGAACAGAATTCAACAAGGTTTGAGACAATGGATACTACCACGGGAAATGAAGGAAGCCTCAACCTAACTCTGTTATCAGACCCAGGATTATGGGCCGATCGTATAAGCGACTCAGATCGAATATTTTTAGTTAGAAAGGGTCCATTGTCTGTTTTATTCCATTACGATTTCCCGTGTGACAATCAAAATCCAAATCGAAGATTTAGTGAAAAACACTATCATAGGATTTTGAAAAGTGGAGAACAAGTCGCGAGAGATTGGCTGATATATTCTGTGTTTAAAGATTCCGTGTTCTGTTTTTGTTGCACTCTTTTTGATTATGCAAAATTAAGTTCCTTTTCAAATGAGGGTTATAGAAACTGGAAAAATATTGGTGAGGTAATAAGAAAGTATAAAGACTCAAAAACTCATGTAGATAATTTGAAATCATGGATAGAACTAAAACGAAGGTTGAAAACTTGTCAAACAACAGATTCAGCTACACAGAGATTTATTAATGCTGAAATTAAATATTGGCATATAGTGATTTCATCAGTTATTAAACTGCTTGGAGAAAGTTCTCTAGTATTCCGGGGTACAAGCGACAAGCTTTATGAACATAATAATGGAAATTTTCTAAAGTTAATTCAATTGCTAGCTGAATTTGACGGACACGTTCATAGAATCCTCAACAATGAAGAAAATAGAGAGTCATATTTGGGGAAAAACATCTAGAATGAAATTATTGAATTATTACATGATAACATAAAGTCTTATATAATAAAACAAGTTCAAAAACTGAAATGTTATTCAATTATTCTTGATTGCACTTCTGATGCGAGTAAGGTTGAACAAATGACATTTGTAGTAAGATATGGTTCTATTGATCAATCAGAATCGGGATTTGAATGTAAAATTAATGAACATTTTTTTTGGGTTTTCTTCCTATTGAGAGATCTATCTCAACTTTTATTGGAAGAGTTAGGGATTGAAAGTGGAAAATATGAGAGGTCAAGGTTACGACAATGGTTCAAATATGAGAGGCGACAAATCGGGAGCACAATCACGAATTAAAACTTTAAACCCTAGAGCATTTTACGTATCTTGCAGCAGTCATTCCTTAAGCTTAGTAATTAACGATATAGCAGTATCCTCTTTGGAGGCAGCGAACTTTTTTAATATGGTTCAAAAGCTATATACATTTTTTGCCTTATCGACTTTTCGGTGGGCCATATTAAGAGAACACCTCAATACTCTCACATTAAAACCATTGAGCGCCACTCGTTGGGAAAGTCGTATAGATTCCCTAAAACCGTTACGTTTTCAAATAGGAGATATTCGTGATGCTTTATTAAGTATTTATGAGAATATGATTCGAGATGAGACCAGCGGTTTATTGGCCACAATAAAACAAAGTTTTTATGTTCAAACGTTATTTGGTACAAAATTTTGAATCGTATTAATACGATAAGTAAGCTACTTCAATCCAAAGATTTTGATATATCCCAAGCCACTAATTTATTAAATAGATCATTAATTTTTTTAAAGAATTAAGGTCAGATGAATCATTTGACAACATTATCTTAGAAGCTAAAAATTTAGCCAATGAAATCGACGCAGAGAAAAACTTTGAATTGACTACATCACGTCATTGTGTTCGGACTACAAAACGAAATTTTTTATATGAAAGTTTAAATGAACCGATACAAGATCCAAAACAAAAATATAAAATAGAATTTTTTTTTTCTTTATTATAGATAAGGTGATCAGTGCACTGGAGCTGAGATTCAAGCTACTGAATAGTCATAATGACTCTTTTGAATCTTTATATGATGTTTATAAACCTAAAGACATATGTATAAATGAATTAGTGGCACATTGTAAAGATCTCGAAAACGTCTTGACAGATGGTGATTCGTCCGATCTTAACGCTTTAGATCTGGCTGACGAAATAGGTCTTGTTTCTTTACTTTTAACTAAGAAAGAAGCTCCAGTTGACGTTCTTAAATTCATTACTTCCCTTAAAATTGGGCCAAATTTGAGCATTGCTCTAAGAATTTTGTTAACGCTGCCCATAACTGTTGCTAGAGGCGAAAGAACTTTTTTTAAATTAAAAATAATAAAAAATTATTTAAGAACTATAACTACACAAAATCGTCTTAATTAGTTATGTTGGCCATTGAACATGAATTGAGTAGTACATTAGATCTGAAAAAAATTATTCGCGATTTTGCAGAAATAAAACTTCGAAAAAAATTGTATTAATTTAGGTTTAGACTTTGTATATTATTGTACTAGTTTTGTACATTATTTTAAAAATATATTTCAATTATCTCTGAAAATAGTAGGTACTAGTTTTAATTTGTAAGTTCGTTGTCGTTAGCTCGTTAAAAATGCAAACTTTGTTTTTCAATAAAACAATTTTTCGTAAATCTGTATTGTAGTTATATATGTCATTTTCCTGGTTAACATTGTTTTCTTTAAGCTTGGAGGCGGCGGCATTTTTTGAGTTTGCCTACGGCGGCAAAAAAGCTAGGGCCGACCCTGCTCCCAGTAATCGTGCATACCACAATGCTCCTTTAAAGAAAGGGGTGGCAGGGGAACGGATGTAGCGTCGCCACTTTTTTTTTTCAATTAAATGTTTACAAATTGTACTTTAAGCTATGTATTTTCGTATACAATAAAAACTTGATTTATATAATGAATAGTTTAGCTAAAAAAATCCTAAAAACACTGTTTTTTTTTGGCTCCATGACTAGGTACATCCCCTTAACTAGCGTAACTAGTTGTACAATTTCTTTTCGATATAAGAGAAATGATACTAAAATCTGAAAGAATTACGTTGTATAAATTTCTAATAATTTTTAGACTAGACGAGGTAATATCGATTTTAAATTTTGAAAAAATGGACAATAGAATCATATCATGTTGAATGTTATTTTTAGGATCTTTGGTGTTTAGGAGTGTGGGGTATATGTTATTTTCCTATTATTACACATGCCAAATAAACTAGTCAAAATGGGATTTTAATTTGAAATATCCAGTAATTTCACACTTTATATATTTGTGAATGTTGTTTCGGTAAACACCTTTACTTCTTCTAGTATTATTGGGGGTTACATACACCTGGACGTTGCAAAAAGTATGTTTATTTTTAAAAAAATATATATTTTAAAGGTTATTAAATGAATAATACAAAAGAATAGCAATAATATATTTTTATTTTACATTAAATTATAAGAATTTTTTTTTAAATATGTTTTAAACGTTAACATTATTTTTTATCGGACCACTAATAAAAACTATGGCAGCTCCTTGTCTGCAAGATAACGTTACAAAAAATAATCCAATCGATAAAAATAAAAATTAATTAATCTTGTAAAATAATGTAGTAGTTAAAAATTGTCGCAGGTTTTTTTTTCAAAAATAAAAAATTTACGGTGTTTCAAACTTTAGTATGCAATTTTCGACCAAAAAATTTATGTTTAATTATTTATAAAAAATTGCCTATTAAAAAAATTTAAAAAACCTCTCGACAGTTTGTAGAAAAAGTAATTATTAAGATATAAAAAAAAAGTTAAAATATATTAAAAATTGACTGAGTAGTATTGCAGGTAGTGCATTGAGTCAGGTGGCGGTCCCAATCCGACGCCAGGTCACAATGAATGCTATAATTTTGTGATGGAATGGAATTTTCTTAATTTTTTTTTGAATTATTATTAGAAGTATAGAGAATAAAAATCCGTAAAAGAAAATCAAATTTTTGAAAATTCGAGGTTTATGTAACCCCTCCCTTAAACA
>CM032449.1:99803739-99871239 GCA_019049505.1 Pachyrhynchus sulphureomaculatus | reverse complement strand
ATTTATTTAGAATATATATGGTAGGCGAAAAGTGCAGACTCAAAATAAATAAGTTTATAACTTTCCACAGAGAATAGTTTATGGAATTTAATCATTAAATTTGCAACTGATGATCCAGATTAGTTGGAGAGAGTATGAGAAAACTGAAAATAATATCTGACCATGCTACAGAACTAATACAAATAAGTTTTATAATACACGTAACATAACACGTAAGCATCAGGTAATCGACATTTTTGCAATTTCACTTCCGAGAAACAAATATTTAGTTCTAGTTTCGGTGAGATGAATGTTGGGTTTAATTTCTAACTAGTTAAAGAAATAGCCAGAACCTTAAGTAATGAACTTTGTATACTATATCTTAGTGCTTTCAGTTTAGAGTTTGGTCCTTGTCATACAGTTGAAAGTAATTAACAGCTTCCAAATATAAAAATCCAACAAGAAAGTCTACAAAACTCAAGGAACGACTTGTACAGGCATTTATTTATTCAAAACTATATAGAAATTTCAAGATTTGCATGGTTTGGAACATACCAATACTTTAGTGGAGCGGCAAAATTAAAAGATAGGTAAAAAAGGTTTTAGCATTATCCTACATCTATACTACTTAAATTAAACTATGTGAATCTAGTATTCTACAAAAATATTTTCTAACATGTCTTTTTAGTAAATATGTGTAATGTTCGTAAATCATCATCATCATCCATCAGTCGTCCTCTTCTATGGCTGGATCTAGGCCTCCTCTAAGAACTTCCACTGATCCGCTGTCCTGAGCGGTGTCAACCCAATTCCCTGCCACATTTTTGATGTCATCGCTCCATATTGTTGGTGGTCTACCTCTGCTCCTTTTGTTTTGTCTGCCCATCTCCATAATTTTATGGATAATACCTGTTACTTTTGTTCGTTGTCTGAGAGTTATTCTTGTTATTATAGCATTTCTTATGACACCCAGCATAGCTCTCTCCATTTCCCGTTGCGATATTCTCAGTTTGTTTGCTGACTGTTTTGTTAATGTGAGTGTTTCAGTGCCATTTGTGGTTAGCGGCAGAACGCATTGTTCATAAATTTTCTTTTTTAAGCACATTGGCAAATTATCATGTAGCGTATTTTGAAACTTCCCAAAAGCCATTCATCCCATACCCACCAACGGTGTATCTCACGGGTTTGATTATCTTTGCCAATTTGTAATTCGTGACCCAAATACTTGTACTTTTGGACGTGCTCCACCTTGCTTTTCTTATTACTGGTTGTAACTAGATTTGTTTCCTGAAAGATAATATTTAGACCAATATTTTCTGATGTTATTTGCAATTCGGTATTGCATTTGTTGGGCTTCACCTAGATTGTCGGCTATTATGACAATATCATCAGGTGATTTAGGTATTCGCCATCGATGTTTATGCCTTTTCCATTCCAATTAAGTTCTTTAAAAGCATATCCTAACACCACCGTACAAAGTTTAAGGCAGATCGTATCACCTAGTATGATTCTTTTTTTTTATGGGTCTAGCACACGTGCTACAGGGAAGTCCCTAAAGCGCTCCAGGAGCGGCATGGGTGCGGCATTCTACGTACCACTCGGTATTTACCTGTGGATTCATGGAGTCTTACACTTGCTGTTACGTTATTATAAATGAATTGAATTAACTGAGCATATCTGTAGCCTATTCTCATTTGTTGCAGGGTAGACAGTATCGCCGACAACTCCATGGTGTCAAAAGCTTTTTTAAAATATACAAATACTAATACGAGTGGTTTGTTGTATTCTGTAGATTTCTTTATAAGGATTTTGATGGTCTGTAAATAATCGTTAGCACCGTAACCATTTCTAAAGCCAGCCTGTTTGCGTGGTTTATAAAAATCTAGTTTTCACTCTAGGCGTTCTGTTATGATTTTGGTGAACCACTTATACAAATGGGAGAGCAAACTGATCAGTCAATAATTTTCAAGGTACTTGAGTATCTTTGTTCAAATTATAAAAATATACGCTATTTTCTTGAAACTATCTTCAACCGTTCCTTAGATAGGATGCTCTAATTTTCATTGATTTACCCTATATATAGGTGTTATTTTAAATGTTTATGGTTATTTCTTAGAGTAACTTATAATTTCCCTAACAATCCCGTTATAAAGGTCGTAAAAGTCGTAGTACAGAGAGTAGAGAGGTAATAAAAAGTACGTGAAATAGGCAGAAGGTTAAAAAGTCACACAAACAAACACTAAGAAGCTAACTCGCTTTCCGTTTGGGCTAGACATAAAAGAGTTTGATTGCATCGTAAAATTTAGCTCGATTGATTGGGTGTATGTAGCCAGAGGCGATCAGGCGGAAACAATTTTCTCACATTTTATTTTATTGCCGGCCTCCTTTACTGAATACTACAGTTTCTATACTTTTTATAAACTACAGATTCTTTGAAATTAACGTAAATTTAGGTCCGATTGCAGTACTATCAGAAAATACGGGGGTACGTTCTCATGCAACTCTATAGTTTTTGAGATTACCTATATCAAGAAGATTTATCTACTACTTATATAATATTTTCTTATTAATAAAATTTTAGTTTTTAATATTCTTATTTATCTAAAAAATTAGTTACAACTTACGGAATAATTAAGAATGTTTAGTGTTCCGCATGGAACACTTATAAGATCACTTCGGTGTCTATCCGTCTGTCCGTCAGTCGGTCTGTCACACCGATTTTCTCCGGAACTATTTGACATAGAAAGTTGAAATTTGGTACTAATATAAGTTTTGATGGCCTCATCAGGGCCGTGTAGTTAAATTTTGACTTACACATTAAGTGGGGTGTCAAATGAAAGCTTGTTAAAACACGAGTTCAAAAATATATATAATGTAATACTTACGCACACTTCTTTGTATTATTTTTTAAAAAATCTGGTATATAAAAAAAATAAAAATTTCAAGGACATCAGTTTTCAGTAAAGATCGGAAACAAACTTTGTTGAAAACTCATTTAGGGTGTGTTTCATGAAGTCATGGATCGCTTTATACCTCCGTAACAAAAAATTTTATTCTAAAAGCAATCAGCATACGGAACACTAATTGTGCAGGTTCAACTTGCACTTGACCGGTTATTTACAAATAAATTTACTGTAGTCTTGGGTCCTTAGTCAGCATTGTATATAATAGAAACACGTTTTTTTTTCTCGCCATACCGTTATATCATACATTTTAGTAATCTAGTTTATTAAAAGTATAAAGGATTATCGTTACAAGTATGAACAGTAACCTATCGCACCTACACTAAAACTCTCTCAGAATTCTTAACCATAATAATGCTTCCAGACTTAATTATACTACGGCAATTTTTGGCTTCTCATAAACACTAAATTAATTAAGATCTACCATGTTTTAACAAATTAATTCTACGCCCATGTAAGTCGCCCGCCTTATGGCACTTTGGGCACGCACGCTTCGCGGCTCATCCCTCGGGAACCAGAACTGACGTAATTCGAGCTTTTCCCGCAGGAATCTGCATGATTGCCGGGAGATGCTGCCTGAATACAACGCCAAACGTACTTGTTTCCATTGTTATGTAAAAATTTAGGTGACGGTTGTCGAATATTCACGCATTTTTTCTTCAAAACGAAACGTATTCAAAATGACGATAGAGAATTTCGGTCGAAACTCGGTCGCATCAGGAAGTTTGTATTCCGCTACGAATTTGCTATAAAGCCCTTAAGATTTGGATAGGTAATTTTGTATGAAAAGATGGCGGAAATTACTTTTCTTCAATTTCAGGACAATTTCTTTATACATATGGAAATTCAAATCAAACAAAAATGGTCTGTTTTTTAAAAGAATTGAGTTTTTGTGTTTCGTTTTTTTATTATCAGATAATTGGGATATTATTTTTGTTTGATATCTGTTCTCAAGTATAAAGGAAAGAAATTGAAAAATAAAAATTCACATATGTTATATAAACTACAATTTTATATTTGAAGACGGACAGACGAACAATTAGTCCTATTGATAAAATAATAAGGATACGGCAAGGATACACTAGCAATGAATCTGGGAAAGTGGTAAACGAAAGTAAAAAGGAAGAATATTCTTAAAATATAAGTTTATTATTTTGAGACGTTGTGACCTAAAAGGGTCTTTGTAATTAATCTAATAATTTTTATAAACTATTGCAAAATGAACGATAATTTGACGTCATTTCTGTCATTGGGATCAATATGGCGAAATTATCTTATAAAATATCACCAGATAAGAGAAACAGCTAGTTCATAAACGTTTATTTTTTAGAAAGTTATGAGTAAATGAAGTGGTAGAAGTAAAGAAAGTACAAATACAGCTATACATTATTTAACGGTTCATGATCGGCTATACTAATTTTTATGAATAATTTTAATAAGTTAGCTTTTCTTCTTCCCTCTAATATCAGTTTTATGAAATTATAAGACAATACGCCACTAGGTAAGAGCAACAGTTTGTCTATAGCTGTTATTTTTCTCATTTTAGGAAACTATTAGTGGTCCATATGAAGAGAGAGAGAGAAAACTGAAGATAATATATTTTAATAATTAGAACTTACTAGCCCAATGTACACCGATCTATTTTAAATAATTATAAACACAATGATACAGAATCTACATATTTTATTTTATCACGATCTTTCACATGTATAACATCTTAATTATATTTTATTTCTTAATTAGCTCCTGGTAGATTCTGCGCTAAAAAGCAGTTTTTGCTTGCTTTCGGATCTCCACACAAAATAATTAGATCGTTTACCAAAACAGTAGTTATGTTCTCGCAGAAACAGATAAATTCTGTAATTCTTTTTCGACCGACAATCCGATTCTTTGTGAACCCCATTCAGGCCTGTTCTGGCCCTATATGAGTTTCGACCACCTAATGGTGCTTTCCTCCCGACTGTAATGAACCAAATATTACCAAATATATATATATATATATATATATATATATATATATATAATATATATATATATATATATATCTATATATATATATATATATATATATATATATATATATATATATCTATATATATATATATATATATATATATATATATATATATATATATATATATATATATATATATATATATTCTTTTTTTGACCAGAAAAAATAAATCTTTGCTTTGTGACCAATCTAATGGATTAAATGGTTGAAATTGGTGTAGAAAGAGTGCCATAGATATGGATGTGATTCACAGAGAATATTTCTTTTCGGTCGTAAGGTCTATGCAGTTTATTATTATACTATATACTGTCTGCTGTGGCAAGCCGCTCCGTGGCGTAGTAACTTGCTTGTAGTGCAGAAGGTCTGGGGTTTCAATTCCAGCAGGTTGGTATACTTTATTTATTAACTTATTTAAGTATATTTGGCCTGGCCACGTACATAGGTAGTAGTTGTTTGCAGAAATGCAATAACGTCCGTGGCAGCACTACCGCGTTATCTAAAAGGTCCTGTGAAATACAAAAATGTATGTTTTGGCACTTGGATAACGTTGAGGCGTATTACGACATCCTCGCCGATATCTTCAAGATATGAAAAAGGTTAAAATTCCTACTCAAGCGGGGAGGTGAACAATAAGAAAGAAATACTGTGATATTTGTCACAGATCCAAGTGAGCATAGAGTTTTTAGATCACGTAATGAAAACCGGAAACATTATTTTATATGCTAGTGGTTTATAAGTTTTACTCAAAAAATAACTGTGTGTTAGAGAAAGCTACTAAGAAAGAAAAACTCTTTACATGGAGACGTATTTTTTTTATACCTACTAACTAAAAACAAATATTATGATTATCTAATCTGCATTGTAATAAAATAGTATAAACTGTATTAAAATTTAATTTTTGTATCTTTTTAAATCAAGTTTATTATAGGTTGTCCTATTAATATGCAAACTCGGCACAAAATCGACTAGATCAGCAAAATATTAACCCCTGATATAATAATTCATACATCACGTCCGAAGATTTCCCTCCGATGACGCTTTGACAATGACATTTAGAATATTACGATCTGGGTATGAAAGACATGGCAGGGCGTATAATGTGCCTCCTGGGACAAAGTGCTGATTGCCTGACAGCATAGCCGTCGATAGAATAATAAATGAATAGATGAGATATTTTAATGGACGATATTTGTTTGTTTTTTGTTTACAATTTTTTAAAAGACGACTCAGTTATGATTGCAAATCATAAATTGCTATGTATGCCAATGCCAAAAAAAATTAGCAAAATTAAACACAGAGGTGCGATATATACCTGCATAAGGTACACGACTTCTCTACCGAATGTCTGCTAAATTATTATTACGCTGTTCCACCCTGGTAAATAAAGAGACTGCTGGAAATAAGTTCCTAAATTGTTCACTAGAGGGCATATTACCTGTGACTAACTAAAATGAAATACTTTTCACTAATATTTGCTAAAGTTTAAAGAACAGACTGTTTTCTAATTTATCAAAAATCGATTTTAAATACGAGTGTATACAATTCAACGCCTTATATTTAGATAACAACTTAGATTAGAGTAAACATGCTATCAATGTGTCAATCGATCTTTCTATTACTTTTGATACTATGGACACGGAATATTTAGTGACTAAGTTGTATGACGTCGGTATTCAAGAAATAATCTTAAATCGGATTTAATCAAAGTTAGATTCAGTATCTCACAGTGATAAGTTCTTGGTCTTCTCTTATTCATATTATCTGCTAATGATTTGTCTTCAAATATTGAGGATAGTTATATGATGATATGATTGCTGTATGTCTAATAATAGAGAAACATGGTGCAGGGAAAATGTTCAATTTCAAATATTGACAAAAAAGTGTTTATGAATATATTCAATAGAAAAGCTCTAAACAATCTAGAAAAAGTGTCAACACTACTCAGTATATATCACTACTACACCAAACACTTTATTTTTGCACTCGACGCGCGTTCCGCTAACCATGTTAGTTTCATCAGGAGCGATGATTGAGCGATTGAGTTAATCATCACTACTGATGGTTAGCGAAACGCGCGTCGAGTGCAAAAATAAAGTGTTTGGTGTAGTGGTAATATATACTGAGTAGTGTCTTTGTGCCAAAGAATCCACATTCCCAATACACTTTTCGACACTGACAGATTTCTAAGTTTATTTATAAATTCTCAACTTTCACATAGTGACCATATAGATTATGTGTGAGTAAATTTAGCGTAATTTGTAATAGTTAGTCTCAAAATTACATTTGATATCGGTGGACTTTTTTCAGTTTATCACTTGCTATCTTTTGATATGGCGAATAATGTATTTGGGGCGGAAAACCAAAGTTCGATAACAAGTCTACGTTTGACAGATTAAGGTCTACAAACCTGTTATTATGGGTGGAAATAATCTTTTAATTATACGTTAGTACAATGAGAAATTCTAAAACTCTTCGTTATGTGTGTGACATGTTTTACTAAGTTTCTTGCCTGATTGCGATCGATGCATGGCCATTTGTAAAAATAATTAGGTTTTTATTCCACTAAAATTGTATGCTTTATGAACACATAAAGTTACTTGTATGTAATTTTTTAATATTTCATTTTTGTTTAATGTTGTTTTTCTTATCCTGGTATAGTCCATTCTATTTTCACAATTGTCTTTTCCACTATTTCCTAAGTTATATTTATTTTAATTATACTTAATATAATTTAGCATAGTATATAGTAGTTTGTATGTACATTTTTGGTATTGTTTTTATTCCCGTTATCTAATTAATTTTATATTTTTATCATTATTACTGTTTGGTTGCTGTTTGGATATTTATTTTTAAATTTAAAAAAGGTAATTAAAAAAAAATTGATATCATCATAAGCTTATTTCATCCATAGTCGGATATAAGTCTCCTCAAGTTGTCTCCAATAAGCTCTGTTGTTTGCTTTTTGCATCCAATCGTGTCCCGCTAATATTTTTATGTCGTCCGTCCATCTTGTTTGTAGTCTACCTCTGTATCTTTTATGTTCTCTAGGCCTACATTCAATCATACAGCGTGTCTATCTATTATCATTCATCCTTGCGATATACCCCGCCCAATTCCACCTTAATATACATATTCGTTGTACTCGTATTGCATCTGTCACTTTTGATCTTTTTTGTATCTCGATGTTAGGAATACAATCGTGGGGTCTGATAATTAGCATTCTCCTCTCCATTGCTCTTTGAGTTACCTGGAGTTTATTTATTATACTTTTATTTAAAGCCCACGTTTCAGTGCCATATGTTAATACCGGCAGTACATATTGATCGAATACTTTTATTGTATTTGGGATGTCTAATTTAAATGTAGATTTTAACCTTTCGAACGTAGATCAAGCTAACGGGACTCTTCTATTCAACTTAGCCTTTAAATTATTTTTTAATATTTCGATTTTTCCTGGCTGTTATCTTCACTTTCGTTAGTTAAATATTTGGTTTCGGTGAAGTTTAATTTTAGACCTATTTTTCGAGACTTGTTATTTAATTCCATCAACATTTCTTGTAATTCTTCTTTTGTGTTGGCGATCAGAGTGACATCATCTGCGAACCTTAAGTGATTTAATCGTTCACCGTCCATTAGTATTTCTTTATTTTCCCAGTTTAGCAATTTGAACATATCTTCTAGAGTCAACGTGAACAACTTTGGGGATATTGGGTCACCTTCTCTAATTTCTTTTTAATTTTAATTGTTTTTTCTTCAAGCATTATTGGTGATGTTGCATTTTTATATATGTATTCAGGAAAAGTTGCGTATTTTTCATCGACTCTGCTGTGACTTAAGGCGTTTAGGACTGCCCATATCTCTACCGAATCAAATGCCCTTTCGTGGTTAACCATTGCTATGTACAAAGTGACCTTATATTCATTTGCTTTTTCCACTAGTAATCTAATTATTTGAACATGGTCCAAAATGCTGTATCGCCGTCTAAATCTCACTTGTTCACGTGGTTGATAACTGTCTAATTTATTCGTTATAGTTTTTTTTTACTAAAAAAAATGTTATGATTCTAGTGAGTATTTTGTATATCACCGATAGGGCTGATGGGTATGAAATTCTCTAATTTAAATTTGTTCCCCTTTTTAAAAATAAGCACAAGTTTTTTACGTTCTAGAAGGCATCTGTACAATAGAACTTGAAGAGATTGTATTATCGATGCTCCTCCATACCTTATTATTTCTATCGTCTCCTGGTTCTTTGTTGTTGTGTCCAGTATTTCATCCGTTGTTACATCGGGAATTTCTTCAGATCCCACATTTCTTACTATCAGTCTATGTTCTTCTTCTTTCCCGGACGGTAGCGATATTTTCGTAGCATACAGTGCTTTGATAATATTTGATGTGTAGTTTCCTTTATCTCTTGGATTTGTGTGATCTCTTGGTTATCGTTATTTATAAGTTTTATTATTTCATGTCTCCCTTCATTCATTTATTTGTTTAGGTGTTTCAAACTTTTTCCTTCTTTCAGAGTTTCTTCTATTTTCGAGTTTCTGTATTGTTTGACGTCTTCTCTGATCTTTTTTTTATTTCCTTGTCTATTTCCGCCAATCGTAATCTGCCATTTGTAGTATCATTTTTTAATATTCTTCTCTGTTTCATTAGATTTTGTACCTCTTTACTGAATTTTTGTTTTTTTTTTCTTTTTTTGATGTTGATATTTGTTTTATAGTCAAGCGTAGCTGTTGGTTATTTGTATTTAGTTCATCAAGTTCTGTTTGGTAGTTCATGTATTTTATATGATTTTCCAGTGCTTGTAGATATTCGACTGTTTTGTTTTATTATTTCTATTGGTGTCTTTATCTTTGTCTGCGTTATCAAACTACATCTCTCCTACTTCAGATTTATTCTTATTTATGCTCTGAGCATCCGATGGTCACTGTCAGTGCTTATCGTATTCAGGACTGTCGTCTCGATTACAATATTCTTGTCATATTTTTAGTTACCTTGTCTAACAACGAATTTGACCATACGTTGTTTTTTAGGAAAATGATTATTAATATTACTTTAACTTTGTTAAGTTTTAAATTTATTGTGACGTAAAATAATTTGTAATTATAAATAACTTAACCACTTTTTTAAAAGTTCTACTAAAAATGAAAGATCAGTTTTATTATATGTTTTGTATATCGTTAAAATATATTTGTTATCCTATGTAAAATTAAAGATATAAAAGGCGCTGTTATGTTTTGTTTTTTTTATTACTTAGCATAAAAATTACCTGGGCTCGCGCTTTATATAATCTAAGTTGACTTTACGCGGTTGATGGCCCTAATAACAAACTTCACTAAAAATCGGTACGTTTTGGCTACATATTTTTTGTTGACATTTCTATATTTATAGCAATATGTCCCAAAATTGTTAACAATTTTCTTGCAGAGTTATTTATTACATTTTTTTTTTATTAAATATTATGCAATTATCTAGTTTTATTTTAGAATTATCTGCAAATTTTATAATTCCAATTATAATTTTTTTGAAAACCTTAGCCTAGTAATCTAGGCTAGGAACTGGTACTGAACGATATTTTTTGGAACGAATTGTAGGGAGAATATTTAGAATTTAGATAAGATTTGTAGCGATAGTTTTAGACCTACTAGCAAGCTACAAGTAACTTAATAGTCAACCTCTAGTTAACGTGCCGGCTCAAAAATTATTAAGCCGCTCTATTCATTAAAATTTACCAGAAATAAAAAAGATCTGATTGGATTTGAAAAAAGTAAAACACAACCTACAAGTATACGCAAATAAATTTCATTATTCAACCCATTTAATTTTAATTTATAAACTACATTGAATTTAGCCTAATGTAATCTGTGCTATGGTCTATCTATTGGAGTATTCCACATTGACGATTCTTGTAGCATCACAGCCCAAAAGATTTTTTGTTATAAGGACTAAAGGGTTTACCATACAAAATTTTCCCATGTGTTTTTCTTAATAATAAATTTTGAGAGTAAAAAATCAATTTCTAAACGGCCAATCATTTCCATTTTATTTAATAAACTTATATCTTAAGTAACCTTGACCACAAGTAATATAAATCTACGTTAAAACATCCTAATTAAACCGCATAGAGAGGATAGATATGGAAAGTAATACGAATATGCTCGCTAATAGACTAGCTAACTTCAAAACATCGTCGAAATCTGTCGAACTTCCGGGTCAGGAAGTGACCTTTTTCCGGGATGATATGACATTATCTTGAATCCAACGCACATTAACTTTTGTGCTAGTGATGAACAGTGTTAATATATTCGAGAATATTTATATTTTCTGTGAAAACTTCTAGAAATCTATTTTCAATAAACGTTTAGTCTGTTTTAAATAAAATTAAAATTATTATTATCAGCCTTCTTAGAGAATTTTTAAATTAAACAATATATATATATATATATATATATATATATATATATATATATAAATTCCCCTTCATATTAATTATTTATGGAGAAGATTCAAACTTTATAAAAGATAAAGGTCATTATATTACTTTTCTGTCATTAAAACATAGGGCACTTTTTTTTATTTTATTCAGATATTAATGTGTTGCAGTTGTTTTGATAATGAGTGTTATCTACAGTATATCATAGATAAAGGTGTGTGGGTTCCGAGCCGGTCACGGTACCGTGCATCCCACCACAACTCTTTCTCAACGCATCGTCGACAGCTTTAATCGCAAACCCCAGGTGGGAGCTGTCTTCCTTAATGTTTGCAGGGCCTTCGACCGAGTCTGGCACGAAGAACTCATTTTCAAGTTTATCCGTCAGAGCTATTCCACCAATATCGTGGCTGATCATCTCCTTTCTCTCGGACCTTACATTCCAGGTTCAAGTTGACTAGACCATTTCCGAAGTCAAGCTCATTCGAGCCGGAGTCCCCCAAGGCTCCGTCCTCTCCCCCATTTATTCAACATCTTCACCGCCGACAATCCTAAGTCGGACCACACTTCCCTCCTCATGTACGCCTACGACATCGCCGTCACCGCCACAACCAATTCGACCAGGACCATCATCAGCCGCCTCCGATACCACCCCAACATGCTAGTCCCCTGATTTGAACATTGGAGAATCCAGATCAATCCAGCGAAGACCCAAGCCTTACAGAGCCATGCCAGTAAGCCTCACTCTCCAAGGCTTTCAATACGATAAGCTAGTATGGACGGATCAGGTCGCCACCTCAGCCAAGAAAGCAAACCAACTCCTCGGCAAACTTTATCCACTCCTCAACAAGTCCAGTGCAGTGCCAAATCTCACGTACACATAAATCCACCCTCTAGACCGTCAAAAACAAGGCCCTGCACATCGCCAAATCCCCATGGTTCATACGGAACACCAAGCTGTACAGAGACCTCCAGATGCCAACAATCCTAGAATTCATAAGGAACACTCAGCTCATTTTTTTTTTGATAAAGCCACACACCACCCCAACCCCACAGTCAGGAACTCTTGCCCCCCCCACGCCATGCTCGACGTCGTCTTCCAAGACCCTCGGACCCCCTACCGCTGGATTAGCTTAACTTAGCCTTAATTAATTTTAAGTATAATTTTAAGTCTTATGTTCAAATATCTTAAGTAATCCTAAGTTTTATATTCATGAAATATCTTCTTCTGTTCTGTCAACAGATTTATATAATATATACATCCTTACTTGGGCTAAGTTAGTTAGGTCCCCAATCATAATAATAGATAATAAATGATGTTAGATAGATAAAAGCACAACTATTTTAACTATGATTAATGTATATTATAAACATTACACTTTGTGACTAGCATTTATAGACAAAAAAACTAAATACCTCTACAAATCGGGATAAGATCCTTTATTTCTGACCAACAAATATATCGTATTACAAGAAAAAAATCATCAATCATAAATTTTGATAAATTCAGTGATAGTTGTAACTATGAAATAAGAAAATGTTTATATTCCAAAATTCAGCTTTTTACACAGTGTCGTTGTTAGGACGAAGGTCTGGGAAGAGTGTTTCAGTCTTGAGAGCCTCGCGAAGGTAAGATCCGATATTTTTATACAAGGGTGGTAGATCCATGAGGTACATAGGTTAGGGTTAGCTATGCACTAGGTTTGGTGAAAAGAAATATCCAAAAGTAATAAGAAACGTTGAGGATAAGTAACTATGCAAGCCTCTACCGCTAGGAACACCTTATTTAGCGATACACTGTTTTACGTAAGCTACATTAATAATTTTCAGTACATCTACTGTATATAATTATTAATCAAATACGAACTATCAGTATGTATTGTTTATGGCTACGTGCCCAAACTTTCTTTAGAGTTGTTTTTAGTGTTTTGTAAGGAACACTTATGGGATCACTTGGGTGTCCGTCTGTCTGTCTGTCACATCCGATTTTCTCCGAAATTATTTGATATAGAAAGTTGAAATTTGACATAAATATAGGAATTAATGGCCCGATCAGAGCCGCGTAGTTTTGGAAGTTAAATTTTGACCTAGGGGGTCAGTTTTGGGGGTTGAAATTGGAAATAAAAAAAAAATTACCAGGTCATTGAGTGAGGTGTCAAATGAAAGCTCATTTTTAAAACAAGGGCCTAAAATCGCTATGCCCCACCGTATCTCGAATAGTACTGATCAAAAAATTTTGAAAAAACTCTGGAATATTCTTCATAAATAGTAGATTGAGTGAAAATTAGTACGAGTGCATTACGTTTGATAATTTATCTGGTATAAAAAAAAACTATCAAGACGACCAGCTTGTCTACATGGTGAAGGTTTTGTTAATATACTTTGCAGTATATTATTATTCGGGCGTCACTTCTGTACCGAGATAATAGAATTTCATTTTATTTGTTTATAACCAAACAAATATTTAGGAAGATAATTCTTGTACACTTTTACTACTAGATTCCAGATTGAGCTAGAATAATTTATTGGCTAGGTAGGTAGGATGCTATAACTATTATACTACTATTATATTGAATTTTAAGATATATACATGTCAGGGACCTAATTAACTTAGCCTAAGTAAGGATTTTATTTTATTTTAAAAGCAATCACCGTACGGAACACTAATTGCGTAAGTCCGACTTGCACTTGGCTGGTTTTCTTTCCTCAGCATATATCAGTCATTCAGGACTCTTCCTAAAAACACCTATTACATGCAGCACCATTTCGAAAATTTGTCAGCATATTAATATTAACTACTAACAGGTAACTTTATATAATAGTACTTCATATAATACCCAGAACTAAAAGGATCTTTACTGGAAACTATTTTAAATACATATTAATTCGTAATAAATTTAACTCGTTAAGAGGGGTTTTTAATTTTTCCCAGGCCATGAAGCCCTTTCGTGAAACTGCAGAGCAGCTATTTTATTACCCTATTATCAATTTGCATATTACCTAGATAAAGTACTGCTAAGGAAAAACTACGTAGTATATTGTGACTAAGGCAAGCACTATAATGCTGAAGGTGTAGTGTGTTTCTTAATTATGTTTGCATGAAAGTCGTAAAATAACTTTCCTCTTAAGCTGGCACGAAAATTGCATATTTTCGGTTTCCTTTTTTCCTAATTAAACTTACCCTTTCTAAAATAATTATGCTAACTTCTTTTAAATAGTTAGCATAAAATGAAAATAATTTTTATAGATACAGGTTTTTAAATAAAACTGCATTGGCAATAAAAACAAATTTAAATGCTAAGAAGTAAACCAACAATCACCGAAAATATACGTATCGCTACAGAAAAACAAATACATGGGATAAAATGTCACCGCTACCGCCGGCGCCGGATCGTTTAAATATGTTTCGCGAGTTTCTCAGAGATGCCAAGCAAATTTTTTCCCATGTTATTTTATTACATAGAATGCAGTTTTTACTTGAGCGGAATTTCTAAGAAACACGAAGAGGCTCATTTTAACGTGCTGACGATAGCCAACCGGCTTCGTTTTGCAGCGATGTTTTGTTCCTCGCGTTTATTTTTCTGTAGCGATGGCTATATTTCTGTGCTTGAACCAAATCAATTCTATAACAGTTTACTATTAGGTGAAACTTTGAATAGATATATAATCGTGATTTTTGGAATTCTCGCTGAACAAACTTTTCGACGCTTGCACGAGACACTTCAAGGATTTCATTGTTCTATTATTGAAGATTAAGATGATTGAAGATATCTAGTGCCATTATAGGCGAAACTTGTGAAAGCCGTTTTAATTTGACATAGTTTAAACTTAAGAAATATGAGTTTTCAATAGTTTACTAGCGTAAAGCTTTTCAACAAAAAGTCAACATAAATTATTACCACGGAGGTTGTCAAGAGAGCTACATGTATCAATTTCCCTGAAAGTATTTAAGGCACAGGCTTAAATTCCCAACTTTTCTTCAACGTTCAGAGGAAGCATGGTTTCTTGTTATTTCTGAGTTGCTATTCAAAGAAACAACTCTAGCAAATGTACACTATATTTTAGAAAGAGTGTCCTAAACATGGGAACAGTACCTAATCGATGTTCGAATTGGAGCTTTATATAGAATTAAAAGATGTTGTAGAATACACAATCTTTTAACTCTCAGTCCTTAAGCACTAAAGTCTCTCCTTGTTATTAAGAGAGATCATTTCGGATAAAAAGACAGATTCCAAAGATACGTTTAACAGAAAATAACCATCTTAACTAGCATATAGGAAGTTGGCTGTTATTCAATGACTTACTTTTGTTTCACAAAGATCAAACAAATGAATGTTTTAATTGCAGGTATTGATGCACTAAGTCCATAATTGAGTATAAAACTCTTATGTTTCAAAAATGTACTGTAGAATTTCTATTTCCGCATTTCCACAAGAAGTCTCCACCCGAAGTTCCGAAAGGTGGGCTATTTTACCTCTAGAACTGGTCCTAGAAACTTCATTATGCTATGAATTTTCCTACCACAAAGTTCAAATACATCAGTTTAGTCATAAAACGTTCGCTTGAAGCCTAAATTTCAAACATCTTAAGCTGACATTTTGTATGTAAAGAACTAAATAGCTTAAACTTCAAGCAAAAACTAACAACCAGAATAACTGGACGCGGGCGTTCTTTCAAATTTTTAATTACATACATATATATGCATTTCACTGATCGGACTTTCAAGGTAATAGTAAATAACACGTGATTGCGTGCGGCGGGAAGCAAGCGGGAAGCTACGTTGCCATATTTATTATACCTTGAAAACCAAATTATTTCGCGTCTTTCTCTAACATAATACTCTCTCTGTCTTCTCCTAAGAAATACCTTAAAGGAAGGTAGGTTGTTTTACGGAAGTACGATAAAATACATGTATAAATAATATATGTTATAAAATTATTAATAAAAATTTGAATCCAATCAAACTAAATAAATTGAAAACTTTGAAGAACAAGGTTGGTCTCACACTGAAATCGACTACGTGCGACTTTTGGTCGTACGAAATTGCACGATTACACACGTAGTATCCTGACTTTGTCATGTTATAAAATTATTAATAAAAATTTGAATCCAATCAAATTAAATAAATTGAAAACTCTGAAGAACAAGGCTCGTCTCACACTGAAACTGACTACGTGCGACTTTTGGTCGTACGAAATTGCACGATTACACACGTAGTATCCTGACCTTGTTATGTTATAGAATTATTAATAAAAATTTGAATCCAATCAAATTAAAAAATTGAAAACTCTGAAGAATAAGGCTCGTCTCACACTGAAACCGACTACGTGCGACTTTTGGTCGTACGAAATTGCACGATTATGCACGTAGTATCCTGACCTTGGGAATATAATCAGCGCTCACTGGAACCCACTTAATCGTGCAAATACGTGACGTCTGAAGTCGGTTCCAGTGTGCAAGCACCGATTACATTTTCAAGGTCGGGAAACTTCGTGCGTAGTCGTACGACTACGTACGATCAAAACTCGTACGTAGTCAGTTCCAGTGTGAGACCAGCCCAAGAGTTAATAAACTAATGAACTTGGCAATTTTACTTCGAGCTGAAACTTAATCTTTATATTTATCGGTACCTTAAGTCATCTAATTAAATCGATTAGAATATGCGGTGTGTGGCAGCCCGTGGCGTAGTACTTGCTTGCAGTGTAGAAGGTCTCGTGTTCCAGTCCTGGCAGGCCGGTATAGTTATTTATTAATTTATTTAAGTATATTTGGTCTGGCCACATACATAGGTAGTAGTTGTTTCCAGAAATGCAGTAACGTCCGTGATAGCACTATCACGTTGTCTAAGAGGTGCTGTAAAATATAAAAATGTATGTTTCGGCACTCGGACAACGTTGACGGGTATTACGACATCCCTGCCGATATCCTTAGGATATTAAAAAAGCAGGGAGGTGAACGATAATAAAAATCATATGTGCAACTACACTGTGTGTGTATTGGAGGCCTGTTTCACAGAAGTACAAGTCTTATCAATAATAACAATAAGATTGGAGCCCTTGCAATTTCAGGTATGGGACTGGTCCCTAACATTTGTGAATAATAAAAAAGCATACTGTGGAAAAAATTGTGCATGATAAGTGTAATACATTTATCGTTATTTGTTTGTCATTGTGAAGTTTGTTTAGTAGTTGAGTTTATCTAAGCGTTGAAACAAGCTGCTGTTAAGCATAACTTGAACATCATGTACGTTTCCAGGGAGAGTTTTCTTATTGTCTCATAACACAATCATACAAATTATGTAGTTTTCATTATAATCAACAAGGCAATCTTGATATTAGTTAGAATATATCCATATATATATATATATATATATATATATATATATATATATATATATATATATATATATATATATATATATATATATATACGAGGCATGTTTTTAAGTAAGTACCGTTTTGGAATTAAAAATGGATATATATATATATATATATCCATTTTACTAGTATCTCATCAATACAGCCAATGGCTTGAAGAAATCCTGTTGTACCAAAAAACAAACTGCAGGAACATTTACAATATTTTCAGGCTATAAAACAACTTGGAAAAATTTGATTTGGTTAACTACATACACAAGCTTTTTAATATTTCTATACACTTGTTTTACACAATCCATGACATTTCCTATGACATGATATTGTACTTCAATACTTAGCTAATGTAACGTTATACGCAGTTGCAATTTTCTTGCAAGCGCATAAGACTGGTCAATTGGATGTGTTTCTAATAAAAAACTTCAGAACTACATCTTCTTGATACTTTGGGGTACAAAAGGATTAGTAAATAAGCAGCCAAGTGTAAGTCGGACTTGCGCAATTAGTGTTCTGTAGGATTTAAATAAATTAAAATTATATCTAAGTCCAAGAGCGACTCGCCACTCGGTTACAGTTACCTCCTCCATACGTTTTCATAGTTTTTTTTAATACCTGATAATTTTCGCTCAATCCGCACTTGATGGAGAATATTCCAGAATTTTTTCAAAATGATTGATCAGTATTTTTGGAGATAAAGGGGAAATTTTTTTAAAATAACACAAAGAAAGGTGCGCGAAAAGATCACATCATATATATTTTGAACTTGTATTTTCACAAGCTTTCATTTAACACTTTTCATTTAACTCGATGACCTGGTGAAAAAAATATTTTTTTACTTCCGATTTCACCCCCAAAATTAACCTCGTAAGTCAAAATTTAACTTTCAAAACTACACTACTCTGATCGGGCCATTAATTCCTATATTTGTGCCAATTTCAACTTTCTATGTCAAATAGTTTCGGGGAAAATCGGGTGTGATAGACGGGTGGACAGACGGACAGACACCGAAGTGATCCCAAAAGTACGGAACACTAAAAACGAGTGTCAGTTAATATTTTGTTGACTATATTTATTATATATGAGTAAATCCATAATTGATAACAAATAATTCATCTGTCAAAATTTAATTTATTGTGACTCCACAATTGTCGGTTTGGAGAATATTAATAAGTCCATATTTAGCCAAACTTAATAAAGATTACTTCTTACTTACAAACTTGTAGTTGCGTGAAATAAGTCCCTTGTTTTAGACTCTGCAAAACTTTAAATTCGTTGGCGTCAGGAAAAACGAAATGTATTAATTTATTTGGAATATTTGTATATTTGTCTATTTTATTTTATTTTTTCAAATTAGGAAAATACCGTGACTAATATCGGACCTCGAAAATTATGTAAGACGTATATAGGAACTTAATTTTGTTAAATTTTTACAAATTAGCTATAGAGTTTTAACGACGAAGATTTCACTTCACTGTTTTCTGGTCCACAAATAATAATGAATGATTACATTTAAAAAAAAACGGTCAAGTGCAAGTCGGACTTGCTTAATTAGTGTTCCGCACGGTGATTTCTTTTAAAATAAAATAAAACTCTTACCTAGGCTAAGCTAATTAGGTCCCTGACATATATATATCTTAAGGGTCACTACTGAAAGATAAAAAAAAGATTTTCTTTTTTTTTTCCTGTTGCTTTTGAACACTAAATTCTGAACAGACTTCTGCAAACCGCATCTCTCTGCATGTTCTAGAAGTGTTTATATCATTCATCCAATTTGGGAGGGTCGGAGAGTAGTTCTTACTGTCATGTAGACATCATGCTCCCCACCAGTTCCGCTTCGTCGCGCCCCTTCTAAATTACCCTCTCTCCTACTTTTTCTCGTTGTATTCAATAAACAAGTTGTTGAATAATTTATTGGTTTTATATACTAGTTTTTAGATAATTATATAGAAACAAAATATTTATTATTTACATACTTGCCCGGCTGATTGGCGCAGTGGGTTAAGGCGTTAGACTTGCCCACTGTTGTCCGAGAGGTCCGCGGTTCGATTCCGTGTCTGGGCTGGGTGTTTGTGATTTGTCCCTTGTGTGAATGTGTAAATTTGTGTGTATAAATAAAAAACAAAGAGTGATGCTGGCTAATTGGTTATACGCCAAAGCCATGAAACACATGTAAAAAAAAAAAATTTACATACTTCTTCAAAAAATGCTTTAAACTAAAAAAAAAATAAAAGTTTTAGTTTTTTTGCTCTCCTGAAAAGTTGTATTTTTTTCTACTTAGGTACATTTTTTCTAAAACTAAAAAATATCGACTTAATTTTTTTTGTTATCATTATGGCAACACTGAGCATTGACACATATGAGGGAATTCCAAACATCCAAATAGAAGGTTTGTGGTTTGATGAACTTTGAAAATACAGAAAAATCAATGTCGAATTGTATATTTTTTAAATTCTTCATATAAGTGGTTTGAGCATTACATAAAAAAACAAATGTGCAAAGTTTCACGCAAATCCGTTGAACGGTGTTGGAGAAAAGCGTACCTAGGTTTCAAAGCTCTACGGTTGTGACTCTATTAAGATCCAATATATATTTTAACGTTTTTTCTTAGTCAATATTGTATAATAGTAGTAATCTAGCTCAATCTAGAATCTAGTTATAAAAGTGTAAAACAAATATTTACCACCTAAATATTTGTTTAAATTATAAATAAATAAAATGAAATTATTTTGTCTCGGTATCTAACCTGTGAGTGTACTAAACAGTATATTAAAAAACATCCACCATATTGTTAAGCCACATAGTTCTTTTTTATATCAGATACTGCACTAGTGATAATTTCTAAATCTACACTTTATGGAGAATACTCTACAATTTTTTCTTAAAATTTTTTGATCATTACTTTTGGGGATAGGAGGATAAAACGATTTTTGGTCATTTTTTCAAAATAATACAAAGAAAAGTTTGCGCAAATATGAGTAGTAGTAGTAAAATGAGTAGGTGGTACCTTGAGTCACAGGTATCACCTAGATCTGAAAGTTCTTCTGTGACTCCCCACTGAGTCGAGTCGGGGTCGCACTCCTAGTCCGGCATTTTCTACCAAGAGCGATAGACTACTCGCCCTGACCTCTTGTAGATCTTCGGGTTCACAGAATAGTTGACCCAGTATCCATATCTGTCTTCGCTTTCTCCCTAGCACAGCCGACATGTTTTCCGCTCAGCCAGTTTGAGGTTATATTGATGGGCTTGTAGTCCCGTAAGGAGTCCTATGCTCAGACGTAACTTTTGTTTTGACATCGACAGGAGTTCCTTATACTGCCTGTAGTAGTTTGTTTCATAAGGAGTTTGGCTTGACGACACCCGGCTCCAGTAGTCCAAGAGAGTTGGTGTTCTTTATCCAACCATTCCCTGATTTTATTTTTAACAAAAGCGAATGGAACTCCTACAACCTGTTCAGGTGGGTCCTCCAAGGTACCTCTTTTGGTCAACTCGTCCGCTATTTCATTTCCAGAAATCCCTTGGTAACCTAGTACCCACATTAGGGTAACTTCGTTGTTACCTCCTAATGTATTTAGTCTTGTACACATTCCCTGATCAGCAAGCTGTCCGTGGTGGATTTGGTAAGAGCTTGTATAGCTGGTTTACTGTGGCAGCAGATTAAAATTTTCATATTATTTGTCCCTTTCGAGATTTGCATTTTTACACATCTGAGGATGGCTAACACCTCAGTTTGAAAAACCGTAGCCATATTCCCATAGGTATACTTTCCCTGTGGTCTAATTTATGGCAAAAGATTCCCGCCCCAAAGCGGCCATGAGCAAGTATTACATCATATATATTTTTATACTCGTGTTTTCACAAGCTTTCATTTGACATGCCTCGATGCCTTTGAAAAAAAGTTTCTTTCACTTCTCCCCACAAGCTAACCCCTTAAGTCAAAGTTTAACATTCAAAACTACACGATTTCTGAGAAAAGCGGGTGTGACAGACAGATACCGAAGTGATCCCATAAATGTTCCGTACGGAACCCTAAAAAGTCTATATTTAACTATAAATTACTGTATATGATACTACAAACGAAGCGTTTATGATTACGTTAGACAGAGCTACAGTATTATCTTCGATTGTGATTTGTTTTTAGGTTTTCATAAAAACTAGACTAAATGCAGATTTAACTTCATTAAATAATTGATTTATATATGTAAAAATATTTTAATATGCAAAATTAATTATTTATATTAAAATTTGTGCTTACCGAGTAAAACTCATTTTAAATTTATAATTGTAAATTGCGTGAGCACTTTACCTGTCACATAAATTATTTTAATACGTTATTTGCACGGTTTTTAGAATATCAAAAATAGGCCAAATGGAATTAAAGCATTAAACAATACCTATTAACATAAAAATATGAAAAGGTTTTTGTAAAGCTTTTATTGAACAATTTTCATTTAATTGGCAATAAACACAATATGAATGCTAACGTATTAATTTGTTAAAATATTAAAATTTATGATGATTAAAATAAACGTTTTTGTAATATTATTACATAAAATGTATTGAATAATTTATTTAAAAAACGTAGTAAATTATTAGAAACGATGTTTCTTGTAATATAGCTAATAAGGCAATAATTAAAATAAAGACATTATGTAAATTTTTAAAGTGAAAAATGCTGACACTTATTTATCAATGTTGTTATGCTTAAATAATTATGATTATATTTTTAATATTCTTCATCTTCCTATTCCATGTATTCACATACATCGGGGTCTCTGTACAATTTCTTCAGTTTATATTGAGCTTGTTATTCTCTGCTAGTCGAAAAATGGACGCAGAGTCCGGAATTTCACACCAGTCCCTGATATTCCGAAGCCACGAAGGCTACTTTCCACCGGATTCTCGCCGACTTTCCATTTTTCCCTGAAGAATAAGTTTTGGAATCGAGTAGCGGTCACCTCTTAGTATATGTCCCAAATAAGACACCTTTCTTTGTTTTACGATATTAAGTAGTTGCCTCTCCACCCCGGCTCTTTGAAGCATTTCTTAATTGGTAAGGTGTTCTGTTAAAGAAATTCGTAGCAAACGTCGCAGTATCCATAGCTCGAAAGCTTCAATACGATTCAATGATCTCACTTTTTAACGACCATGTCTCTACATCTTATAAGAGGACTGACCAGATATAGCATTTCATTAGCCGTAGGTACAAGGAGAGTGGCAATTGTATTTGAAGCAGCATTTCAACTTTAGAAAGGTATCCTTTGCCATGCCAATCCGCGACAGAGCCGTATATTTGAATTTAGTAACCCTCTCAACTGTTGATCCTTTATAAAGAAAGATGCATCCTCTTGGGGGTGTCTACTAATCACCATTATTTTGATTTTCCCAATATTTATACGTAGGCCATACTCCTCACCAATATTATTCAGCTTATTGATTAGAATTTGCGGATCTTCCATGTTATTGGCAACTATTGACGTATCGTCTGTATACTGAATATAATTTATAGAGTTTCCATTAACTTTTATCCCTCTGCATTCATCTTCTAGAGCAACTAAGTATATTTTACAGTACGCACCCCTGCCTAACACCCTTTAAGACCCTCAAAGAATTTGTTGAAATGTCCTTATTAATTTTGATCTCGGCAGATTGATTCCAGTCTTGTTATTGGTACATCCTTATCATCTATATCAATCTCATGAAGCCGCTGCATCAGAAAGTCATGCTTTATATTGTCAAATACCCGTTGATAGTCAATAAACATATAAATATATCCTGTTGTTGGTCGTACAAGAAGTTTCATTGAAAATAATGCTTCCCTTGTTCCCAAACCTTTTATAAATCTAAACTGTGTTACCCCACTTACTTCTTCGCAATTATTGATAATCTTGGAATCAATTATAAATTATAATTAGTTATATTATAATAATTATATAATATAATTATTTCATTATATTTTTAAGGCGAGTATGATATGCGTTTAACACTAAATTCAGAAATGCATAAATTAAAGCATCGACTAACTAAATAATACAATATATACAATATACAGCGCTTAATTCAATTTTTAGTGTTCCGTAAGGAACACTTAGAAGATCACTTCTGTGTCTGTCCGTATGTCTGTCTGTCTGTTACACTCGATTTTCCCAGAAAATATTTGACGTAGAAAGTTGAAATTTGGCACTAATCTAAGAATTAATGGCCTCATCAGGGCCGTGTAGTTTTAAAAGGTAAATTTCGTTTTAAGAGGTAGTTTTGGGGGGTGAAATCGGAATTGAAAAAAAAGAATTTTACCAGGTTATCGAGTGGGATGTCAAATGAAAGCTTGTAAAAACGCGAGTTCAAAATAATGTGCACACTTTTCTTTGTATTATTTTTAAAAAATCGTGAAAAATCGCTGTCCCTCCCCTTATCTTGAAAAGTGCTGATCAACAAATTTTAAAAAAATTCTGGAATATTCTTCATAAGGTGTAGACTGAACGAAAATTATCACGAGTGCATTACCTTTAATAATTTATCTGGTATATAAAAAACAAAAATTTCAACGTCATCAGTTTTCAGAAAATCGGAAATAAACTTTCTTGAAAATTAATTTGGAGTGTATTTTGTGACGTTATTAATCATTTTATATCTCCATAACAAAAATTTTTATTTTAAAAGCAATCAACATATGGAACACTAATTCCGCAAGTCCAACTTGTACTTGACCGGGTATTTCTCTTAACAGGTATCTTCGGCTTTTTATCTCTCGTTTTACAAGAGATTTTCTTCTGATTACATATTCTTAAGAATATGTTTTTTACTGTAAAAAAAGAACGAATCTAGTTAATATTACTATACGAACTACATAAGTGAAATTATTATATAAGATTACATTATTGTTTTTTTTTGGTGTGGTACATCTAAGATTACACCACATATGCATGGCATAAAGGGATTTACCTAGTGATCTGGGTCGAAAAATTCGATTTTTGGATTTGACATTTCCTTTTAGTATGATATCTTAAAAATATTTCCTGTAAGTTACATAATAATCGGTTAAAAGTTGACGAAGTTATAGCAGTTTAAAAGAAGTGCCGTTGCATCGAGTTTTTGGAGCAGGTAGCGGGCAGCTGTTCTCGGGTCAGCCTTCGCCGACCTTAACTCGATTTTAACGTATTTTAAACTTTTTCTTTTATAATATAATACAAAGAGATTCTTCAATGAACTTTCTTAACGATAAGAAAAATAAATTTAAATATAATAATAAATAAAAATAAGTCCCTAGGTATTGAAGCCACTACCTGCTTTAAATTTGCTTTCTCCAGAATTACATAAGCAAGTAATTTAGCCAAGGAAATATCATCTCTGTATTAACTGGAATTTAGGACATACACCGCTTCCCTGTTTTGCGGATATTGATGAAAAGGTAGAATATATTAAAAAATATTCCTCTAAACTTGTAATTCAGCTACATGATCAACCGACTTTAAGAACTTTAACACCAAAATGTATTTATCACTCAAAGTCGCCATTTACCTATGCTTTGTCAAATATATTTTATATGTATGATAATTTTGTATGAACGAATAAAGCTAATTAAATATATTTAGAAATGTTTTATTTTATAACATATAATGCCACAATTACTATAACACTTACTTATTAAAACATATTTTTATTAATATGGTACAATGTTGTCATCTAATCCGAACAACTGAAACTCTACCATTAAGTTTGATAAGTTTTTTGTTTTTAAATAGTGTTTACATGCTTGTGCTGCTATTTGACATATTAAAATATGTTACATTAACTCAAAATATAATGACGAATGTTGAGCTTCAGTTTCTTCAACAGGCAATGAGTACTATCGAGAACATACCTCTGACATAATGAACTCTTCATACATTTTCATCACTAATTTCTCTAATTTTACACAGAAAGTCCTAAAAGTTTTTCCACATTGTTTGAGCACGCTGAAAGTTCTAAAGATTTTTGTTTAGCCTCACTGATATCTTCTAACACAACTGGATCTTGAATATAGTTTTTTAAACTAACAACATCTACAAAAATCCATTTTTCTTTAGAAATTCCAATATGTTTAGTGTTTAAAAATAAGGGTCAAATGATTCTACATCATCTACATACAAATTTACCAAATCATTGTAATAATTGACCCAATCCAAAACTATTCCTTAATTAATTCACAAAAAGTTTTATGCAATTGATTAATTTGTTGATGCAAATCACTAACAGATGGTTAGATGTTGACATTATGTTACTACATTCACATAACAGTTTAGTGAGTCTCTATATAATCCTTAACTCCCATCCCCTAATCTTCACATGGATGGGATTTAGCTACTTTAAGGTTATATAGATTTGACTTTATTTTATGTGTTAGATAATATCTACACCTGAAAGATTTGATCATCGGCGCAATTTTACTGATATATGTTGGATGTGCTTTTTCCACTTGAGTTGATACATAGGCCTAGATATCTAATTTTTCTCAACATTGATTATCAAAATTAATAGTAACTCTACTTTTTATTTTTTGTTTAAATAACATGAACTTAGATTTTTCTATATTGATTTTTAAATTATTATGTAATAATCAGTTGTAAAGCAGAATTAATAGCTATATCAAGTTCATTAATATTTATTCCACTATACTGCATAATCCGCAAAAGTGTAATATGTATATTAACTAGCAGTGCCCGCGGCTCCGCTCGCGTGGACCTGATTCACTACTATCGTCACTGCTTATTCCTTATCTTACCTAACGTAATAAAATATCTGCCATTATTTCCCATTATCTCCCATTATTTCTCCTTATCTCTGCTCATCTCCCATTATTTCTTCTTATCTCCCATTATTTCTCCTTATCTCTCATTATTTATACTTATCTCCCATTATCTAGGCTTATTATATATATATATATATATATATATATATATATATATATATATATATATATATATCGAATTATATAGAACATATGTATAAATTTATAAAAACACGTAAATCGGATTAGTGGTTCCCGAGTGATAAGCGCACTAACGGACAGACAGACAGACAGAGAGACGTTGCATTTTATATATATTATATTCTTTGCTACATGATATTGTTCCATATTTAATGCTTTAGGCAGTGTATTGCAAGAGAACGCGCTAGCGGCAAACTTTTCTCCGATTTGATTCACTATTATCGTCACTGCTTATTCCTTATGTCACCTAACGTAATAAAAATATATCTTATAACCTGCCCAGAGAACATATGTATATTAAAAAAAAGCACGTAAATCGGATAAGTGGTTCTCCAGTGATAAGCGCACTAATGGACAGACAGATAGACAGAGAGACGTTACATTTTATATATATTATAGATATTCTTTGCTACATGATATTGTTCAATATTTAGTGGTTTAGGCAGTGTATTGCAAGAGAACGCGCTAGCGGCAAACTTTTTTCCGATTTGATTCACGATTATCGTCACTGCTCATTCCTCATGTTACCTAACGTTATAAAATATAGCCTATAACCTGTCCAGAGAACATATGTATGTTAAAAAAAAAATCACGTAAATCGGATAAGTGGTTCTCCAGTGATAAGCACACTAACGGGCAGACAGACAGATAGACAGAGAGATATTACAGGTATAGATTTAGATTATTATATAACCTGACCAAAGAATATATGTATGAATTTAAAAAAAGACACGTAAATTGGATAAGTGGTTCTCGCGTGATAAACGCACTAATGGACAGATAGACAGACAGAGAGACATTGCATTTTATATATATTATTGATTATAGATATTCTCTGCTACATAATCTTGTTCCATATTTAATGGTTTAGCCTGTGTATTGCAAGAGAACGCGTTAGCGACAAACTTTTTTCGGACTTCATTCACTATTATCGTCATTGCTTATTCCTTATGCTACCTATCGTAATAAAATATAGCCTGTAACCTGGCCAGAGAACATATGTATATTTTAAAAAAAAAAGTACGAAAATCGGATAAGTGGTTCTCCAGTGATAAGCGCACTAACGGACAGACAGATAGACAGACAGACAGAGATACGTTGCATTTTATATATATTATAGATGTAATAAAATATATATCTATAACCTGGTCAGAGAACATATGTATGAATTTAAAAAATCACGTAAATCGGATAAGTGGTTCTCGAGGGATAAGCGCACTAATGGACAGACAGACAGACAGAGAGACGTTGCATTTTATATATATTATAGATATAGATTATTATTATTATTATGTAACCTGGCCAAAGAATATATGTATGAATTTAAAAAAATACACGTAAATCGGATAAGTTATTCTCGCGTGATAAACGCACTAATGGACAGACAGATAGACAGAGAGACATTGCATTTTATATATATTATAGATTATAGATATTCTCTGCTACATAATATTGTTCCATATTTAATGGTTTAGGCTGTGTATTTCAAGGGAATTCCTTATGCTACCTATCGTAATAAAATATAGCCTATAGCCTGGCCAGAGAACATATGTATGTTTTTTAAAAAAAAGTACGTAAATCGGATAAGTGGTTCTCCAGTGATAAGCGCACTAACGGACAGACAGACAGAGAGACGTTGTATTTTATATATATTATAGATACATACAAAAAGTATAACGGTCCGAGGATGGATATCTGAGGCACACTATATTCATTACGGTTAATGTGACTATGTGTATCCTCCAAACTTGTTCTTTAAATACGATTGTGTTAGATTGAAAATATTTCTTTAATCCCATACTTCTCAATTTTTTTAAAAGAATATCAATACTTAAAACATCCAATGCCTTTTGCAGATCTATAAATATTCCTATTCCATTTTTTCTATTCAATTCAATTGTTATATTATTAAATGTATCCTTGTGTTAAGTCGGTTAAAACATAACACCCAGACAGGTTTCAACAAAATCTAATGGTGAGGCTGCTAACTGACTATTGACATCTTGTATGTAAATTGGGCTAGACCTGATGAGTATAGCTCTAAGTTTATTTGTCGTTTAGGATGTTCTTTTGAAAAATATAATAACAACTTTTAATACAAATTTATACATTTTGAAAATACTTGGGAAAATCAAAAAAAAAATAAGAAAGATATAACCTACTTTCTAAATAGCTCGTAACCATAATTCTAAGCAGCAAATTTAGATTCATACTGAATTTTAGTAACTATATCTTTATTTGCATTAAATATTTTTGTTTCATTTGTAAATCAACTATACATTGCTCTATCAAAAACAAAATTTAAAGCGTAACAAAATTATTTTGTTTGACGACAATTTAACACGCCACTGGCAAAATCAAAAGTGGCTCGGGAATTACCAATAATAGGCAGGGCTCTACAAAAGCCTTTTGGGGATTCGCCCCAACAAGCAAATTCTTAGCTTGCCAAATGCTAACAACGGCATAGATTCCTTTCTATTTAACTTTAACAAATAAATTTACTTGCATTATACCTTGTTCTCTTTCCAAAATCTTGCAGAAACGACGTAAATGTATTTTAACTTATTCAAAGGGATAATGAGCAATCTGATATCTTAATAATGTGAAGGTTACCTAGCTTATATTTAAAATTTAGCTGCGTAAGAGTAATCTTTTGAGAGGATTAATAGTGCTTATTTTGAACCGAACGTCCCTTACAATAGTTGCCTAATTATTTTCTACTTTTGTGTAATGACAAAAAAAGTACCCGTTAGAGTTAAGAAAAGGAGGAGAAAATACACAAAGTAACTGAAGCTGTAGATTACCATTTATTGTAAATTAAAATAAAATTATTATTTTTAAAGCGTTAATCAGGTAATAATGATAGTAAGCTTTTCACTATAACTGATGTTTTACTTTCAGCACTAACAAATTATTACTAGTAATTTCCAATAATAATAAAATTACTGGTTTACGCCGTAGTTCTCATGAAAACACTTAGTTCCAAAATAAATCCTGAAATTAAGTATAGTTGCTTGTACTTGGAAATTTACAAATAGAGTGACGTTAAACGACAACCGGGAACGAAATCCTTGTTGAAAAAAAGTTCCTCTTGATCTGAAACTTTAAAAGCTTAAAACCCTCTAAAACGGTTAACTAAAAATTCATGACCAGAGAATGGAGATGTTACAAAAAAAAACTCCTTCATATAGTGGAACATTAAATACAAACCTAAAACTTCTTTAAAAATAGATTATCTTAAAAATTTACACCAAATCGATGATAATGAAGTGAACATTTTTCACACAAAGAAACTCTATTAAAAAAAACATTTCTAAGGGACGCATTTTCTACAACCATAGCGGCAGAGGGTACATGCATATGAAGGGTGGCTCGCATTTTGAAAAGGTAAAATTCCGGCGACTGTCATTTTCTACAACCAACTCGATCTCCCCCGGAAGTTTAGGCAGTATAGGAACGTCATCAATAGCATACGAATGTCTAGGATAGTAATTATGTTGGGAATGTGGAATCTTTGGCACAATGGCACTACTGAATATATATCACCACTACACCAAACCTTTATTTTTGCACTCGACGCTCGTGCCGCTAACCATGGAGGAGCGATGATTGACTAAAGCTAAAGCTAAACAACAAATCTACCTTATTTATACTTAGCCTAACATTTGAATTACTCAAGCGGAACTAATTACGTGTTAGTGATTCTGGTTCTTTATTGCATATCCTATACCTAATCTCAGTTAGTTCTGTAAATTGGGGCATCGTCCATCTCGGCCCCAAAAAGGATCGATCAGGTAAAACGGTTTTTAATGAGTTTGTAAAAGTGCCCATCTCGGCCCCAAGTAATAAAATAATGAAGTAATTAAGTAAAAAAATGATTTGTAGGTAATGATTAGTAATTGGGTATTTGTTCGGGTATTATTCAAGAAATTTAGTTATATTATAACATCTAAACAGTGAGCATCTAACGTGCATTATATCCCAGAAAAATGGCTTCGAGTTGTTTTACTGAATTATATGAAATTACTAGTCAACGAGGTAAAATACTACTAGTATTAAATCAATTTAAATTTAAAGAGTATAATCGGAAATTATCTTCAGGAGAAACGAAGTGGAGGTGCATTAAAGATGGGTGTAATGCTTATTTGAAAACCATCGGCAATTCGTTTGATCGAGTTCTATCTTCTTTAAATCAAAACCATTGGCACGAACCAGAGTCGGAAAATATCTTACAAAGGCAAATAATGACTACATCTGCCAAAAGGAAAGCAAAAAGTGATCTGACAGAAAAGCCAGAAAAAATAATGCGAAAAGCATTGACGGAAGAAACCCATACCAATACTCTCACCGTAAGAGATTTGGAATGTATGAGGAAAAATATCTACTGTGCTCGGCGAAAAACCTTACCAGCAATAGCAAAGTCGATTATAGAAGTACATTGAGCATTGTATGTAATGGATCTAAAAATAAATAAAGGTGAAGACTTTTTATTAGTTAACGATGAAACTATTAATTTTAGTGATAGTTTCATGCAATACTAATTTAGGTTATTTGTATAAGTCGGAAACTCTTTGTATGGACGTAACTTTTTCTTACTGTACAAGATTTTTCAAACAGTTTTTCACCTTACTTGGATTTTTTAACGGACTCTATATTCCTTTAGTTTTCTGTTTATTAAAAGATAAATCTGAAAAAACCTATAGGGCATGCTTGTTTAAGATACTAGAATTATGTAACAATATTAATTTAGCATTTTCACCAAGAGAAATAGTACTAGATTTTGAAATGTCAATTCATAACGCGGTGGCTCAAGTGTGGAATGATATCAAAATAACTGGCTGCAGGTTTCATTTGACCCAAGCGTGGTATCGTCAAATACAAAAGCAGGACCTGACTCAATATTACAAAGATGACCAATCAGAAATAGGAAAATGGTTGCTTTATTGTTTTGGCCTTCTCCTCTTAGAATCTAAAGACGTTTTAAGATTTTTATTTTTTTGAATTATACGAAATAAAGCCACAAAATATCAATTTAGAGAAATTTTCTGATTATCTTGTGGATACTTTATTTAACTAATGAGTCCATATTTTCACCACATATTTGGGCAAGTGCATCTGCAGAACTAAATATAACCACGAACGCTTGTGAATCATTTCATGCATTTCATTTTAATAATTCAATGTATCAGACACATCCCTCTATCTTTATTTTTATTAAAGAAGTTTTAAATGTACAGGTAGAAACGTATGTTAAGCGCAATACTATTAGCGTAACATATAAGTGTAAAAATTTAACTAATAAGAAAAAAACAAGTGTTTATTGAGGATAAAATAGGAAGATATAAAAGTAAGGAGATATCAGAATTAACATATGTAAAAATTGTCCCATTATCATTCACATAAATAGGCAATAGGATTTTGTATTAATTAAATTTAGTTTTTGTAATTTTTGTACGCTTATTTACCCGTTTTAATAAAATGTAAGTTTAAATTTCTTTATTATTTTTATTATTATTTATCATTTGTTTTCTGTGAAAAACTTGCTTCTCTCTTTTTGGCTCATTAATTTGGCAAATCAAAAATTAATCACAGTTCAGGCCGAGATGGACTATTCCAAAATTGGGCGAGTTTTAAGTTCGGACCGAGATGAGCTATTTTATGCGGACTACCGGCTTCCTTGGGCCGAGAGGGGCGATGCCCGTAAATCGATACAATAAAGTAATAATCACAAAATCATGACAAGCTAGTAAAAATCCCTCTGTCTCTGACTTAAGGCTTGCCAATTATAGAAAACTAAATGTTAGTTTTTCGAGAGCTAATCGATGTCTCTATAAAACCCTCCAGGTGAAAGTTTTTCTCTATGCTGTCTATCAAATTGTTATTGTTTTGCTGTTTCAATAATTGTCTTAAGTCTAGGCGGTCCTAATTCTAGGATATTACTCTTAATATTTGGTTGTTGGCCATTGAAGTTTACTGGCAGATCAAGTTGTTTCGCCTTCGGTAGATCTAAACAAAAAGGCTCACTCTTTTCTCGTTAGCCGCAGATCAATTCCAGGAGAGAATCAGACCTCTTTGCAACCTTACGCGCTAGTCCGACCACAACTGGATTAAGCAACGCAAAAGTCCTACTCCACTTTGATGATGTGAAAGGTCTATTCGAGGAACAGAGGATCGATGATGGATACTTCTATTTATGTGCATGATTTTTTGTGTTCCGATATCCCAATCTCGCAATTTTTGATTTTTTATTTCACTATTCCAGAGAAATAGAGAAATACCGGTACAGCCAGCATATTGGTAGCAGCAACTTTATTACGTTCTGTGAGTTCTGATAACCAGATCTTTTTTTGTAGTTTCCTATACTTGCTGTGAAGTTCTGTTTTAATAGTTGCTGAATCTTCTATGTGATGTTGTGTAAGGTCTATATAGTTGTACGTTTTCTCGGCATCTAAATGGACTATAATTTTCTCATCAGATAACTGCATATTCTCTAGAAGCCTCTATCGACTTTGACAGCAGCACATGTATCCAATCCAAATTCCATACCGTTATCCCGCGTGTTTTCTTCAACTACTTTAAGTGATTGCTTAAAGTCTCGTTCTGAAGCAACATACAGTTTAAATATGCCTGCGGTTTCTTGGTGGACCAACATTATACTAATGAATTAGGCGTAGAGCATCTAATTAATTTTAATTTTGCGATCTCAGACCTGATGGTGAATGTTCAGTTCAGGCTATTGTAACTGTAATGGCCAATTTTGTTCTTTATAACTTTTTTTTTCAAACATATGTCTGCAAATTTTGTTTGATTTCGAGATCGGCAGAAAGAGAAAAAGCAATACATATAAACTGCTTGCACCGGTCTATTCATTTTTCTCTTTCTTTAAGGGCATCGACATAAGAGGGAGAAAGACAGAACGTGACCTGTAATAGGAGGTATGATTTTTTTGCAGGTGACCACTCTTTTCTATATAGTTCTCTGTTGTGTATTGAAAGCTAACGCGACTGATGCGTGTTTTAACTTAGTGTGGTTTCCAAAACAATCTAGTTTTTAGTTAAAATTTGTACTACTAACACGGTGATGTACTGTTGTGTTCGGGATTGTAAAATTCGAAGTGAAATAAGCGTTAAAATACACAGCCTGCCCAAAAATGAAGACGTAAGCACAATACCGTCAGTTTCAAAAATGTTTTTATTTAATTAAAAACAAATGCATATCAAAAATTTGTTATATAAAACGAGTGTTAACAAGCGCTAAAATTTACTTATTTTAGGGTGGATCGATGCCATTAAAAATCTTTTACTTGATGGAAAAAATCGGAGAAGCGTCGAAAAAAGTTACAGAGTGTGTTACGTGACTTAGAGCATGTTATTGAGCAGGGAAGAAGAGTTGCAAACCTGACATTGAACGCTGGCCCAACTTTAAGTATTCCTTATCAATCTATAGGTAAAAATTATAATGTAAATTATTATCTTACGTTATTAACAACTATACGCTTTAATAATGTGATAATACAAAGCACGACCTTAGTTTACCATGATCTAGTACGAAACAGTATTGGGAGGACCTATTTAATGCCACGGTGATATTTCAGTAAATTCAACCAGAGCCATAAATATTCTTTAGACATAAACGTTGCCTAAAATATTTAAACGTTTATGTAAAAAAGCTAAACTTGATTATTTGTCACACGATCTGTACATTATTTTATATTTATTTAATATTCCAAAACAATTTTCCAGATGAAGACATTATTATAATTTTGAAATCAACTCTTAACATTGAGATACCAACTGCTAGAGGTATAGTTAGCAAACTAATTTTTATTATTAATAACTGCCTAAGATTCTTTCCCATTATGTTTATAACCTACCCAAATTTAAAGATTGGATCACACGCCAGTAGGTTAGATTATTTATTCTTACACGCTTAACTCTATGAGAGCACTTCAATTTTTAAAATGAAATGTTTCTAATATGAAGCATTTAGTTCAGCTCATTCATTAACTTTTTAAAGTAATAATTGTATATTTTTGTTTTTATTTGAAGCTCCCGAACATATACCAGAAGTCGTAGAAAACTATAGTTTGTTCGATTTACTGACGAAATCTTTTATAGTACATATGACACCCCAAGTTTAAGTCAGAGAATGATTTACGATGTGAGGTCACCAAAAACTCCAAATATTAGTTCAAATTTCTTTCAACAAGGAATTTCAACCAAGACACACTTCAAAACTTGATTGAGAGCATAAAAAGTGAGGGTATAAGGGACCTAAACCCAACCGGTCAATCTTTTATACATCACTTTAAAACATTGCTAATAAATAACTTTAAATCTCTGGCGTAAATTATGAAACGGACAATTCTATAGCTATGGATTAATTAAAAAACTTAAAAATTTCCTTAGCAGTCGAGCTTTTTTTTTGAAGTTCCTGATGTTATCTCACCTAAACCTGTATATGAAGCTTTTAATATCTGGCATCTTAGCATATGTTATTGGACCTCAAAATAAATTAAGTATTAAAACATCATTTCTTATAAAATGTCGACAGGTAGAAAAAAAAAAAATTATTGGTATATCCATTACAAAATTTTATCTTTTATTTCAGGAAAGTGTAAATATTTTAACGTTTATTTTACCCAAATTATGACGCAAAAGTAATTTAAAATCGATTTTAAAAGTAGTTACAGTCTGTCAAGTAAGAACGTATCCGCGATAATTCATTTTTGGTATCGGTAATCGGTAGAGGGAACCTTTGTCTATTTACGTAGTTTAGTAAAAATATCAGTCGATTCCGAACTTTCGTCGAAATCACGTTAAATCAAAAATGAGTTACTTGTTTTCTCGTCTGTTCGAGGCAGTCTTTCTTTGTTCTCGTCCAAAGGGGCCTAAAATGATACATTCGGCGGCCGCTAAATATATTAAAAAGTCGGTATCGCTTGTGAAGAAGTGGGTAAATCATTTTAAAGAAACGAAAAATGTCGACGACTTGCGAAAAACGTGGCTTGGTAGGCAGTCACTCCGAAAGTCGCAAAACGAATCGTGTCCTTGTTTTCACGGAACCCGAACTTGACGCTGCGTTAAGGAGTGGCAAAATTAAGAAAATCGGGTTTGAATATGTCCTATGAGACCATTCGACAACATCTTGATGCTCATGATGTCAAATTCCGAAGCACATTTAAGAAACCTTGGCTGGGCGAAAATCACGTCTCGAAGCGGTTCGCTTAGGCTCACGATAAGATACTAGAGTGGCCCTCACAATCGCCGGACGCCAACCCTATTAAAAACGTTTGGTCCCTTGTAAAGAGAGAGCTCAGAGGAAAGTCTCTGAGGACTTTGGCACAGCTGTCTCGCGAGCTTCGAAAAATTTGCAGAGTATGCGGCGACGGCATGCCTTGAAGATGCCAGGCGACTATTTATACAGGAGGCGATTGGATAACTTATTAAGGTAATTGCACCATTGTTAGCACACCAAAGAATACATTGATGGCAAAAAATGCTCTCGAAACACATTTTTTCAAGAATACGAGCGGTCACGTTCTTACTTGACAGACTATATTACATAAAATTTAAATAATCGTTTTTCTTGCAAGCTACACAATATGCTTAATATTGTTGTTAATGAAATTTGTTATTTTTATTTACCAGCTGGGTCCAAAATTGTAAATACAATTTTAAAAGAAAAAAATGCAAGTAATGAACATTTATCAAATTCATCGAAAAATTAAGAAACGAAAAGCCCAAATGAAAAATTTAGAAATTCCCACATGAGATTTTCATTTCATTATATTTATCTTAATTGTTACTGCAATTGCTTTATATTTCAAACAGCTAAAGGCTTTTATAAACCTATTTATTTCTATATGCTATAAAATGTAATTTGTATAACTCGTGTATAACAGCATTCAGGAAGTTGTGGGCATTTTGACAAAACTAACTGGAACTTACAAGAAATACAATATTCTTTTGTAGATATCAAAGTTTTTCTAGGGTACCTGTTTGTAGTAGAGATTAGTGATTTTGTATATTATTTGTTCAAATACTAATTATTTATTGTACAATAGGTAGAATTATTTTTTACTAGTAAGATTTTCAAAAAAGGTTATATCCGGTTTAGTTATTAAAGAATCTAAAACTTTTAGGTGCTCAATTGTCTTTTGTTTTTGACAATGTAATATTTTATTTTATAAATTTCACCAAACAAATGTTGCTATAAAAAAATTATATTAAGATCTACGATCAGGTAGACATATAACAGCTTTTAGCACTATATTTCTTTTATATTGATTTAGTTCAGATTAGCTCAGGTTAGGTAATAAAAACAAACTCTTCTGGTCCTATATTGCACAGCCTCATAACTTTAGTATGTTATTGGTTTTTTTGCAACTGGACTAATTGGACTATTTGGACTAATTTAAATGTTACACCGGTTTAGTAAATTAGATAGTAAGTGCTGTATATTTTCAAAAATTTTAAGAAGATTCCCGAGTAGTCAGATTAAAATTCTTATTTTCGATCTAATATTTTAATTTTAACAAAAATAAATATCAAAAATTTATTTTTATTTTTTTATCTAGAAATATTTTTATATTCTTTCTATGCATTTTCTGCGGATACGAAAACTTTTGAATTTAAAATTTGACTATTTGAAGACAATTTAAATGAACCTTCGTTCATTTAAATTGAACAGGAATCAAATCTACAACTTTACTGATAACAGTACATTGGTTTCTTCATTTACCTTGAACGCCAGAACATCAGCGACACGCAAATTTTCGCAGATAGCAGAAAATTGTTCAACTTAACAAAGATCTAGAAGAAATTCCATCTTGGGATGACAGTACCGAAGTAGAATTTGATGCTACAAAAACCAGGCAGCAGATTTTTCTAAAAATGTTACCGTTGCACAACCCGACTTGTCGGGACACTCCATTACTTTAGCTTCGTCACTCAACTTAACAACGCGTTAACTTGAGAGTAAATTAGTATTGGCATGAACATGTTGCATGTATAGCAAAGAGAAAATATTTTCTTTTATATGGAGAACCTCGTCTCTTTGAAATGATTTGCTGAGGACTGTGTTGTATTCTACGTTCATAAAAAAAATTATAACTAAGTATCATCTGTTTTTATATTTTTATTACAATAATATTTATTTTTAAATTTTTAATTTTAATAAAATTTCTTTTGCAGGTAAATGCGTTCTCCATTCTACAAGGTAACGAACTGGCTCAACAGTTTGTACATAATACATACGTTTATACATTTTCAGAAATATCGTTCTAATATATACGCTTTTTAAATAATGCTATATTTTATTTATTATATTTTCAAGTATTGTTTGTTTACTTAGTATATATCACCACTACACCAAACACTTTATTTTTGAACTCGAAGCCCGTTTCGCTAACCACTTTAGCTTTATCAGGAGCGATGTTATTACCATGATAATCATCGTTCCTGATGAAGCTGACAAGGGTAGTGAAACGCGCGTCTAGTGCAAAAATAAAGTGTTTGGTGTAGTGGTGATTTTTTTTTTTTTTATGGGTCTAGCACACGTGCTACATGGAAATCCCTAAAGCGCTACAGGAGCGACACGTGTGCGGAGAAAGCGATTCACGTTGTTCTTGAATCGCTGTAGATTGTACTCGATGGGAAACACAGTCCTGGGCAAACTATTCCAAAGGTATGATGTTCTCCATATAAAAGACTGCTTGAAAAGCGTTGTACGAGGAGTAACAAGCTGAACCTCATACGAATGTGAAGTATTAGCGCGACGTGTACTCCTAACATGCACCGCTCTGGGAGGAATTAAGCGGGCCACATCCTTCGAACACTTTCCATGAAAGTACTTGTAGAATAGGCTCAAGTCGCCAACCGTTCTTCGATGTTCCAGCGAATCAAGGCCGTCGGTCAGTTCCGGGTGTCCAATCAGACGAACAGCTCTTCTCTGGATAGAATCCAACAAATGCAGTGTATGTTTGGGAGCGGAGCTCCAAACATGGGAGCAGTATTCCATAGTTAGTCGAATTTGAGCTTTGTAAAGAATTGACAGTTGTTGTGGAGTGTAAAGCTTTCTGGTTCGAAACAACATTCCCAACTTTTGAGAAGCTCTCTTTTGCTATGCCTGCAACATGTTCATGCCAGGACATATTTGCTCCCAAATTAACGCCTAACAGATTGAGTGCCGATGTTAGAGGGATGGAGTGCCCCGACATAACTATGTCGGGTTCTGCAACGTTAACTTTTTTAGAAAAAAACTGCCGCCTGGGTTTTTGTAGCGTTAAATTCCACTTGGTTACTGTCACCCCAAGATAGAATTTCTTCCAGGTCTTTGTTAAGTTGAATGACTTCCTGCTGTCTGCGGATATTCGTCTGAGTAGTCGATGTCCGAGCATTCAAAGTGAATGAAGAGATAAGTGTACTGTCATCTGCAAAGCTGTAGATTGGATTCTCGGTCTTTTCCAGCAGATCGTTAATATAAATAAGGAAGAGAGTAGGAGATAGTATGGAACCTTGGGGCACATCGGCGTTGATAGTAAAGATGTTAGAAAGAAATCCGTAGACTGCTACTCGTAAAGAACGCTCTCTGAGGAAACATGAGAGCCACAAACAGAACTTTTCAGACATACCATAAGAACGTAACTTAGCCAACAGCCCATCGTGCCAAACACGGTCAAATGCCTTGGATATGTCAAGAGCAACCGCTCGAGATTCTCCAAAGTGTTCAATTGCGTTGTTCCAAACATGTGTTACATAAGTGAGAAGATCTCCTGTTGATCTATTTTTACGAAAGCCATATTGGTGATCACTAATAATGTTGAATCCTTCAAGATATTTTAGAAGATGCTGATTGATAGCCTTTTCCATGACTTTCGATATTATTGAGAGTAGTGCGATTGGTCGGTAGTTATTTGGCAAGGTCTTCTTGCCTTTTTTAGGTATCGGCTGAACTGTGGCACATTTCCAGCAGGAAGGAAATATTCCCTTTCTGTAGGATAGGCTGAAAAGTCTACAGAAAACTGGTGTTAGTTCCCTTGCACAGTTCTTAAGAACTATGGCAGGTATTCCGTCAGCGCCAGAAGCCTTTTTGGTGTCTAGCTTCATCAAAATACGTTTTATGATTCGCTGTCTGAAGACAATATCGGGCATCCTTGACTGCACTATGGGAATAGTAGGTGGTGTGTTTTTCCTTGGAAATCGACAGTAGAATGTGAAGCAAAGAGTTCAGCCAACAAGTTCGCTTTCTCAACAGGTGTCGTTGCAATAGAATTATCTGGCCGTGTGTGAGTGGTGGTATGGTGGACTTGGTGAAATTTTGACTAACTGCCTTAGCGACTGACCAAAAGGACCTGGAATTGCCGGGACAAGCGAGAAGTTTGTTTCTAATCCGTTGATTGTGTACCTCCTTGGTTTCGTCGATAATAATTTCTTTGCATCTGTTCCTGGCACAAACAAAAAATGTTACGATTTATGGTGTTAGGATCTTCACGCCACTGTCGGTATGCAAGATGTTTAGAAGCAACAGCTTCTTTGCATTTTAGGTCAAACCAAGGCTTGCTGTTGGAAGGGCATTTCTTCGAAAAAGGGATGTAAGCCTCCATACCGGCCAAAATAACATCGGAAACCTCCCTGGCGCAGTCAGATGGGTCGTCGGATCGAAAACAAACGTCCAACCAAGGGAAAGTTCGAAAATATTCTATGAGATCTTCCCATTTAGCAGATTTGTAGTGCCAAATCTTGCGCGGTTTGGGCGCCTCTCTATCACTGATTGGTAGAATACTCGATGTCGAAAGTAGTCTATGGTCGGAAGAACCTAACGGCGGACTTACGCTGACCGTGTAAATCTCCGGATTGGTGGTTAAAAACAGATCAAGAAGACTGGCGAACTCTCCGTCTCGATCAGGGATCCGTGTTGGTTCATCAATAAGCTGAGTCAAGCCACAACTGATTGAAAATGATTCGGCTCCACGACCTTGTTCATCGGTAGTATTTGAATATTTAAGCCAGTTGATGTTGTGGACATTAAAGTCGCCCAGGATGGCAATTTCGGCATTTGGATAGTTAATTTGTAAATGATCGATGGTATCTGCAAGAGAAGCGAAAAGTGTTCTAAAGTTAGTATCATTTGGTGGTCGATAGAGGATACAGATGAACCTTGTGGTTGGTTGAGTCGTTATTTTTAACCACATAACATCAAAGTTGGGGGGCTCCAGAGCCTCTTCTCGTTGGCAAGAGAGGTCGCTTCTGACATAAAGACAGATTCCAAAGTTACGCCTAAATCGGGAATAGAAATCGTACCCAGGATAGTTTACTGTGTTGGTCGATGAACTGACCTTAGTTTCACAGAGAGCGAGTACATGAGGTTTATTTGATTGCAGGTGTTGGTGCACTGAATTTATGTTCGAATTTAAACCTCGTATGTTGCAAAAATCCATTTTGAAATTCTGTTCTCTGCATGTCGACGCCCCTGAACCAGCCCCCACCCGGAGATCCGAACGGGGGGCTATTTTACCTCCGGAATTTTTTGTATCCAGGTGGCTCATCATGCTATTTGGTCCCACAGTCCGGGACATCGGCACAGCCACGAAACGTTAAGCAACTTCACGCAGCCTAAGCCAATGCGATGGTATCACACCGGGCGATGCTGGTGGGATCTGGGCATCTACCATCTAGGTTGTTCTTTAAGTCGCCTCCTACGACAGGCAGAACATATCGGGGGAGATATTCTATCCCGCCCCCCCACGGAGTAATATATACTAAGTAGTGTCATTGTGCCAAAGATTCCACATTCCCAACATTATTGTTTCTTTGTTTTTTTTTTCATATATTCTTTATTGTGTTAAAATCTGAATAATGTAGTGTCGCATCCATCATTTTATTTTCTTAATGAATTTCAAAGTTATAAGTAGTTCCTAAAATTTAACCGACGGCAATAAGTAAAAATTATTGCTAAATTATAAAAGCCTATAAACGTCGCGATAGATAGAACTTGTTTTTGGGAATCAAATAGCAGTAAAACTATAACTCCAGAATTGACGATTCTGTTGCAATCAATAAAAAATGTTACTGTATTTCTAATTTGAAACTTATAGTACCATTTTTTTTTGCCCGACGACTTATTTAAAACTGCTAACGTTATTTATGTACTTATATACTCCATTCACTGACACATAATATCTCATTTAAATAAAATACAACTGTCAACATAAGATTCAAAGACATTTAAATAATATAAATTATTCTACTTATTGAATTATTGCACAGTTTTTTACCTTACTGTATACTTTACAATGGACCCCTGCGGCTAACGGAAGCAAGAAAATTAAACTGTGTTTCATATTTATATTTCTTATCTATAGAACACATATTTTGCTGTGCACATCATTAACTTTTAACGTTCTTAAACTCCCAGAGAAATAGTAGAAGGTTTGACATTTGTAACAAAAATATGGACTCGCTTGTGCTATCGTTAAGATTCTCCACGTCTCGAGACTAAATAAAGATTATTGAAAAATTTTATTGAGAAGTTCAACACCTGGTTTCTGTGTTAAAACGCCTAAAGTGCTAGGAGAGCATACGACACACAACTAAGATTATAGATGTGTTGATTCGCCACTTTTATAACACAAAATATCTACTAATTGTCAAACATGACTAGAGAAGACAGAAAAGTCATTAGGATGAGATAACAAACATACATTTTATCTTATTTTTAACTCAACCATAGTTATTTAACAAATTTAATAAAACCAATAATAAATTAAAATTTCTTCAAATATTGGTTTTATTAATTTATATAATAATAAACGTCTATAATATTTTATGTAAAACATTATTATATCAAAATTAATACACACTGAGAATAAAGCACCTGGTCTAAATAGTTCAAATTATTTTATTACACAGAATAACAGCAAAAATAGAACAATTTTGCCATATTTCTCGCATTTTTTTCGTAGCTTTAGGCTAGAATGTCATAGAAGTTAGTGTAAACAAACAAAAAATAACTCATTTTAAACTCAATTGTATTCTGTAAAAGAAGTTTCGAAATAAGATAATTCTTAGTCAAAACAAAAAAAATCTCTGGAGAATATGTATAGATTATGTTGAGTTTACTGGGTTCACTTATTGTCGATGGACATAATATCAAAAGTGCAACTTCCTTCTGAGTAAAATTCAAATATTTTTAATTTCCGTTAATAGAATTTTTAACAATAAATACATTAAGCCAATTTCCATAAATTTTTAAATAAGAGAAAACATACTACATGACGAAGCTATCATGGATAATTTCTGGTTGTCACTACAGAATATACAGAGCTTTGTGGAACTATTTGTTTAGTGCTACCACTAAATTTCTGGGATGAGTTGTATAAAAAGTGTTAATGTAAAAAGTCAGTTATTTTCGTTTTAAAAAGGCTTAACTGATGAAAGCTATGAAACAGGATCTACTGGACTCTTTATTACGTGTTCCTGTAAAAAACTATTCTGGGGTAAAAATACTTACTCAAAATTTTTGAAAAATAAACGTCAATGACTTCCTTTATCATTCTAAACTTGAAATTTGTAGTTCAAATTAGGGCTCAATAGGTAAAAGCTTTACACTCCACATCAACTGTTAATTTTGTATAAAGCTCAAATTCGACCAACGATAGAATACTGCTTTCATGTTTAAGACTCTGCTCCCAAACATATACTGCATTTGTTGGATTCTATTCAGAAGGGAGCTGTTCGTCTGATTGGAGTCCTGGAACTGGCCAGCAACCTTGATTGAATGGAGCATCGAAGAACGTTTGGCGACTTAACTCTATTCTACAAGTATTTTCATGAAAAATGTTCGATGGATGTAGCCCGCTTAATTCCTTCCAGAGCGGTGCATGCTAGTTACTCCTCGGGCAACCCTTCTCGAGCAGCCTTTCATATGGAGAACCTAATCCCTTTGAAATAATTTGCCCAGGACTGCGTTTTCGACCGAGTACAATTTACAGCGATTCAAGACCAACGTGTCGCTCCTGTAGCGTTTTAGGAATTTCCCTGCAGCACTTGTGCTAGACCCATAAAAAAAGTAGTATGCCCAAGCCTAGAAGCTACGAGGGGGAGGAAATTTTATTTCGAGACATGGTATCGGAGGCAATAATAAAGATGTTGTTTATCTTTCTTCTATCCTCGAGTTGAAATATATATTTGAATAAATTATACGCTTAATATTTTAAAAGCATCACTTATTCGGGTGACAACATGTGCTTTAATGCAGCAAGATTTACAAAAATTACTCGGCTTATTGTATAAATGTCGTTTATTCATATATTGATCACGTGTTTACCATACTGTTAAGTGCCACTTAAAAATTTGTAATAGCATTGTTTATAATTACTGTAGGTTACTCTCAAGTAGCATTTTACATTTTTAGTCAGTTTGGTGTAATCATATTAGAGTATTATGGGTATTGACTATGGTCAAGATTACAGCTCAGTATTTTGAATTTTGAATAACAACAGTTTTCAACGGTAGTTTCCTTATTTTTACAGTTTTATAAACTCAGTTACTTGCTTAGTATATAGTATCTATCAATACTACTTCAAGTTTTTTTTTCCTATATTTCTTGATTTTTAAAATTAACGTTTTTTTTATATTATTAGACTATATTCAGCGAAATTACCATATTATTGTTATGATTGTTTTATTATTATTAAGCCTAAGTAACGATTTTCTCTTCAAACATAACACGTAGGCTGAAAAGTTTTTGGTCTAGCTACTTGAAACACATTTTTTTTTTGCAAAATTCGACTTTATTCATCAATATAATCTTCTTTTAGAGCGATACAATCAGGCAAACGCTTTTCTAACATTTCTATACCTTCCTTGTAGCAGGATTTGTCTATGCCTTCAAAATATGCCGCAGTTTCAGCGGCGAGCATTTTTGTGAGGTCTGAGATAATAGTCGCTGGGAACCAAATCTGAAGAATACGGTGGATGAAGAGAAACAATTCGAACTTCAATTCATGCAATTTTGCCATCGTAACCATTGACTTGTGACACGGTGCATTGTCTTGATAAAAGAACACTTTTTTTTTGTTCATTTGGGACCGTTTCTTTGCAATTTCTGCCTTGAAACGCACCTGTAACTTTATATATTATTTGCTATTGATGGTTTTTCCCTTCTCAGCATAGTCGATGAAAATTATTCCATGCGCATCCCAAAATACAGAGGTCAAAACCTTCCCAGTTGTTGTGTTTTTGGTCGCTTCGGGCGGCTTTCACCGGCTGCTGTCCAGTCAGCTAATTTGATTCCGGTGCATAGTGGTGGATCCATGATTCATGCATTGTCACATATCGCATGAAAAAATACTTTTTATTGTGCTTAAACAGGTCCAGACAGCGCTCAGAATCATCAACACTTTGTTCTTTTTGGTCCACTGTGAGCAAACGCGGTACCCATTTCGAACAAAACTTTCTCATGCCCAAATGTTCATGCAAAATATGACCAACAAGTTCTTTTGATATCTTTAGGGTGTCAGCTATCTCACTGTACTTCACTTTACTCCCATCCAAAACAATTTTGTGTTTTTTTTCTATGTTTTCCGGTGTAACCACCTCATTTGGGCGTCCAGAGCGTTCAGCATCATTTGTATATGTACGACAGTGTTTAAATTTAGCATACCAGTAAATGATGAGTGATTTTCCAGGAGCAGAGACCCCGTAACACTTATCAAGCCATTGCTTTGCTTGAACGGTATTTTTTTCCCATCAAAAAACAGTGTTTAATCAACACACGAAATTCGATTGCCTCCATTTTTGGAAAAAATAGCAAAAGTAGCATCACTAAAGCTACTGTAACTTGTAAACTAATCGTCGAAATGTCATAAAATTTTGACACGAATCGTTTGAAGGTTGGTATATCCTAAAAATCACATGGATTTTTTAAAAAGGGTGTGTCAGACCAAAAACTTTTCAGCCTACGTGTTATTATGGGAATTCTCCTTTTGGTCTTACATATCTTTCTTATCTCCTAATGTTCTCAATTTTAAGGTACATGATGTTAATTAAATATATTTATAAGAGAAGTGGGCTAAACATAATGTACCAAGCTAGTTAGCGTTTAAAAGTTATCAAAGATAAACCAAACTGGTTAAAACATGTTAATTTCACTTAAATAGTAATAATTGTCTTGTCTCTTATCCTTAATATTTATTAAGCATTTAGTTATTCGCTCAACTATGAAAACATATACATACATTTTTTTAGCTTACTTAAAATTAGGAAGACAAGTATTAGTAATAATCAAAAATAGATTCTGGATGAAAAAAGTATATTACTTTTTATATTTTGCTCAGAAGTTACGAGAAACTTTTATTTATGATTTTAAAATATGCCTTTCTTGTAAAGACGCTATTATAGAGAGAGAAAGAATCTAATTTAGATTACTAAATATCCAATTTAGTCTATAAAATTAATAAATATTTTATTACTATTTCAGTTTATATTCAGTTTAGAATGCTGAATTGTTTCTTTATTAATTTTTTAATTTTTTATTATCTCATTGTTATAAAGGAACGGTATAATTGAATTCCTGAAGTCACCCTCCTACTCAAGTCTAAACCTCGATGGTCACCCCCATCAAGCAAATCGAAATACTCTCGCCTGTAGTTTAAACCGCATTAGCTCTCAGGTAGCAGGTTAAATTGGTTCTAGATACGTCGGAATGTCAAGCAGCTTTTAAGTAAAATTTATTAGTGATTGTGATCTCAGAGGGAAAACAACAGATGTCTTTATTTGTCATTATTTACAACTATTTCGATTATTTCCTTGATTTCGTGGTATTAAAACAATGGTCGCGAAAATACACATTCAATACTTTTTTTTTCAATTTGGATCAGTTTCTAATTTTCCAAAAGTAACTGTTTACCAATCGGACTACTGTTTCGATTTAAAAGCAGGTGCAGCGTTGGCAAATATAACACTATTTTAAATAATCAATCCAAAAATACACTAGAGAACTCAACAATCGGCTAAAAAGAAATATTCCAAACGAAGAAAAAAATTAAGTAGTAATAATAACACTTCAAACGAATGTACAAGTTATTAAGGAGTTTTATTCTATTTTTACTAAAATAAAAAATTGTCAACTTTAATACACTTTCAAAAAAATACATATTATTGTTACAATAACTGCCCTAAAACAGAGTAAACTTGAAATTCGAATTTTTAAAACTGTAAATAAGAAAACACAACATTCTCTCATACAGTATCGTGGTGGACTTATTTTCTTCATAGTTAAAAATTAAATTAACCCACACGAGATAGTACGTACTCGAAAATGTATTACAGGGAATCATAACATATCTCTAATATCCAAAAAAACATTCCTTTCTATTTTTTGTTGTAAAGTCCATAAATCGAATGCATAAACAACTAGCGTCTGTAAAAACTTTAACGTATGTACCGACGATTTGATGGTAGAACGAAATACGACTTGGTAGGAGCAAAAAAAAAACAAACCAAATGAACAAGTCTTTTGATATTATTGTGGTCATCTTTTAGTTTCGGTTACATTCTTAGAAAAAAAGTACCCTATACAGCTTATTAAACTCGTGTCTACAGGCTTGATCCGAAAAATTCCCTATTTAAATAAAGATAACACAGCTTAATTTGCCTTTTGTTAAAATGTTTTCGTAGATGGATTAGGGTCTAAAGTATTCGTTTGATCAAAAAACAGGGTATGTTTGCATATGTAAATAAACTGCATGAAATTTTCTTCTATTCCCGAAGATTCTTGTAAAAAACTGACCCGAAAAAGCATCAAACGTTCTAAAACAAGTCCCAGTTGGAATCGCGGAGAAAGTTCGTCAATTTCATGGAAATCATCCAGCCGCCTTCTCTTCTAAGAAAGCGTGTTCCTATCTAGTGCTGTCTAATTATAATCCGTAAAAAATTCTAATGAAACTATTTTTAACTGTCTATTTGTCAGTAAATTACCAATTTCTCCAGCAGGAACACATCAACGAAAAATGAAAGTTGATATACGATATTTTTTGTTCTAAGCAATTCATAAAAAAATATCCTTACCCACCATTTTTTCGATTTTACGAACTTAAAATAGATCGTACTCACGATTTGAACAGGAAATAGGCTGTACGTAGCCAGTAAAAGTTATAAAACAAAAATGTCAACATCTCTAAGAATTGAGCAGAAAACTGTGTAATGACTTATCGGATAAAGACTGTCAGTCAGTTTTGTCCTTCTATTAAAAATACAAGAGGGCCAAGAATAATCAATACTCCAGGCTGTCTATCAATAAACAAATTCATGGAAGGGAAAAATCTACAAACGGTCTTTGCCGGAAAAGCCACTATATATTTTTCTGAATATTTCTTATAGACTCTAACATATATTTCTTATAGATTCTAACATATATTTTTTTTTGGCCCCCAGGTGAAATCGTGGGTACTATGTGTACAGTGTTTCCGTTTAAATTGTTCTCTTTATTGTTACAATTACCGCTAAATATTTAATAGCGGTCTTAGTGCCCCATTTGATTATGGCAATGGCGGTAAAATTTTTTTTTTTCGCTCGTGGGCTAAATTCATCCCACATGTAAACTATTTCCGGATATTTAGAATTTTTGGACCCTCTATACTTTTAATGCAAGAGCAACACTTACTGACAATCTTCTGCCAAAAAGCCACTAAATATATTTCTGTGCATTTTTCATGGATACTAAATACACATTTCGTTTATAAGTTTTTCCTGGTCTCGTGTAACATGCTAACCGTTGAGATTGTGAGTTCAGCCCTTTTTGAGTTCGCAGTATCGCGGAGGTAAGGAAAATTTCTTAAACCTGTCCCTCGTATAAATTGTTCTGTTACTGCTAAACTGTTAATTAATGCTCTCATACCGCTAAACTATTAATTAGTTAGGTAATAAATAAATATATATTAGCATAAACTAAAAAATTATGTCAGATAATCTAATCATTCAAATGGCAGCTACTCTGAAGGAAATCGAAATGCCTAGAAATCATAAAAAACATCAAATATGCTTATTCTATTAACACATTCACTCAGAGATGCTTCTGTTGTTCCAGCTGCCAACTATTTTGGTTGTCTTAAATTTACATTGACTTACATAATCTTATAGAAAATAAAAACATAATTATTTCATCTATGGTATTAGGCATTGCGATAGGCGATACCAGTACACCAACATTTTGCTGTAAATAGAAATTTTGTCTAGCATTAAAATTTTTGGGTATTTAATTCTTAAATATCAGCTTGATTATCATCTTCACCCAGGCTAGTTAATTAACCTGAAGATAGAGAGAACCATGAAATGTTCTAGATTTGCAATTTATAGATAGTACGCTCGGATTGTCCATTATTCTTGGACTTCCTCTACTTTTCATCCACCCAACGAAAATATTTATATATATTGACAGTCTTCGTCCGATAATCAAATCAGTATCTTCCAATCTAACCAAAAATATTCAAATAATTAAAAAAACCTTTATTAATTGGATTTCACTGAAAGCCAAACTTAATATAGTAAGGCGAGTAATTTACAATCCAATTTTGTCCTAAATCGACCGCATTCCAACAAACATAAAGCAAATTAAAGTCTGTTACCTGACAGTCAAGTGCGGTTAAACACACGGGCGGGCGAGACTTTTTCGATTTGTTCAATAAGGTATCCTTTGCGGCTTAGACTTGAAATTGGCTGCTAAGTTTTGGAATTCAATTATACGGTTCAGACGCAACATTTCAGAAAACGGAACGGTCAGGAGAAAAAGGAAGAAGCAACGTGATTTCATACAAGTACGAGTAATATATATTTTTAAACATAAATTTAAAATTGGTAAAGATTGGGCTTAAAAACAATAATTAATATTTTTAGTTCGATCCTGATTACACTCTAATTGTTTATTATCTTCTAAAGTTATATCTAGTAAGCTGTGAGATACCTACAATACAATTATATTCAACCTCAAATCACGTTTCTATCAATATTTTTTTATGGTTCCGACGATGCTAGTAATATTTAATTAAAATTAAGATATGCTTGATAGCCCAGTCGTCAGAGGCAAATTTTGACAAAAAGCTCTCATTAAATGTTAACAGGCTGCATTTTGGCATACAGGTAGTTTTTTGGACGTAGAATATGATAAAAAAAAAGTTTGCTGCTCTAGAGTGTATGCTAAGCCTACAAAATCGAAAATAAAATGAAAAATTCAAGTTTTTCGCAAATATCTGGAAAAATAAAAGAGATATCGAAAAACTAATAGGACTACGTGAAAGAACGGGAAATTTTACAATAGTATTAATCATACTTACTTACCTATTTAATCTTTATATCTTTCTACCCCTTTAGGGGGGTAAGGCCCGTGGAGTTGAGAGTTATTCTATATTTTCCATATTTCCTTCCACCTCTTTTGACACTGCCTCTCTAACATCCCCTAACCATGCCCTATCGGGTCGACTTCTTGTTCTGTTCTTGCTCACTTTAGCTTCAAACACTTGTCTAACTATTCTTTGTTCAGGCATCCTTTCAACGTGTCCATACCATCTCAGTTGTGCTTCCTCAACTCTTTCCACCGTTGGTTTCAGGTTCAAATTATTTCTGAGTTATATATTCCTAACACTGTCCATTCTTGTTTTGTCCTCCATTTTCCTTATGAGCCTTCCATTTGTGTAGCCGTTATCTTCCTCCACTGTCTTTCTGTCATTGTCAATATTTCCCCTTCATATAAAAGTATTAGTGTTGCAACCTTCTCAAATACTTGGGCTTTAATATTTTTTGGTATCTCTTTCTTTCCCAGAAATGAATTCTTTATACTATTAAATAATCTTCCACCTGTTATTATTCTCTCCTTGATCTCCTCCTCCATCCTTCTATCCTCTGATATTGTTGATCCCAAATATTTAAATTTCTCTACTTGGTCCAACCTTTCTTCTCCTCTCTTTATTTCATGTTGTCGTTTTTGTTTTCCTATTATATTCGTCTTCTCTTTATTAATTTTCACGTTTATTTTTTTCAATGCTTCTTTATATATCAGTATTTTATTAAGCGTTTCCTCGTCTCGTATAATAACCATATCATCTGCATAGCATAGTTCTGATATTTCTATCTTTTTCATTTTCCAATAGCCTATCTGGAATGGTCTTACCTCTTTCTTCTTTGCTTCTTTTATTGCTTCATCCAGAACTATTGAGAAAAGCTTGGGGCTCAGGATGCATGTCTGTCTAAGGCCGATTGTTGCGTCAAATATATCAGATCTGTCTTGTCTTGTTCTTACATAATTTGTTGATTCTGTACGCTTTTTATTATTATTTCCCGTGTTTCTCTTTTTCTCAGTGTTTCCCATATGTCTTCTCTTTTAATCTCGTCGAAAGCCTTTTGTAGGTCTATAAAACCCACGTGAATTTCCCTATCTTCTCCTATTGCTTTTTCACATAACTGCTTCATTATAAATATTGCATCATTCACCCCTCTACCTGGCCGAAAACCAAACTGCATTTCTTCTAATGTATGCTCAAGGTTCTTTCTTAGTGTTTGTTTTAGTATCCTAGTACCATATATACTTTTGACACAGTGCTAGCTAAGGTTACCCCTCGGTAGTTATTACAACCTTTAGTGTCTCCTTTCTTATATATTGGGGTTATGATGCCTGTTGTCCAGTCCGTAGGTGCATTTTTCTTCATTACGTTGTTCATTATATTTTTAATTTCTTAGTATTAATTATTTAAAATAAAACGGCTGATTTAACTCCTTCAGTTGATAGTGGGAATCATGCTGCCAATTTCATTTATGATTAAATTAACGTTTCTGTATGCGGCTAAATATTTTGAAATTGGCTTCTAAGGGGTTTCTTGGGGTGCTGATTAAGAATCCGATGAGAGATTTGAAAAATTCAAAATGGCGGATCCAATATGATGGCCAGAGAGTACGTAAATCATTTAATTTCTTCGCGTAAATTAAGAATTTTTGTGTTTTCAGTGACTGTTTTTTTTGTACCTGTATGCTTAAATGAAATATAAATACTTAAAGCTTAGACTTTTATATACACAAGGATTATTTTTTCAGTACTATATTTTATTAAGTATTTGTAATTTACTGTATGCCCGTTAAAATCATGCAAACAAAAATTTCGTTTTACAAAAAATAAAAACTATTAGTATCATCGGAAAGCTGAAAGTCTCATCTTCAAAAGCTATCTTTTAATCTATATACTATTTTTTGGAAAATTTCCCGCTCTTTCACGTGGTGCTATTAGTTTTTCGCTTTTTGTTTTTAGTTTTCGAGATATTACCGAAAAACCGAATTTTTGATTTTATTTTGGATTTTGTGGGCTTAGCGTACATCAAACTTTAGCAAACTTTTATTGCATTCTACGTTCAAAAAAAACTACCTGTGTACCAAAATGCAGCCTGTTAATGAGAGCTCAAAATCTCTGTCGACAGGGCTATGAGAAACTGTTTCCATGTTTACATCTGTCTGAAAATAAAACAATAAAATTCGGTTACTTATGATATTAATACAAAAATAATAGTAACTAATACAACTCTCTTAGAACTGCTTAAAAGGACATACACTAAAATAAAAAGAATAATAATACGATAAAATGAAATGGCAAGTTTCACCGCTTTAGTTAGATGGGAAATAATGGTTCTTAACATTGCAATGTATTAACTGGGAGTAATTTTCTCGCCTATGGCTGCATGAGGGACGGCCCCCTGGGACATCCACTTATCCCAGATATCTGAATGTTAACACGAACTATAATCATAAATATCATTATTATTACTATTTAGGGCTCTCTTAATATGTGATGACTATTAGATCTCAGCAGAAACAGAGAAAACTAACTAGTATATTGCGCTAAAAATTAACGTTTTAGCCATTTTAAAAATCCTTCGAAAAAATTGTTGGTTGAACTCTAAATAAACGTTACTTTTCGTTAGTTTCCGAAATTTTCTAACGATAGCACAATTTTCAACACTTGTAAGCTAAATCTCAAAACACAATTAATGTAAGAAAAAGCTGCGATATTTACAAACACCCTATCAACATCAGTATAGATACAAGTTACAATTTGCGACACACGTTACACGTTAATTTAGTGAAAACCAGTCAATTATAAATACTTTATTTGTGCTTCATAGGCTCCCAAAATACAGACAGTCCAAAATAAAGCTCTTCGTATCATAGCAGGAGCTACCTGGTTTGTCCGCAACAACCAGTTGAACAGGGAGTTTCAATTACCCACAATAAAAGAATTCACCCGTAATGCCCAGCTTCGCTTTCTTGAGAAAGCCACAGCTCACCCTAACCCCGAGATAGCTAATACTCTTAGAGTTAACGTAAACGTGGTCCACCGATACTTACAACCCACGAACATTCTACAGTTAGACTGACATTAGACTAAACTAACTATTTTACCACTTATTTAGTATAAGGCCATAGTAAAGTTGATCAGCTCCTACGGAAAAAGGAAAAAAAATTGTAAACATCACACACTACTAACATCATTATAACACTACACGCCCCTGAAACAAGGGGTTTTAGGTTTAGTATTTAACTTTAAGTTAGGTTAAGTTAGGACAAGGTAGATTAGTTCCAGTCATTAGAAAATTAACCATAGAGTTAAATAACCGGTCAAGTGCAAGTTGGACTTGCGCAATTAGTGTTCCGTAGATTGATTGCTTTTAAAATAAAAATTTACGTTACGGAAGTATAAAATGATCAGTGAAATACATCCCATATGAGTTTTCAACAAAGTTTTTTTCCGATCTCTAGTGAAAACTGATGACCTTGAAATTTTTGTTTTTTTTATATACCAGATAAATTATTAAAGGTGATAATTTTCTCTCTCTCTACACCCTGTAGAGAATATTACAGAATTTTTTCAAAAATTTTTTAATCAGTACTTTTCGAGATAAGGTGGGAGGACAACGATTTTTTTGCACTTTTTTTAAAAATAATACAAATTCACATTATATATATTTTTCAACTCATCTTTTTACAGGCTTTCATTTGACACCCCACTCGATGACCTGGTAAAAAAGATGTTTATTTCCGATTTCACCCCCCTCCCAAAACTAACCCCTTAAGTCAAAATTTAACTTTCAAAACTACACTGCTCTGAATAGACCATCAATTCCTATATTAGTGCTAAATTTCAACTTTCTATGTCAAATAATTACGGAGAAAATCGGATGTGACTGACGGACAACGAAGTGATCTTATAAGTGTTCCGTATGGAACACTAAAAATATTAGCACCTAGACAACTAAAAATCGCAGGCTCATTTAGTGTTCTAATCTCAAAGAGTGAAGATCTCTGAAAATGCTTCGTGAAATTGTAGGCGAAATGTCGTAAAGTCACTCCGATTTAACACCACCTTACTTTAAAAATCGTTATTTATGTCTTTTAATAAGACCTTATACTAACTATATGTGTCTTATGGTCTACGGTGTATACTGAAAAAAATAGAAACTGTAAATATAAACACTGAGTCTAGTAAAAATAAAAAGTCAAGTATTTATAAAGCCATGCTGGCCTGGAAATTGACTCTTATGTTTTTCAGTTTCAAGTCATTACGTGTTAAAGATTTTCTAAGGAAATCCATACTTCCATATCCAAGACAAATCATGTTATCATTTCCCGTTAAATAGCTAGCTGTAAATCTGTAGTCCAAACTCCTTTGACTTTCATAGAAGTGTTGTTATTTACAGTTATTAATTTTAATAACAGGTAAGGCAGTATGGTAACACAAAAATTTGCATTTTTACGGTTAAAAAGTAAATAAGTACAACAAAATAACAATAAAAAATAATTAAAGGAAAAAACTTAACACATATTATCTGGAAAATAAATATTTGTGAAGTTTAACTTTATATAAGAAAAAAAATCGGTCAAGTGCAAATCAGACTTGCACAATTAGTGTTCCGTACCATGATCGCTGAAGTATTCTATGAAATTCAGTAACAAATTCATCTTCTATATAAGTATTACCAAGAATATATAAAAAGCGAGACATCCTCGTAGTAAAAGTTTAAAACAAATATGTACTACCTAAATATTTGTTTAATTATAAGCAAATAAAATAAAATTATTTTGTCTCCGTACCTATCCGTTGGCCACGTCATGGAAATTTATTTTGTCTGTAATTGGCCAAATGCTTACAGCAGTAATATACGGAAAAGTATATGAGTATATTACTGAATATCTCGAATACATATTGATATTTTGTAGGACTTGGTCCAGATTAAATTAACAACTTTCCACGAAAAAAATCTCCACCAATTGTCAAGTCAAATAGTTTTTTTTTTATACCAGAAAAATTAACAAAAGTAATGCACTTTTGATAATTTTCGCTCAATCTACACTTTATGGAGAATATTCTAAAGTTTTATCGAAATTTTTCATCAGTACTTTTAGAGATACGGTGGGGGGACAGCGATTTTTGGCCATTTTTTTGAAAATAACTTAAAGAAAAGTTTGCGTGAGTATTACATTATATATACTTTGAATTCGTGTCTTCACAAGCTTTTATTTGATACCCCACCCGATGACCTTGCAAAAATTTTTTTTTCAATTTCAATTTCATCCCCCCAGAACTAATTCCTTAAGTCAAAATTTAACTTTTAAAACAACACAGCTCTAATTGGTTAATCAATTCTTATATTTTTGCCAAATTTCAAGTTTCTATGTCAAATAGTTTAGAAGAAAATAGGGTGTGAGAGACAAACAAACAGACAGACACCGAAGTGGGTCCCATAGTGTTCCGTATGGAATATGTGTTTATTAGTTTTTAACTTTTATTAGTTACCCTACATTACCATAATCTTGACATCTTTTACGTACCTTAAAGCCCTTTAAATTGTTTTAAATATCTATAATTAAAGCAACTAAAATTATCTTCACATATTAATTCCTGTAAAAGGAACCGTTATTTCAAGACCATAACAGCTATATTCTCATATAGTACAACGTCCTAATCTACATAAAATTTCATCGCTAAACCACCAAATTCGTAATATAAAGCCTTATACCTTACAGCTTACTATTCACAACTAAATATATTCATGAATCCAACGTTAAATGCTCACAATGAACAGAGATGCTAGTTTCTAATTAAAGGATAAATTTGTGGGATGACAAAAGTAATTTTACGCCTGATAGGTTACCCTATTAATACTAACGTAAAGATATTACAAAGGTAGGTCCAGAGAAGGGATTAGATCTAGAATACACTGATAAATAATAAGGCTTGAGAATTATATTGCATGTTGCAGGAAATAACTTCAATCTGTTGGACAATTTCCCATCAATTCCGTATGTAATTACAATAATCGATGAACTAAATAATATTAATTGGCTATTCTTATTGAATATAAATTCTGATTTTCTTTTTAGAAATTTTAGTTTGGATAGGAATCGATAATCAAATTCAAAATTAAAAATCTCTTTATTATTAATGATAAATTATTTCAGGTTCTACATACAGGTTCAAGGTATGTGGATAAAGAATACTTTACAGCATTCTCATACAGAGAGAAGCCTTAAGGCGGCTGTTGTTCTGCCTTGGTATTTGAACCTTATGTACGTGATTATATAATAGTGTTATTTCCGGTAGATCCTTAAATGGCAGTTTATTGTTTGATTATTTGGAGATATTTTTTTTGTTATGCTTTGTTTATTTATTTGGAGATTTTCGTTTATTTATTGTCGTCTGGGAATAATAATTTGTTAAAAAATCCAACTTGGTATAGTCAGGTATATGTGGTTCATAGTTTATATTACACATTTCTATACTAGTCTCACTCACTCTTTTTTCTTTCATGTCTTGCTCTTTCATACTCTTTTTCACACCTCCATCTTCTTTTCACTCTTTTTTATATTATTTATACTAATTATATTTGTTTATTTACAACTTGGTAAATACATATTTATAGATCTTAACCTAATTTATATATATATATATATATATATATATATATATATATATATATATATATATATATATATATACATTACAGGTTTATGTTTTTATTTAGCATTTTTCACTGCACTATTGGACTTTGTTTAAAACTATTTATTAACTTTTATACTTTTTACAAGAATTACATAATTTACATAATAGTCAGTTTATATTGATCGAATGTTCAACCAATTGCTACTCTTTTTGCTTTGTGGTCTATTTTTAAGTTGTTTTACTTTACTTCTGCACAAGTACCCGACGCTCACCAGCTTTAGGTCAGCTTATCGTGGCGTGCTTTTAGCAAGGTTTAGGCGCGCTTTAGATACTTTATCAGCTGGGTCTGGAATCTCTGTACGCAAGTTTTTTTTTTATTTGGCTCCTCCGAATTCTTCCAATCTGCAGGTTATGTTCTATTCTGGTTTGTGTCAGGTCTTGCGTCAGAGGCGATACCTGTATTTTATGTCTGTAAAATTTGTCTTACTATTTGCATATTTGTTATGTGATGTAAGTCTCTAATTCGTATGTACTTGTTGCTCGATGTCGCGCGTCATAGTATTTTGTTCGGTATTCGCTATAGTCCCAGGAACCATAATCAGGCACAGGATACAATAAAATAGTTATTATAATTTATCTACTTAGTACTTCCCTTGCAAATACAAGTTGTAAAGTTTTTTTTAAGGCCTCTAAATTTTTATGTAGTGCTAAAATTGAAAGTAATAAAGAAATAACATAGATTTCAGATTTCTCTACTCTAAGACCCCTTATATGTCACATTTCTGGACTACCATAAAGTATTTGATACTGTTGAAACGTGGATTATCGAATTAGCTTTAAAGAACGTAAAAGCTGATAGTGCATATATAAATATCATAACCGAATATATAACCAAGCCACCTTACAAGTACGACTACATACGAAGATGAACGAAGTGAAAGTAGTAAGAGGGGTCAGACAGGGAGACAACATGTCTTCTAAATTATTTTTAATGATACTACGATACACCAAAGAACATAAATTGGAACGGACGAGGTGTAAATATAATGGGAGAGAAGTTACACCATCTGATGTTTGCGGATAATATCGTTATTTTTGCAAATGGTAGAGAAGAACTAATACTCATGTTAATAGATATACAAAATTAATAGGAACCAGTGGGACTACAATTACATTTTAATAAGACCAAGCATATTACAAATCAGATGGATGACATAGGAAGTATAATTGTGGAAAATGAAAAGGAAGATCAAGTCCTATAGTTCAAATATTTGTAGCAAACAATAACACTAGGAAAAGCAAGTCAAGATCTAGGAATTGGGGCCAAACTTGGGCTCACATGGGCAGCTTTTGGGCTCACATGTGCAGCTTTTGGGAAGATAAAATATATAATGCAGATGAAATTAACCCTGGAACTGAAACCAGCCTTTATAACCAGTGCATCCTTCCTGTAACCACATACGGAGCGGAAACGCAGGTACTAACAATATAAAAAAATTAAGAGTGAATCAGCATGCGATAGAGCAAAAGTTACTAGAAATAACACTGAAGGATCATAGGATTAAATGAACGGATAGGAGAGAAAACCAAGGTCCATGATGTAATTCATAGTGGCACAACTAAAGTGGAAGTGGCTGGTCACGTAGCAAGAAGTCAAGAAGAAATGGAGCGACAGGATCATACGATTGAGACCATGGGGTGATAGAAGAAGTATAGGACGCTCCCAGATGCGCCGTTCCGACGACACGTGCAGCAGGATTGAACCGGTACAGCGTGGCAAAGGATAGGACGAAGTGGAAAGGAAGCCTATACCCTAATTTTTAAACAATGGTATTATTTTTGGTATCATTAGATTGTTGATTTTCTCCTTTCTCCAATAATACCTAAAACATTTGGATTCCCAAAAAGTTTTACTGATTAAAACGGTTTTACGCAGTAGAACCGTTGTACCTCGCTCAGAAACGTACTCGTTGCGCTCTATATATCCCTATAAAAACACATGCAACTGCAATTTCCTATCATGCCTTTATCGGAACTTGAACCGACAACATCTCTGCTATACCTGCTCACTAATTACGTCATCGGAAAATGGATACCACCCCGAAATAAACGGCACAAGTCATTACCCTATTGCAAGAAGGGCATAGCTAATGTGTAGTCGCTGCGCAACTGCACCTGAGCCAGTCAGCTGTCTCTAGAGTCTACAGTCGTTATCAAGAGACTGGTGCCTTTACATGGAGACCAAGATCAGGAAGAAAAAGGTGTACCTCGGAGCGAGACGACCGCTTCATGGTCAACACAACTCTAAGAAATCGTTACTTGACCAGCATTGAGGTCCAGCAGGAGCTCCGACAAGTTCGTGGTCGGACTGTCAGTCATGGGAAAGACAGAAGAAGACTTAAAGAAACTAACCTAACTCCGACAGTAGTCCACCGATAAGCACGCAATACAAAATATTGATTTTGGTTTTTAACAATAAATTTAATTGTTAAACTTAAAATTTCTTTAATTTTTCCTTTCTCTTACCCTCTATTCAATCTTTGTTTTCCCTTTCAATCTTTTTAATTCGTAAAAAGCATGAGGTATGCTATGGAAATTGATATCATTGAAAAGATACTAAAATCCGTAAAAAATATAATAAACACTAAATTCTAGGACCTATGTTAAATAAAAAAAAAATAGTTTGGGTCGATTTTTGTACTCAGCAATATATATATATATATATATATATATATATAATATATATATAAATATATATATATATATATATATATATATATACATATATGGGTCATTCCATACAAAAAACGCAAATGGCTGCCGTCAGAACTGGTTAAATGATTTCGTAAAGTGTAAGGGCTCAAATTTTAGATTTTTTTATGTAGAATCGAATGCCGTGTGGTACTTTTTGAAATTCTCAATTCTTTGACAGTGACAGTGTCAAATACAAGTGAAGCTAGAAAAATTTTTCAAATATTTTTCAATTTTAAGACCATCTTAAATGAAAGAATACTTCTAAATACATAAGTAGGGGTTTTTGAGGTTGCTGAATACGATTCTGATGCAAAAAAAAATTAAGTAATTGACTGGTGTCAAACGAGCTGTCAATTTACTCAAAATGCCATTTAGTCATTATTTCATCACACTAACACACTATTCAAATATTGGCGCTTATTTCTTCGAGGTCGCTGAAAACGATCCTGATGCAAAAAAATATATTAGTAGTTGACAGCTGTCAAACGAGCTGTCGATTTATCCAAAATACCATTTAATCATTATTTCATCACATTAAAATACTATTCAAATATTGGCTCTTATGTTTTCGAGATTGCTGAGTGCGATCCTGATACAAAAAATATTTTAGCAGTTGACAGCTGTCAAACGAGCTGTCAATTTACTTAAAATGCCGTTTAGTCATTATTTCATCACATTAAAACACTACTCAAACGAGGTCGCTGAATACGATCCTGTTGCAATAAAAAAAAATTTAGTAGTTGACGGATGTCAAACGGGCTGTCAGTTTACTCAAAGTGTCATTTAATCATTATTTCACCACATTAAAACGCTATTTAAACATTGACCCTTATGTTTTCGCGGTCGTTGAATACGAATCTGATGTCAAAAAGATATTTTGACAGCTGCTTATGGGATTCTTCAAATGAATACATGGTTTTTCTGTGTTCAATCGTCAATTACAAATGTAATATCAGATTTTAAATGTTACAGCTGCTAACTGTATAATTAGCTGTCAAAGCATACATTTAGTCTTTTTGGGATCGCTGGCTGCAAATGATATGAGAATTGAAATTTGACAGCTGCCAAACGTTAATCTCAGCTATTGAATCTATGAAAATAAGATTTAAACCTATAGCAATTGCTATCTATAGCAATTACTAAGTGCATAAATTTTTCAAAATATTTTTTTCATTGCTATAACTTGAAATGATGTCTTTGATTTCACTCCGATCAAATATAGATTACACAGCCCCACAAAAAGAAATGGTTTTGATCCGTAAATGCGACTTTAATATTCTTATGTAAACACGAATCTGCTATTAAAAAAATTCGTAGACTATCAAATTTTCCTGCTATAATCTAAAAAAGGAGGAAATAGTTCCGGATGAGGCCATTTTGTAGTAGGAACAACGACTAAAAATTAGTTTTTTTAATTTTGGTTATACCGTTATTGTCCAGAGACACTTAATCAAATGTTATTTTTATTAAGTATTCAGCTGCTTTTAGATAAAGACGACGAGAGTGGAAAGAATGTCTACGGATTTGCCTTATAACTTGTCTGATAACTTACACAATTTTATTTTACGTGTACAAGATTTATTTTCCACTCATTTAAAACGAAGATCATTTTAAAATGAGTCTGTCAATTAAACGGTTAAATGTGCTGAAATAATGATTTAATGTGATTTTTTGAAATTTGGTTTGACAGCTACGAAACTGTCTAAATATTTTTTTGGCATCAGAATTGTATTCAGCAACCTCGAAAACATAAGGGCCAATATTTAAATAGTGTTTTAATGCAACGAAATAATGATTAAATGGCATTTTGAGTAAAATGACCGCTCGTTTGACAGCTGTCAACTACTAAAATATTTTTTTTTCATCAGGATCATATTCAGCGACCTCGAAAACATAAGGGCTAATGTTTGAAGTGTTTTAATGTGATGAAATAATAATTAAACGGCATTTTGAGTAAACTGACAGCTCGTTTGAGAGCTGTCAACTACTAAAATATTTTTTTTTTGCATCAGGGACGTTTTCAGCGATCGCGAAAACATAAGGGCCAATGTCTGAATAGTGTTTTAGTGTGATGAAATAATGAGTAAATTGAGAGCTCGTTTGACAGCTGTCAATTATTAAAATATTTTTTTTTGCATTAGAATCGAATTCAGCAACCTCAAAAACCCCTACTTATGTATTTAGAAGTATTCTTTCATTTAGGATGGTCTTAAAATTGAAAAATATTGGAAAAATTTTTCGAGCTTCACTTGTATTTGACACAGCCATTTGCGTTTTCGTATGGAATGACCCATATATATATATATATATATATATATATATATATATATATATATATATATATATATATATATATATATATATATTTATATATATTTATATTTCTATATATATATATATATATATATATATATATATATATATATATATATACCATATATATTACTGGCATTAATTGGAAGTCATCGGCTCTCATTCGCGGCCACAGGTGAAACAGAATTTATTTTTCAAGGAGGTTGAGGTACCAGGTTGTTTGTGAATCGATTGATCAAAAGCTAAGTAGGATCACGATTGGTACAAAAAATTTTCCACGAAATACATTTTTATTACCTTTTCTTATTTGCTACTATAAAGCATGAATCACCTCTTGTCTATGAAAAAGAACTGCATTAGATTCTCAACAAAATTTAAGTAAATGTTCTTGAAAAAGACTCATTTCAGTTTCATTTAACTGAAAATTGAGTGCTAAATAAATATACAACATTTTAAGAACTTTTTTTAATTTTACTTTTTTTAGTGAAAATCAGATATAGGTATTTATAAATATTCCTTGGGTTTCTATGAATTTTTGAAAATACAGAAAAAATGTCAACTTGTTGAAGACTTAAAATACCAATTTAGCAAACATGATAATAGAAGTTAGAAAAAAAAACAAATACAAAACAATAAATTATACGAGTATGTGTATATATCAAAAATAACAAATACGGTAAACCTGCGAGAAGATAAGATGTGCTGTTACTCAGGGCCAGGCTACTTTTTTGTAATACTGCAGTACACCTATTAACTCAAAGAATGAACCTATGAAATAATAAAAGAGCAAATATCTACGCTCCTCACTTTGTGCAAGACAACTTGGGTTGGAACAATGGCATACGCATGCTGAGTTTGTTACTACTTGTATTTTTGGATATTTTCCGTAAATCCGTTTAAATAAAAGTAAGTATATCATTCAGATAGAAACTCGGGATAGTCGATGTTAATTTGTTTCTTGCTTCCATTTTGAAAGCCTATCCTTTATGCATATCTTTAAGCGTACATTTTTGTATGGACAAATAACTGTACTCTCAAACCTATTTCACAAAAATGTGCAAATTTCAAAACAACAGTTAAGCTAAATCAACTACCGGATCTCGATTAAACTATAAAGCATTTTATACTAACAGGGTACAATATTGTGGTGTTTGGTGTTTTATTTCAAAAACGACTATTTCGAGATATACAAATGCGGAAATAATATGGAAATGTATATTTGAATCGACATTTCGGAACGGCCCGTTGCTGTTTCACCGACACACATTTGCAGTAGTCATGGCCGACACGTTTGTCTGTCGTTTTTATTAATGGCACAAGTGCGGTATATTTGCAATTAGGGAGACCCATAAATAATCCAAGTGGCTTAATTTGAAAAGCGTAGCTGCACTGTTACCTTTTTTGTCACTTTATTAATAAGGGCTCAATATATATACATATAATGATGAATTTGACTTGAGTTTTAAATAAATACGTGAATCATATTCTATATATAATTATACAAAAAATACTTGGGCTTTTTATTATTCCGTAAAGGAGCATTAGAATATAATAATTTGGAAGATCTTTTCATTTTTTAAATTATTGGGTTAGTTTGTAGCATGTATATAGAAAGAATCTTTACATAGCTTTTATTATGTTGCTAAAATGAAAAATAACCGGTCAAGTGAAAGTTGAACTTGCGCAATGAGTGTTCCGTACGTTGATTGCTTTTTTAAAAAAATGTTGTTACGGAGGTATAAAATGATCAGTAACTTCACAAAACACACCCCAAATGAGTTTTCAACAAAGTTTGGTTTCCGATCTTTAATGAAAACTGATAACCTTGAAATTTTTGTTTTTTTTATATACCAGATAAATTATTAAAGGTAATGCACTCGTGATAACTTTCGTTCAATCTACACCCCGTGGAGAATATTCTAGAATTTTTTCAAAATTTTTTTACCAGTACTTTTCGGGATAAGGGGGGGACAGCGATTTTTTGCGTTTTTTAACAATAATACAAAGCAAAGTGTGCACAAATATTATATTATATATTTTTTTGAGCGTGTGTTTACAAGCTTTCATTTGACACCCCACGCAATGACCTAGTAATTTTTTTTTTCACTTCCGATTTCATTCCCCAAACCTAACCCTTTAAGTCAAAATTTAACTTTCATAACTACATGGTTCTGACGAGGCCATGAATACCTATATTAGTACCAAATTTCAACTTTCTATGTCAAATAGTTTCGGAGAAAATCGGGTGTGACAGACGGACGGACGGGGCGGACACCGAAGTGATCTTATGTGTTCCGTACGGAACACTTAAAAATAAATCAGTAATCCCAAAATATGACTCTGATAATATTTTTTATTTACACACTTAGATGGAGCAACTAAACCAATTATACACTACACAGATTAGACGTCTAAAGAAATAAAGAATTTTTTTATTTGTTCGCGAAACAGTGAAACTGTTTACAATGACCATTGCATAAATTATTACAAGGCATTTGACTAAATTTTAATAATGATCAAGAGTTACTAGAAAAAGACCGGAGAAAGCGACATCCTTTCATAAGCGGCATTGTCCAGAATCGGTCAATTCCATATAGTTAATAAAAGTAATGAGTATACAAACATCTGGAGATAATTGGCGTAGAATAAGACGGTGCATTATAATATGCCAGAAATCAGTACCATCTTATTTTTCGGCAACTGTTTCAGTACCTGTCATATTCCTCGGATTTATTTTCACCTGAGATTTTTTGTTCAAAGCCGTATTGGAGACCAAACAATTCGATGACGAAAGATTGTTACTATGGTTTTAAATACAGTTTATAAAGAATACATTTTTGAAATTATTGGTTCTTTATTAACGATGCAATGCACGCATAGTTAGGAAGGATTGCGTAAAATCCTAAATACACGTAATATTAGTTGTTGTTTTTATTAAAACATTCTATTTTAATTACTTAAAGCATTGTAAAAATTGGACCCTATTTAGATGCCATGGAATCTAATCTAGCTGCCTAGTTGTCTTTTCACTTTGACAATATATTTAATTTTTATCGGTTTAATTATAATGCTCTTGTCAGTTTAGCTCTCGAATTATCACTACGGCTTTAAAGTTAAAACTTGTTAGTGAATTGGGCTAACAATGTTAAACTAATTTAGCTAGCTAGGTGTAAAAATGTAGTGATATAAATTAACAAAAACTTATGTTATACCATAAAAAGGCAAGAATAAAGAAGAATAAAGTAAGCAAGTTTATTTACACTATCAGTAACTCGAGGTACTATGATCAGCGGATTCTTATCTAAATATTAAATAAAGTCACTGACCTATACTATATTATACAGCTATACGTACATGTCTAACAATTATTTAAGAAGTTTATAAAAGAATCTTCAATTATTAGATCTCCACAGTAAAATATTACCTATAACTAACAACTATGAAATAATTGGAAACAAATTAATGCATGAATTAATATCACAAGTCGCATGGTAGGGTAATAATAAAAATAAAATTATAAGTGGTAAATATCGTAGAATACAAAATACAGTGCTATTTAGAGATCTACGAAAATTTCAAGGTAGTGCATGCAGATAGTAAGCAGGGTATAGGATACGAACCTTGCGAATAGCTCATAACGAAGAGGGATCATGTGTCGAAAGGCGGTGATTACTAAGCCAAAGGACACACTCACCTGAAAAAAAAAACGAATCAATTAAAAAATAATAAATTTAATGATTTCTGGTACCAAATTTTTTTTCAGTACATATGAAATGAAACAAAATATTCCAAAATGTTGTGTCAATATCTTTTCTATAGGATGTTCTCTAACGTTAGACATTATTTTTAACATATTTTAATGCCCACTGAACTAAGTTACTTCGTCAAGTATAGCCCATATGGAAGTTGAATAATTTGAAATTATTTAAAATCTTATGTGTGACTTTGTGCAATCTTGATTACCATTTCACTTGCTTGCTCTCTTGTTCAGCACTTTTAAAGCATGTTTCCTATCTTTGCAAAAATTTAGATTTCTATTTCTATTTCTAGAAATTTGTGTGTCCTTGTATTTTTAATTAATACCAATGTAGGACTTTTCGATTCAATATTTATTTGTCCTAAACGGAATAAGACCCGCTGGTATCTTTTTCGCGCAGTTATTTTATTTTTCACTGCAATAGATAGTACAATTTGGCAAGTGGCAAATAAAAATTTACTGTGTCAAAGTTTGTTACCGACTAAGTTCGGAACCAAATGGTTCGATGTGGTTCATTGAAATTTTTTTTAACAATTTACGCGATTACATAAATGCCGGATTTCGAGGATAGGCCGAAACCGGTCAATTTCTTGGCCACTAATATCACTCAAACAATAATCTCTGCGATTTTGACCTCAATATTTTGCCGAAGATAAAACAACACAATATAATCAGATCAGCAGACTGTAATTCCTAAGATTTTTACCACACTATTCTTTGGACATTTTTAGTCATAAATAAGTAATAATGTATTGATATTTGAGGTTACTACCCAGACAAAGGATTCGTCTGGGATGATCTAGTTTTAGTTTGGAGGTGAATTTCTAAAATACTATACTTTTGAAGGCATTGATGTAGGGTATATTTAGTAAAATAATAACTGCTCAAAAATAATGGTCTCAAAAAAATATCCTAAACATATCTCAAAAACGATTTATTTTCATGTAAACCACTGGGAAACGTCAGGTTTGTTTTATTTTTTTCACTAATAAATAAGCAAGAAACTTAATGTTTAGTGCTCTATTAATATCTGATGGACATTCTATCCCAACAAATACAGATAAACTGATCAGTGATCGAAAAAGCCAACATCTGAAGATATTGGACGTATTTTTAATCATTCTATAAAATTCAAGTTATCGACAGTATTATAATAGAGATCCCCCAGTAGGTAGTGTGGATAAATCCTACAAACACGATGCTGCAGGCAAAATAGCCAATTTATTTACAAAATTTAATATTCGCAAAATTTGTAACAGTTACAAGATGGTTTGGTAATATTTAAGAACACTAAGAGATCCTATCCTTTTTGAATTAGTGGTGGTAGTGGTGGTTATCTGCTCTTTTGGGTCAATATATGTGGGAAAAACTAGAATTGGGAAACGAATTGTACTTTCAGCTGTAACTTTGTGGTATAGTTTAGGCTTAAACTGCTGAGAGTCTCGGGGTTAAATTCCAGCAGGTTAGTACCCCTATTTAATAATATATTTAAGTATATTCGGCTGGGCCACATACACAACTATTGCGTTGTGTATGTGGCGTGCCGTGAAACGCAAATGTATGTTTCGGTACTTGGACGGTGCTGTCAGATATCAGGACATCCTCGACATAATATGATATTAGAAAAAAGTTAAATCCCTAGTAAGACTGGAAGGTATACAACTAAAAAAATCAATTTAAGAGAAACCAAAGTATTTTGCTTCGAACTCCAATTTTTATAAACTTATGTTGGGAAAATCAATCATAATTTAGCAAACATGTATAGATATAACGACTAGGACCTACTTTACGCTTGAAATTTAATTATTACATTGGTGAGAACCAGTCTAGTATACAGCTATATATTTAGGTAAAAACCTTTCAGGACTTCTTCAGTGTTATAATCTTGAAAAGTGAATATCTCTAATGATGTCGATTTATCGTACATAGGTAATTATTTTTTCCTAATAACAATAATTTCTTAAAACTCAATA
>CM032449.1:99773739-99798739 GCA_019049505.1 Pachyrhynchus sulphureomaculatus | reverse complement strand
TGGCGGTTTTCCACGTTCCTTGTCTGCAACATAGAAGTAACCACTTTTAAAACGCCGAAACCATCGTTCACACGTATCTTGCGATAGAGCATGTTCAAGTTCTTCTTCTCGAAGTAATCGGTATGATTCAACAGCAGTTTTCTTCAAATGAAAACAAAAAATTAATGTTGACCGCGAATGCTCTTTGTTCGGTATAAATTTCGACATATTGAACACAACACTATGCACACACTTTTCCAATTTATCAGTCATGCGCGTCTGACACTTGTTGATGACACAACAAAATGGCGCAGTGTCAAATCTTTATAGCACAAACTGCATTGGTGCACCATCTGTTGTCTGAAATCCGCATTTCATACTTGTACCCCTGGTATATATAAAATATATATATATATATATATATATATATATATATATATATATATATATATATATATATATATATATATATATAGTTACGTAAAAAAGAATCACATCGAACCAAAACTCCATAATTTGTGAAGGAATGAAATAATTTTCCTTTTTATGTTTATTTTTTTTTGAGTTTTAGCCCTTAGAACCACCAAGCGATTGCCGTAAAAAAGGCAATATTATTCCTTTTCAATTTTAAGAAAAAAATTTCGACCCCTCATAAAGCTTATTATTCTCAGAAATAACAGAAATTAGATACAAGGAATAAAATAAAAAATTAATCAACAACAAATTTAAGTTTTTCCTGAATATTTTCAAAAATTGTCTAGTGTTTATATACAATTTAAATAAGCTTCATATTCTATAAAAACTGTGAAAAATTAATTACTTCTCTCTCTGATACTCGAGTTAGGGAAATATGTATACCTATTCAAAATTGGTGGTTAAATCTTGATTATAAATAACATTCTAATATAAATAGGAAGGTGAGATGGAAGTAGCCATGAAGATTCTTAATTGCAGCAAATAGTTGTCGCAACTTTTGTCTACCTCACAGAAAATACCAATTAAACAAATATAGTTTCAGATGTACAATTTAATTTTAGCAACGAAGTTAGTTCGTTCAGGTTATTACACATTAGCAAAATACTTCAAAAAACAATTATACTAGGTTACTAGGTACGATTAAACTCTAAAAAATGATATATTTTAAGCTTCACAAGGTGACGAAAAAAGGTTCGATAAGGGTCAGCTTTATTTTTTAATTGGTTACCATACATTTTTTTTCTCAATAGGCAGAGCTTTTTAATACTCATGAAAACTCTCCAAATACTTGAAATAGCAACAAAATCTATATTTTTTTTGAGGGATCTCGTTTTAGGAGACGGGGCAGAAAAAGGGTTTGGTTCGATAAATTTTGTATATTTTAAATATCATTATAAGAATTTTTCTTTGTATTTAGTTGAAATTTCCAGATGGGAAAGAGGGTTAGAGGTTTATTTTGTATATTGTATCGTATTATTCCTTCTTGTTCGGCTTATTACAGAAATCTACAAATTGTACATTTTTTGTCATAGTATATGGACCGAAATATTGTACTTCAGTTTCGAATATCTCTGTATCTCTTCCTCTATTTAACTTCTTCACGATTAATTTATTATTATAAAATATTGTTCTTGGATTAAACTATATTTTAGTGTGAGAAACTAAGCTTATTTTACAACTCCGAGAAGTAGGAGAGCTAGGGGCTTGTTGTAACGGGGGCAAGTAGTAACACGCAATTTTTATTGGGAATCTGAACTCTATAAACTCATATTTTTTGCTCAATTTAGTTCAAGTCATCACAGCCAGTGTCCCACCCGGCGGCATAGTGAGTAGATGTGTGCACGTGCTTCATTTTGGCTAGGTAACGTAAAATATTGATTTCGTAAAATTTGGCTTGTCGTGTCTATGATAAATTAACTTAAAACTTTTAGTTTTGCATATAGTTCCAAAATGTACTTAATTTTAATACTCTTTAAAAAGTTTCACGTTTAGCGACACAATTTTATGAAATTTTTGTTGAATCTAGAAAATTATGGTACACGGCTTGTTGTAACCATATCTTGGGGCACATTGTAACATGTTATCCGGCACATGGCCATTTAATAATGCCGGTATCTTTGTACCATCCTATCTCACTGATCGACTAAATCCTATTAATAAGACCGAAAAATTTAACGTTGGACCTTGAAAATCCAGAATTATTACAATTATACGTGACACTGAAACTGCAAAACAACCAACTCCATGCTGCTCAGGTTTCACCTTCGAAGGTTTGACCTCTTCCAAAGGCTCCATCGCGGAAATAAATAACGTATAACAGACGCAAAAGAAAATCCACTAATACACCTGAAAAGGAAGCTTTAAGAAATAAATATGAAGACAAACTGACAAAGAGACAGAAAAAAGATGGTAAAGATGGATTAAAAGGAAAAAGAAAGGGGAAAGAAAAAGGAAAGGGGAAAGAAAAAGGAAAGGGAAAAGAAAAAGGAAAGGGGAAAGAAAAAGGAAAGGGGAAAGGAAAATACAAGGGCAAATCAACAAAAAAGAAAGATGATAAAGAAAAAGTTGAAAAAAAGAATCTTGCGGTCTGATTCAGAACCTGAAACTGAGGAGTGGCATTGTCTAGTTTGCGGTGAAGCCTATACCAATTTTGATAAAGGGGAATGGGTAGAATGTGTATTATGTAAAAAGGCACGTGCGAAATGTGTGACAGGAGATACTATATTAATTATTTATATTAATTGTTACTTTGATGAAGACTGAATTTAGTCATTATGTAGCGTCTATTTTTCGAAGGCTTATTATTTTTTTAGATACTTGTAGTGTGTTAAGTAAATGAATGTGATTCAAAGTGCCATGTTAATTATAATTATAGTTTATCTAAATAAGAAATTAGTTAAGCACTTAAATCTTTAATGTTGATTGTTTTTGTAAAAGTATGTTTTAGGTTCACTGATGATAAATATTACAGATAATGTAAAGGGTTATGTTGGTTTGGAAAATAAAAAAAATTAAAACTCAAATATGTATCAAAATTTACTTCATTTTTACTATTACTGCCTGCCTCGTGGCTGTTACAACTAGCCCCAAAGACAGGGCAAGTTGTACGAACGGTCTTTTTTAAGAAAATGTCTGGTGTGAGGTATATATTAATTTTAATCTTATTCCTTTTCGGTATATTAGAGGAATAATTAGGCTATCCACAGAGGCTCTTTTAATGCTAAAACAGCAAACAGATATTAAATTATTTTTTCTAAAAATTGTTCCAACAAGCCCCTCGCTCCCCTACTTGGTAAATCAATTTACTGATATTTTAAATAATCATATTAACAAAAGGAAGCAGTCAAATACTCTTTTTTAATACTAAAAAACGAACAATGGTCACTCTTGATGATCACGTCCGTTAAAGTTCAACCGTCTGAGTGAGTAAACGCGGCGTCGACGTTACTATTCTTTTTACCTACCTTTATTAATGCGATTGGACTAAAGTATGAACACAAAGCCACAATAGTTTATGTATTTAATTATAGTGATAAAATCCCCCTAAAATAATTAGATCTTCAAGCTTGCTTAAAAATTAAGTTTTTCTGAAAATCAAATGAAAATTAAATAAATTAATCTAATAATTTATCGATAATTTATATCAAGGCTTTTGTAATGTTTTTATTGAGGCATCTTTTAGAAGTTTCCTACATTTATTATTCCTTTTATTGTCAATTTTTAAAACCAATTGCCTAATCAATTTCAATTTAGGCCCAGTTAGCACCTTTACGACAAAAAGCATTCTATTTAAGAAAATCCCTTACTGAAAGCAACGCCCTTTTGAAAAATCAAACACAAGAAGGGATTTTAGATTTCCCAAGTGGCTAACACGCAGGATTTTGTCGGATAGAACTTCTAAAGTTTGAGAGTTGCAGCAAACTTAGGTGTAACTTACAGGATCAAGATAATGAAAATACGCATTGTATTGTTGGGGGAAGTTGTGAAATAATGGTGTCTGTCTACGGGAGAAAATTATAGCTCTTTTAGTAACTTCTATTTAGCTTCAAGGTTAGGTCGAAGAATGACACTAGAAACTTTTTACTACTATTCGTGTGTTTGTATATCGAGAAGTTTCTCTCGTTATTATATTATTATCAAACACACAAATTAATAGTTTTATATACAAATCAAAACAGATTTAAAAAAAAAACTAATATAACAACTTACAGCATACCAGTAGTTACTGATGTGTAGTACTAATTGTCACTTGATAAAAATTTATTACGGTTTAGGATATATATATATATATATATATATATATATATATATATATATATATATATATATATATATATATATATATATACATATATATATATTATATATATATATATATATATATATATATATATATATATATATATATATATATATATATATATATATATATATATATATATATATATATATATATATATATATATATATATATATATATATATATATATATATATATATATATATATATATATATATATATATATATATATATATATATATATATATATATATATATATATATATATATATATATATATATATATATATATATATATATATATATATATATATATATATATATATATATATATATATATATATATATATATATATATATATATATATATACATATAAATATATATATACATATATATATATATATATATATATATATATATATATATATATATATATATATATATATATATATGGAAAATAATTAAATCAAATTCTAATTGTAGACCATATTGTCAAACAAGAAATCTGAGTGCCGAAGCCCTGAATAACTTTTTCATCAATATTGCAGAGTAGCTGACGACACAGTTGTCTAACTCTGAAGTATCCTATAATGAATTTCTAAGTAGGAATGTTCTGGGAAATATGGAAACTTTTAAATTTGCTCAGATCACAAATAATACAGTCAGGGAAGCAATTTGTGGATTGAAAAATTCACAAAGTAGGGATCCTATTGACATGAGCACCAAAATCATTAAAACTCTAAAAAATCTAATTATATACTCCTTGACTCATCTCATCAATCTTGGCCTGAGGAAGAACACCTTCCCATCAATGCTTAAAGTTGCCAAAGTTGATCCTATCTTTAAAAATAAAGGATCGGTGGATGATTGTAATAACTACCGCCCAATATCCATTCTACCTGTTTTTTCCAAAATATTTGAATCAGTCATGAAAAATCAAATGATTGTATACTTTGAGCACAATAACCTGTTTATGCAGAGTCAGTTTGGTTTTAGAACTAAAAGATCTACTGCCCTGGCAATAAATCGGCTTACCGAGTATGTGACGGAGGGACTTGAAATGGGATTGGATACCTATGCTTCTTTCTTTGATCTATCAAAGGCTTTTGACTGTATTTCTCCAGAGATCCTTCTTTCGAAACTGTCATACTACAACTATGATCCTTGTGGCATAGACCTTGTTACGTCATATCTTTCTAATCGCTCTCAATATGTGGGCTTTAATATGGAGGTCACTAGCAGACAGATTATCAAACATGGGGTTCCCCAGGGACCGTTACTGTTTTTAATTTATATAAATGATTTGCCAAATTACACTGATGACCCAAATTTAATCCTATTTGCAGATGATACCACCAGTCTGCAGCACTACATCCTGGAGATCCAATACAGCAGACTATTTCCGACATGCAGCATAACATAGGGGGCTGGTTCTTGGCAAATAGGCTCACCCTACACCGTGATAAAACACTGAGTCTGAGGTTTACCCTACCCTCCATCTGATCTACCTACAAATAACTTTGTTAAATTTCTGGGTGTGTTCCTAGACCCTGGGTTCTCATGTCTCTAAACTGGCGTCTAAACTTTCCAGAATGATTTTCCTTATTCGAAGTTTGGCTAGAAATGTATCTCAAGAGGTTCTCTTAATCGCTTATCATGCATATTTTGCATCCAACATGTCTTATGCTCTTGTGAACTGGGGACACTCATCGCATGCGTAAAGAATTTTTTCACTTCAGCGACGCTGCATTCGCGTGATTGTGGGACTGGGATATCGCGACTGTTGTAGTCGCTATTTCTCTGAATTGGGGATATTAACTTTCCCCTGTGTCTACACATTCCAGTGCTTAACATACATTAAACAAAATGTAAGGCTATTCACTACCCATGAAAATCTCCACAATTACCCCACTAGAGGTAACCGAAATCTAATTCCTAGCTTCCACAGAATAACTCGAACTCGCAGAGGCACCGACTACTATGGGGTCAGTTTCTTTAATGCCTTACCGGTGGCTGTTAGGGAGCTGTCGGACGAGGGCTTTGTCAGGAAGGTGAAATCCTACCTGATTGCAAAATCATTTTACTCACTTGATGAGTTTTTGAATCATAATTTTAATGACTTTTAACTATGTAATTAATATGTATAACAATTCTTTTGACTTGTGACGTGTAAAAGTACATTGTGTACTTATTACCAATGAATATTTGATTTGATTATATATATATATATATATATATATATATATATATATATATATATATATATATATATATATATATATATATGTATATATATATATATATATATATATATATAATTTTGCAAGCGGAATTTACATATATGAGTAAAATATTTTTAGTAATAAAATATACACAAGTATAGGTATAGTAACAATTAACCACTGATAGCATTATTTTTTGATTTCTAGCCCGGTTACTAAGTAACAGCATAAAAAGGAATTTTCTTTAAATGGTATAGCCTAAATTATACTGATATTTTCGTTCTAATAAGTGTCTTATATATTTCTTATAATAGATTCTGTACCTAATTAAAATGGGATCAGAGCTTGGAAAGCTACTCTATTTAAAGGCAATTTTATCTATTTAGAAAAGGTATAGTTGGTTTTAGCATGAGTTAAATAAAAGTATAATGAATAAACTCTAGGTAACCCAAATAGCAATGGAGAGGAAAATGCTAAATATTACACTCCAAGCTCATATTCCTTACATCGAGATACGAAGAAGATCAAAAGTGACAACGAATACATATATTAAGGTGAAATTGGACGGGGCATATCACAAGGATGAATGATAACAGATGGATACGCCGTACAGTTGAATGGAGACCTAAAGAACATAAACGATGCAGAAGTAGACCACAGAGAAGATGGACGGACGACATAAAAAGATTAGCGGGATACGACTGGATGCAAAAAAGCAAACACTCTCCGTTCATCGGAGACAACTTGGGGAGGCTTACTTCCGACTATGGATGAAATAAGCTAATGATGTTGATGATGATATTTAGTTTTCCAGATTAACAATAGACGTTACATGCAATTGATTAGAGGAGTCACATTTAATCTTCTTAAGAGTTAAAGGATCAGTTCGTCAGATATTGCGCCGTATACTTTTCGGTAACAAGTCCATGCTATGGACAGACTTTTCTTGTATTGTACCTAGTCATGGGAAGTATATCTGTTAATTAGGTTTCTCCTATAACCTTTGAACGTCTTTCTTAGCGTTTCTCTCAGATGTTTTGAAGGACTAAATCATGTTGGGTAAACTGTGGTAGAGAATACGAGTTTACGGTTACTTAAGTATTTCAAGAGTATACAAGAGAGCAACAAGACTTAAGCATGTTTTCGACGTTTGAGCACTTCTGTTCTGGAGTAAGTACCGTTCTGCGATGAACTACTCACAAACTGGTTTTGTCTCATTTCTTCTTATGCGCCGGAGAAATCTTTCCACCAGAGATTATTAATAATATCTTATCCCGGGGCAGGAATACTATCTTTAGTAGCATTTCAAACCTTTTCTGCTGGGCTGCCTTTGTCCTACCATTGATTCTATCTGTACGATTACGAGGCGGTGTAAAGTGGCAGTATTTTACGTGGAAGCTGATCAAGTTCTTTTAAAGTCATAATAGTTATTTCTTTATTTTGTAATTAACGTTTATTTAAACTTTGGGCAAAATCGAAAAAACTATTTGAAATTATAAATCCGCAATCTGTTCCAATTTTATTCTGCACTAGATATCACGGAAGCCTTGTACTGAAAACTACTTAGAAAATGCAAATACTTTTATATCTTTCATTTTTTATATACTTGGGGCAGGTTTTTCTACTCCGTTATCTTATATCATTGTCGGTGAGCTCAGTAGGCTCGTGTAGGTTGGAACATGTATTATCTTATAATACACACAGTTATAAATCATTCTGCAGTCAGTGCTCGAATTAGAGGAATCGTAAGTATAGTGTAGTGTGTGCCAATACTAAAAGAACGGCTATGGGGCAATGCACCTACAACAACTTAATAATGTTTTAGGTCAGGAAAATTAAGTAGGGCAAGGAATCAATTGAAGATTACTTAGGTTTAGGGTGGGTAGGGTCTGTTCTGGTTAGTTCGGGCCTCTTCAAAGAAAATGTATCAAAAAGTGGAGGCTCTTATTTTGTAAGACCAATGCATTAGGATTAGTGTCGTAGCTCATGAACTGAACATCCCAACTGACTTTACAGTATTATCCGTATGATGATATCAAAGGTCAGTTTTCTTGATGTCCAGACAAAAAGCATTTCGCAAGCACATGTTTGGATAATACCCATATTTCCATTTAACAATTATTACAGTGAATGTAACATCGGTCCGCCATCATGACTCTAAGACCAAATAAGAGCGCATGGAATAGAAACACAAGGGGATGCAAAATCCCAAAAAATCTGGTGTACAGGGGTCAGATCATAGCAACAGTTTTTTGAGATACTAAAAAGGGTTCTGCATATACAGTTTATGTTACATCACCAACCTTTACTGGATACCCTTATGCTTCCGTAATGATAGCTTTAAGCAAGGTTATCAAAGAAAAACTCCATAAGTTGTTGGCTGGAGTGTTCTCGCTCCATACACAGGGATCATGTAAAATTACAGGCATGGCATCATAGAAGTTAACTCTATGGCTCACGCCTGGCCCCTAGTGACTAATTTCTGGTCCTGAATGTAAACAAAAATATTCGGGCGACGACTTTCCATCAATAATGCAGTTAAGGAAGGCCAAGATATTCTCTTCTATTCTGAACATATTCTTTCACTGGAGTAGTTCGAATGTATTGAAACCAAGCGAACCTACATGGAAAAACAGCAAAGTGAGTTTTATTGTCAGATTATATTTTAGGAAGATAAATTATTAGAAGTCTGTGAAAATGTATAAAGAGTGAAGGGGAGGGGGTTTTACATATATATATATATATATATATATATATATATATATATATATATATATATATATATATATATATGTATTAAAAGTTCAGTGTTATATTATTTTGTCAAAAATAATAGATAAGTGGAAAAACACTCATTAACCCTGGAAAGTTTATTTTGTTGATTTAGCCATGTCAAGACAAACACTTGAGGTAAATTAAACCGTATATAGTTGAAAAAACCAATTTCTAACAACGACTTAGCTTAACTATCTGTTAATAAAACGAGTACATCGAATTACCTTTAAATAAAGTTTTATTTCAAAACCGACACTAACACCTGACAACAATAAAATAGAGATGTCTTGAACTACCACGATATTTGTGATGTCTTAAATAGTTATGTTAGCTGTAGGACTAAGTGAATAATAAATAAATTTTATAGTTGCAGTGTCGACGTTTGGGCTGTTATGTTAAATATTATTGGTTATCACTATTTTCTAGACAGGCTAATCCATAAAATTTTATTCACTTGTTAATACAATTATTTTATATAGTCTGTATGCGTATTATGAGAAATAGCTATTCTGTCAATAGAGGGATTTTACCACGCTTATTTTGGTAGCCCAACTCCAAAGATTATGGTAAGAGTTTTTTGAGATACTAAAAAGGGTTCTGCATATACAGTTTATGTCACATCGTCAACCTTTACTGGAGACCCTTACGCTTCCGCAATGATAGCTTTACGCAAGATTATAAAAGAGAAACTCCATGAGTTGTTGGCTGGAGTGTTTTCGTTCCATACAATTACAGGCTGCTTTTTAGAAATACGGCATCATAGAACTTAACTGTATGGCTCAGACTGGGGTCCTAGTGACTAGTTTCTGTTCCTGAATGTAAAAAAAAACTTCGGGCGACTACTTTCCGTCAATAATGCAGTTAAGAATTGCCAAGGTATTTCCTTCTATTCTGAATATATTCTTTCACTGGAATAGTTCGAATATATTGAAACCAAGCGAACCTACATTAAGAAATAGTAAAGAGACTTTTATTGTCTGATTTTATTTTTAGAAGATAAATTATTAAAAGTCTTCCGTAAAGTTCAAAATGTATAAAGACTGACAGGAGGGGGTTATATATATATATATATATATATATATATATATATATATATATATATATATATATAACCTAACTATTAAATAAAAATGAAATAGATAATGAAGAAGCCAAAAGGTTAGTTATAAACAACGCAGTGTCACCTAAAATTTATGGTTTACCCAAATTGCATAAACAAAACATACCGCTAAGGCCAATCGCATCATGTTTAAAATCCCCTCTTTATAACCTTTCAAAATACCTAGCCAAATGTATATCTAATATTACAGGTAAAAATAACTATTTTATCAAAGATTCATTCACATTTAAAGAATTCATTGACACGATAAACATACCACAAAACTATAAACTTATTTCACTAGATGTGGTGTCATTATACACAAATATACCTAAAGAACTTGTACAGACTGCCATAAACAAAAATGGGAACTATTGACAGAACACACAACAATATCAAAAGAAAACTTTATTGAAGCAGTTAACCTCACTTTAAATACTAATTATTTCCAATATCAAGACAAATTCTATCAACAAATAGAAGGGTGTGCCATGGGCTCTCCTATATCCTCAGTAATAGCCCAATTGGTTATGGAACATTTAGAAAAAGTGTTATAAATAATTTAGAGTACAACATACTATTTCTCAAAAGATTTGTAGATGATTGTTTATTGGCAGTTACAACAGATAACACTGATAAATTCCTTCATGATTTCAACAGTTTCCATCAAAAGTTGCAATTTACTTCAGAAATCGAAAATAACAATGAAATGCATTTCCTGGATACAACGTTAATTAGAAAACATAACAAAATAATCACTAAATGGTACACTAAACCAACGCCGTCTGGCAGGTATTTGCATTTCTACTTTAATCACACAAAGGCACAAAAGGTAAGTGTTATTGTTGGTTTAACAGACCGTGCAATAGTGCTGACCTCACCAAATTTAAGACCGAAAGCACCGAATCAAATGAAATCAGTGTTAATACAAAATGGATTTAGAGAAAAATATATCAACCAAACAATAAAAACAAGAACATACAAATTCTATAATAAAAAAATCAAAAAAGATGAAACCAAAGAACAAAATCAGAACAAATTTCTCCCACTACCTTATACATGCGATTTATCAGAAAAACTAAAAAGCACTCTAAAAAAATATAACATAACTGTTTGTCACAAAACGCAAAAACACACTAAGCTCACTATTTACAAACTTAAAATGGCAGGTACCAACCATGAACCAATCCAACATAGTTTATTCAGTACCTTGTGCAGATTGCCCAATGCATTATATTGGTATGACGACCCAATTATTAAAAAACAGACTCAATGGACACAAGTATACAAAAAATGCAACAACGGCACTTCACAAACACACAACGGAACTTGGACATGATTTCAACTTTAATGAAACAAAGATTTTAAACAGGGACATTAATATTGGAAAAACTTGCAATAAAAGAAATGATCGAAATTAACAAAAAAGAGAAATTTACAGTTAATGATAAAAGTGATATAAAAGGAATTAGCCATATTTATACAAATTTAATAAGGTAATATTTTAAAGTGTATGTATACTCGTCCTTAATATATTAACAAAAAGACCTGCTTAATATTCAAAAAAAAAATCACAGATCAATAATACAAAATAAAACCTACATCGATACGAATGCCACTATGACTTGTCAGTAGTAAATAAAATATGTGAGATTCAAGGTAGGTCCCACGTGATTTTAATTTTTAAAGATATAACTAAGAATTTATGTAAAAAGTTTATGGTCGTGTGTGTTAAATAATTTGTGTTGTACTAGTGTACCTAAATGTAACTTATTTTTATATTTCGTTTATTTTGTAGAAATAAAGAAAAAAATGAAAATGCCCTAAACCAAAGGGCGAAACGTCAATTTAAGTTTAATTTTGAATACCAAATATTCATAAAACGAACCCAAAGCCCAAGAATTGAAAATAAATATATATATATATATATATATATATATATATATATATATATATATATATATATATATATATATATATTAGAGGTTTAGAGTAATATTATTTTGTCAAAAATAATAGATAAGTGGAAAAACAATCATTAACACTGGAAAGTTTATTTTGTTGAATTAGCCATGTCAAGGCAAACATTTAAGGTAAAATAAACCTTATGTTATTAGTTGGAAAACCAATTTCTAACAACGACTTAGTTTAAATATCAGTTAATAAAATAAGTACATCCAATTACTTTTAAATAAAGTTTTTATTTCAAAACCGGCACCAACACCTGCTAACAATAAAATAGAGATGTCATGAACTGCTACTATATTTGTGATGTCTTAAATAGTTATGGTAGCTGTAGGACTAAGTGAATAATAAATAAATTTTATAGTTGCAGTGTCGACATTTGGGCTGTTATGATAAATTTTGTTGGTTATTACTATTTTCTAGATAGGCTAATCCATAAATTTTGTATTCACTTGTTACATATATTCCGGTGTTATACCCCCTATTGCGGTTTTCCGGTTTGCAAACGCCACCTAGTTCTGTCTTCTGCATCATTTTCTTGTACTTGGTAAGTATTCATGGCTTCTTTAATAGCAGCATTCCAGGATCTCCTCGGCCTTCCTTTGTTTCGTTTTCCTGAAGAGAACCATCTAAATATTTTTAGGCCATCGCTGATCATTCATTCGAAGTATATGCCCAAACCATTTTAGTCCTCTTCTTTCTATTCTATCAGTCACCGTGTTTTCTCCTTTGATCTTTTTCCTAACTTCGTTATTAGTAATAAGTTTTTAGTCTCGATATTTGGGCACTTCGTCGGAGAAAATCCATTTCCACAGCTTGTAATTTTCTTTGATATTCGCTGTTGATCGTCCAGGTCTCACTTGCATAGCACATCACTGATTCAACCATTGACTTCCCAATCCTTATTTTTGTTTTTCCTGATAAATGTTTATCCCACCATATATAATTCAAGCTTCCAAGTACTTTTCGGCTGTTTTCAATTTTGTTTTTAATTTCATCCTGGCCTATCCCCTTGTTTGTTATTAGAACCCCTAGATATTTAAATTGTTCAATTTCGTCTGAGTCATTAATGGGTATTTGAAACTTTGGGCTGGTATTTGCTGCTAGATATTCTGTTTTTTGTATATTTACCTGTAGGCCCCACTTTTCATATGTCATATATAGTCTTTTCAGCATAAATTCCAGATCATACGCATCTTGTGCAATTAGCAGCAAAGTTTATATTATATATAAATTTATCATTAATTAGTATGCCCATGCCATTTATATCTCTTTTCCGCTTTTGTAACATCACTTCTAAATATGTATTAAATAAGAGAGGAGACAGAATGCATCCTTGCCTCAGCCCTTTCGTTGGTGTAAATGATTTTGAGTGTTCCTTTCCACTTCTTATATAAGCTTTATTATCATTGTACATTTCCTTTATTATATCTATAAGGCGTTCTTTTACGTTCATTGATTTTAAAGCCCGCCACAGTTTGGATCGAGGGACTAAGTCATATGCTTTCTTTAGATCGATAAAAGCTAAGTGAGTTTTTTCGTCCACTGCTGTTCGTTTTTCAATTAGCCGTTGTAACGTGAATATATTGTCAATACATGATCTACCCTAAGTGAAGCCACTCTGGCCATCACTAATTTTTCCTTCCGAATTATATTATAGTTTGGCCATTAATATTTTTCCAAACAACCTACCAAAAGCACTGGTAATACTTAAGCCCCTATAGTTTTCTGGATCTTTCGTTGACCCTTTTTTGTAGATCGATACTATATAAGCGTCTTTCTATTGTGTGGGTATTTTGTTGTCCTTGAGGCAATTGTTAAAAAGTATTTTTAATCTGGTCCCCCATAGTTGAGCAGTTCAGTCGGAATATCTCCAGGCCTGCAGCTCTACCATTTTTCATAGTACATAAAGCTTTTCTAACTTCTTCTTCCGTAATCACTACATCTCTTTCCTGACTGAATGAAGTAAAATCCAAGCTTAGGAATTCTGGCCGATCTTCTGTTAACAACTTATTGTAATGTTCAAACCACGTCTTTATTTCGATTCCAATTACACTTGTATTAGTATTATCTTTTTTTAATTTCTTCAAACATCTCCATACTTCCGTGGATTGTGATCGGCCTATAATGGCATCAATTTCAGTACATTTTCTTTCCCATGCAATATTCTTATGGTGCGTTATCTTTTTTTTAACTGTTCTATTCAGGTTTTTGTACTTTTCCAGTGCTTCTGTTGTTCTTGATGCTAGACATTCATGGTATACTTTATTTTTTTTGCAAAATATCTTCAGCCACGCCTTCATTCCACCAAAAGGGATTTTTCTTCTCTTCTCTTGTTATTTTCCCTAATGCTTCAGAAGGTGCTTGATGAATTGATTGTGTTATATTAGAACAATCTTTTTTCTTCACTATTCACCTGTTAAAACAATTATTTTATATAGTCTGTATGCCTATTATGAGAAATAGCTATTCTGTCAATAAAGAGATTTTACAACGCTTATTTTGGTAGGCCACTATCTTTATTTGAAGTATGCGCCCATCGTTTGGAGCTTGCGCAGTAGTAAAGGGAAGAAATTAAATACAAAAGACTCAGCTATTATCGTTATTTGAAACATGCGCCCACCATTTGGAGCTTGTGAAGTATTGAAACAAAATAAGAGAAACCCTTATTAGGGATAACGATTTCCTTTATTTAGGAACTTATAAGAGAGGTTATTTGACGTTCGTTATTCTTACCGCTATTATGGCAGGGCCTGTTTTCTTTCCTACTTAGGCATACAAATCAAATACAGCAAAATTGAAATGATAATCTTTTATTGCAAATAACACTGATATCAGTTAATTAGTGTTCAGATTATGTTGAGATTTTGCAATCTTTGGCACAATGGCATTACAGTGTTTGTAGTACTAATTTCAAATGAATTTTTATTTATCACTCATTCGTGTTATCTTGGAAATATTGAAGGAAGTGATAGAAACATGCTAGAACCAACTTTAACTTAGAAACTTGTGTTGACCCATCAAATACTAATAACCGGTGTGCTTAACCATGAAATTAATTTAAGAAAAAATGCCTCGGTTTATAGAAGATACTAACCTTTGCAATTTCTTCCCGTTAATACTGCACATGCTTGGGATAACGATAAGGACCAAGCGATGTGAAAAAAAGCGTTGCTAAATTCTCTAAAATCTCTATTATTCAGAATTTGTAATTTTTAGAAGAAGGGAAACTTGAAGATGAGCTGAAAAAAATTGTCGGTACCAATATTTACTTTATTAAACATATAGGAGTACTAAAAATATTGAAACTGGAAATAGGTGAATATCATAAGCTAGATACATGCAAAGCAGTACATTTTTCATTTATTATATTACTGGTTTTGTGAGAGGGGTGAGGGACATTGCCAGAAGTTTAGTCTTTCCGGTGGGTCTGAATTTTTTGGAAGGGTTATTTGTTGGTGCTTTTTTTATTGTTCTAAGGAAGGATCCAAATCTTGAGATTGATTATTAGAGAGGAATTATTTTCAGAAATCTTTCCCAAGTTGTTATTTTTTTCGGCTAGTCTAAAGAAGGGTTTACGCTTTATTAAAAGAGGCGATTCTTTTCAAACAAATTTCCTCTTTCCGTTCACAGATATTTTCTTGAAGGTGTGAAGGAGGGTTTAAGTTAAGTAAGGAGTTATTGTAAGAGAGGTACTTCTTACAGGATCACTTTGGTGTTTGTTTGTCCGTCTGTCACACCCTATTTTCTCCGAAAGTATTTGATACAGAAAATTGAAATTTAGTACTAATATAAGAATTAGTGGCCTCATCATTGTCGTGTAGTTTTGAAAATTAAATTTTTGCTTTTCGGGGTTTCTGGGGGGCGAAATCGGAAGTGGAAAAAAAATTTTACCAAGCGAGAGGGTGTCAAATGAAAGCATGTAAAAACACGAATTCAAAAATATATATAATGTAATACTTGCACACATTTTTCTTTGTATTATTTTTAAAAAATCGCGAAAAATCGCTGTTCCCCCTTATTTCGAAAAGTACAGATCAAAAAATTTTGAAAAAATTCTGGAATATTCTCCACAGGGTGTAGATTGAACGAAAATTATCACTAGTGCATTACCTTTAATAATTTATATATATATATAATATATATATTATATATATATATATATATATGGTATATAAAAAAAAAAAAAAAAACAAAAATTTCAAGGTTATCAGTTTTCAGTAAAGACAGGAAAAAAAATTGTTGACAACTCATTTGGGGTGTGTTTTGTGAAGTCATTGATCATTTTGTACTTCCGTAACAAAAAATTTTTATTTTAAAAGCAATCAATGTATCAACGAAATCAACACTAATTGCTCAAGCTCAACTTGTGCACTTGACCGGTTATTTTAATTTAAAAGCTCTACTGGTGATTAACTTTCTTTTTACCCTATTGGGAAGGTTTCATACTCCCAAAATTTTACTTCAAAAAGATTTTTTTTAATGAAGATTTTAATTATTAAATATTTACAATAAGAGATAAGAACAGTTACATTTTTTAAATGTACTCCTTGTCCTTTGCTCAAAGCATCTATATTTACGGTGTTTCAAATTTTAGTATGCAATTTTCGATCAAAAAATTTATGTTTAATTATTTATAAAAAATTATCTATTAGAAAAATTTAAAAAACCTCTCGATATTTTGCAGAAAAATTAATTATTAAGATTTAAAAAAAAAAAGTTAAAAATTATCAGTGTCTGAAGATAGGTAGCGGTCCCAATTCGACTCCAGGTCACATTTAATGCTACAACTTTGTATTGGAATGGAATTTTCTTATTTATTTATTTTTTTTTGAATAGTGCTTATAAGTATAGAGAATAAAAATCTATAAAAAATAGAATTTTTGAAACGTTGAGGTGTATGATGTAACCCCTTAATCATTTTTTTATATATTTATTAAAGTTTTTAAGTTATCTTTCACAGTCCGTAATTTTATCGCTACAAAACTTGATCGTCTTCTATACGACGTCCTGGGGCACAGGAATTTTTCTGAGTTAATTCCTAATTTTCGGCATTGTAGTAAGATAGTTCTCGACTTCGGGATATTAATATTATGCCTGGCCCAAGCAAGTATCTTTGCATCGATAGCATCGAAATTCTTCCTCGGTACTATTTACGCTTCCAAAAAACTCCTATCGTACGCATTGTACATGTGAGCACAAAAACCATCACATTAAAGGACAGAGTTTTTTCCGTTAACTGATTCACTACAATATTTACATTTTATGAGATGGGAGCTCAACTCGACGAGTTATATTAAAAAATAATACAGTACCGGAACCAATTATTTAATACAACCTGAATATATCAATTCCGATAAATAGTACTATAGTTTTATCAGGATATATCTCAATATGTTAAACAAATTTCCTAGGTATGTCTGACTTCGTTGCCACCTGAAGAGTACTTTTTGGATAATTTTTTTTTAAATCTTTTTAAAAATAGTAGGATCGATATATCATGATGGTTGATTTAATTGGTTCACCTAATGCAACTTTTTTTTCGACTAAATTTATTTAACTTCATATCTTTCTTCGTTAGTATTAAAAAATTCTCAGCAAAAATGTTAGGCTTCTATGTTTTTTCTTATAAAGAATGATGTCTTTAAAGCAACAGTAAAAATAAAGCATACAGTAAAACGCAGGCAGCCTCGAAAATGTATCAACTTCGAAATTGTAGAGAAGACTTTGTATTTTGCGAGGCTTTTTGATATCAAAAACCGTCTCACTTTACGGCCGGATGCAACATCTGATATCCTGTCTGTGATATTTCAATAACTCTAAGTAATGTCCCGTATCATGCAATAGTTACAGACGCTTTAGAATGTAACACTAGGGAGATTTTCTTACTTTTTCGTATTTACGGAGAGATTAAAATACTCTTAAACTAATGGCGCTTTTTTTTGGTTTTATTTTCCAATACACTCTCAAATTGGTTTTACCATAGTAAGATATTTTCTTTATCAATTGACTTAAAAAAGAATATTACTAATATTACCTTTCAATTAAAGAATTATACTTATTATAGAATTTATAATTTAATTGTGGTTTCTCAACTAATACAAATAGTAATAATGGTATTTTAATACAGATTTGATGCATCTTACATTGACATCTTTTAAGGGTAACAAATTTATGTGATTCTTAATGTTATGTTCCAATGAATGGCTGGATATATTATTTTTAGGGGATAACTATGTCAGGTAATTGAAAAATATTAAACAGATTTTCATAAAACTGTATCAGAGTATAGCTCGTAATAATTAGATTTTAAATAGCTTTACTTTGCCAATTGTTTTCATTTCGAAGACTATTTCATGTATTATTATTCTGGTTATATCAGCTCTGTAATTCTCAAGTGTTTCAATAGAATGAACTTATCATCATGCTAAATTTCTTTGTTTAAAAAAAATCTTATGAGTTTGAAGATAATGGTCCTAGAAAAAAATAGCGTGAACTCTGAAAACTAAAATGCAAAACCACAGATGGTTAAATGGATAAATTAGACACTTTCTTAAGCCCACTAGTAAATACCTGCCTAACCTATAAGAAACATTTTTGCTTGATGGTATGATTGATGGCATACCACTAAGCTCATCTATATGACCCGAAAATACTTAAATCATTTTTATAATATTGAAGTATGTTTTTCAAGGTGTGATAAACACTTTTTTTAAGTAGTTTATAAAAAATATACAAATTATATATATTTCACTAAGCCCCATGACTTAATAGTCATCTTTAATAAGATCGAAATGCATTTTTGCTAGGTTCGTATTTAATAAATAATAAATCCCGAGAATGGCGAATAAAAAATTCCATAATTAAAAATTATATTTCTTTAGCAGCAAACTGTGACCGCCAAATAATTGAACTAGCAACCAAATATTTACATATATTTAGCATATTCACATATAGTGTATCGGTTATTTTTACACATTATAGTGGTAAATGTGAAACACCAGCTTAATTAAATATATATATCTATATATATATATATATATATATATATATATATATATATATATATATATATATATATATATATATATATATAGAATAAAGAAAGAAAGTAAAATGTTGCCGTATCTACCAAAATTATTAAAAATACAATCTTAATTGGGGAACTCGGCAAATTTGGGCGTGATAGGAGATCACACAATTTTCATTAAGCCGCCAATATTTCGGTCCTGGATTGGACCTTCTTCAGGGCAGAACTGAAAAGAAGAACAGAGCGTATTCACTGATAGTGTCTGGGACAACTTTAAATTAATGATGTTATCATTAGGTTGTTATAATAAATAAAATTAGTGTGGAACAAGAATAAGATATTAGTCATAATAAGTTAAAAAACTCACATGAGAAGTGCAAAGAACTTCGTTAGCCTGAATGGCCGTAGGTTATACATAAAAAAGTTGTTACATATAAAAAGTTGGTTAATCCATAAAATATACAAAATACACATTAAAACACTGTAGATAAAATTCTAAAAAAACAAATTTAACACATGGATGTAATTGGGAACCTTGGATGTTGAAAACATCGTTAATTAATTCCCTTGTGACCACCACATATGGCCACCGCCATTTAGGAACAGATGACAAGAACGACAGGAGACAGCTACCCGACAGAGAAAAGGCGTTTAGTCAAGAAAACTCAATTAACCAGAATGCGGGGTCGACCCTGGAAGGACCCGATAGAAAAGGAAGTACAAATATTGGACCCTAAGTGAGAGAGAGGTAGCCAATTGAGCGACCAAAAACACCCGGTATGTAATAGTGGAAGGATAAAACACACCCTAATTATAAGTAAATGGTGAGCGGGGGAGCGAGAGAGAGAGTGACAATAATGGGAGCAACGAAGAAGACAATTGTCTAGTGAATTAATTATTAATTTATTAATTTCTTGTTGGAAACTGATTGGAGGAAGAGATTGTCGGCAAAAAAACCAATGAAGACTCGAGGCACCAGGAAATGTAAGAGAGGTGACGCAAGGTACTGTCAATGGAAGGAAGACAGTAATCACTAGGTGCAAAAGATGGCCCAGATAAAATGGAAGGAATCTGTGAAGCTCAAAATCAAAGAGAACCGTAAACAGAGAGAGGAAGGAAGAGAGAAACCCTGGAAATTACGGAGCTAAGAAAAGAGACGACCAATGCGGTACAGATGGATCATAAAACACATTGAAGACAAGGAAAGATTGTGAGAAGTTGATTTATCACAGGAGAGGAGGAAACTATATATGTTACTAAGACCATCCAGGTCGGTTCTTTTATTGATATTAAGGTGATTCTCCTGGATGTAACACATCTCAAGGAATTCTCTCTTGGAAAGATTATTGGAGAAATGAAGAATTTTGGGTTCCCTGAAATTAAAGGAATGACCATTGTCAACAGAATGGGTCGCCAAGGCACATCGGTGTGGATGGCATCTAGTGTCACTTTTATGGAGTGCAATACGACGATTCAAGGATTGAGAAGTTTGGCCAATGTAGATTGATGGACAATTGAGGCAGGTAATTGAGTAAACCAAGTCTGACATGGAAAGAACTGGCAGCGGGGCCTTCAGCTTACTGAAGACACGTCTGTTTTTGAAGAAGTAATATTTGGCGATTTTAATGTTGGGAATGACACGCAATATGTGGACCAATTTGTTTGTAAGGCCAGGAATGAATGGTAAAGAAAGCAACGACCAATTTATTCGACTGGGGGAGTTAACGGGGAGGGGAGATATGCGGTAGGTGGAGGGGGGGTTCTGGGGGAATTTGATGGATATGAGTAAGCTTGTTGACTTCATCTTTGGTTCTTAGTAAGAGTTTTCGATTGTATCCATTATCTATGAAAAGTTTTGTAAGTGTTTCTTGTGACTGGAGTAAGAAATCAGGATGGACTATTATCTTCAGTCTTCTATATAGGCCTTTGATGACGTTGACCTTCACCTTCCAATCATGGCCAGAGTTTGCATGGATATATCTCCCAGAAGAAGTAGGTTTTCTATACCAATCAAGTTTGATGATGTTATGGGAGTCTCTAACGACTCTTGTGTCCAGAAATGGAACAGCATTGTTGGTTTCTTCTTCCATAGTGAATTGCAGATGTGGGTCGAATGAGTTGAAAACATGAAGAACTTCTTCTTTGCCATCAGCTGGTATGGATAGAATTAAATCGTCTACGTATTGATATAGGAATGGAAGTCGGAAGGATAATCTTTGAGTGCAGCTTTTTAAAGCATATGACATGACGATTGAAGCAAGAACAGGACTGAGGTTACTGCCCATAGGGCATCCAAAAATTTGAGAGTAGAAAGAGTCTTTAAATTTAAAGAAGGTTGACTGGAAAAGAAATTCTATTATAGATAAGAAGAAGGATTTGCTGATTTTGGTGTTGGGTGAGATTAATGCCCATTCGGAGTCAATTATTTGGCGGGTTAACTGCCATGAAATATTCGTGAAAAGACTGACTACATCAAGTGATATGATAACGTGGTTTTCTGGTAATTGGAAATTATTGACCATTGCACTAAACGCAAAAGAGTCTTTAATAGCGAATGTATGATAATTGAGGAAGGACTTTTCAAGAAGATTAGCACAAAATTTACTGAGTTTTGAAGTAGGAGAGCAGGTGGTGGAGACGATAGGTCTGAGCGGTACCCCTTCTTTGTGTATCTTGGGCAAACCATAAATCCTTGGTGGAATCGCCTTGTAGTAGTAAAGTTGTTTGGCTGTTATATCGTCGATCCATTTTTTGGTCTTTAACTGCTTAATAAAACTATTACTCTTGTTTTGATGTTGAGTAGTGGGATCATGAGAGAGCTTCTTGTAAACTTGTTCATCATCAATAAGTTCTAACATCTTAGTTTCATAATGTAGTCTCTCTAAGGCAACTGTAACCGAGCCTTTGTCTGAAGAAGTAATTAAAATCTCATTATGTTGTTTGAGAAATTTGTGTGTCTTAATGAACAAAGTCTTCTCAAAAGAAATATTACGGTTTTGTAAAACAGCGTTGGTAACTGCATTGGTGCATTTGGCCCTGAGAATATCTTGACTGGAGGCTGGTGCAAGCTTAATGAAGGATTCAATGTCAGAAAGGATTGTTTTTACAGGGATATCAGTACCTGGAATGGAATCATAAACGAATTTTGGACCCAAAGCAAGAATTTTATGAACCTCAGGTGGAAACTCAACTGTAGTTAAATTGGTAAACCATTGGGGACAGACTTTTAGTTTATCAGTTTTTGACCTAATCAAGTTACTGAATTTATTGAAGAGAGTATTAGAATGGGATCTAGTAGTGGTTTGGAAGGATCTTTCTTGAGTAGCACGAAAACGGTGCACAATATGTGCTGGAAACCCTATTTTCTGCCAAATAAGCAACACGGTTTATCAGAGTTTTGAGGTTATTAATCTCTTTGAAGGTAAAAGAAATTGCATAGGAAAGAATTCTGACAGATACCTTACTCTGGAAGCGCTGTATCCTGTTGTTGTCATTGGGTCTGTCGGACATCAGATTGTTCATACATCCAAAGTTCTTAACAATATGGTTAGGGACAAGTTCCGTTGAGCGACATTTCAATAGAAAATTCCTTCTACAGGTCATCCTAGCTAACTTGGTATTGTATTTGGCCCAGTTACGGAAAAGGTTAGTAGTTTCCGCTCCATATGTATTATATAAATCTTGAAAAAACTCTACAGTGTTTTAATGTGTATTTTGTATATTTTATGGATTAACCAACTTTTATATGTAACAACTTTTTTATGTATAACCTACGGCCATTCAGGCTGACGAAATTCTTTGCACTTCTCATGTGAGTTTTTTAACTTATTATGACTAATATCTTATTCTTGTTCCACACTAATTTTATTTATTATAACAACCTAATGATAACATCATTAATTTAAAGTTGTCCCAGACACTATCAGTGAATACGCTCTGTTCTTCTTTTCAGTTCTGCCCTGAAGAAGGTCCCAATCCAGGACCGAAATATTGGCGGCTTAATGAAAATTGTGTGATCTCCTATCACGCCCAAATTTGCCGAGTTCCCCAATTAAGATTGTATTTTTAATAATTTTGGTAGATACGGCAACATTTTGCTTTCTTTCTTTATTCTATTATAGAAATGGGGTTTTTTTCAAGATTTATATAATACATATGGAGCGGAAACTACTAACCTTTTCCGTAACTGGGCCAAATACAATACCAAGTTAGCTAGGATGACCTGTAGAAGGAATTTTCTATTGAAATGTCGCTCAACGGGACTTGTCCCTAACCATATTGTTAAGAACTTTGGATGTATGAACAATCTGATGTCCGATAGACCCAATGACAACAACAGGATACAGCGCTTCCAGAGTAAGGTATCTGTCAGAATTCTTTCCTATGAAATTTCTTTTACCTTCAAAGAGATTAATAACCTCAAAACTCTGATAAACCGTGTTGCTTATTTGGCAGAAAATAGGGTTCCAGCACATATTGTGCACCGTTTTCGTGCTACTCAAGAAAGATCCTTCCAAACCACTACTAGATCCCGTTCTAATACTCTCTTCAATAAATTCAATAACTTGATTAGGTCAAAAACTGATAAACTAAAAGTCTGTCCCCAATGGTTTACCAATTTAACTACAGTTGAGTTTCCACCTGAGGTTCATAAAATTCTTGCTTTGGGTCCAAAATTCGTTTATGATTCCATTCCAGGTACTGATATCCCTGTAAAAACAATCCTTTCTGACATTGAATCCTTCATTAAGCTTGCACCAGCCTCCAGTCAAGATATTCTCAGGGCCAAATGCACCAATGCAGTTACCAACGCTGTTTTACAAAACCGTAATATTTCTTTTGAGAAGACTTTGTTCATTAAGACACACAAATTTCTCAAACAACATAATGAGATTTTAATTACTTCTTCAGTCAAAGGCTCGGTTACAGTTGCCTTAGAGAGACTACATTATGAAACTAAGATGTTAGAACTTATTGATGATGAACAAGTTTACAAGAAGCTCTCTCATGATCCCACTACTCAACATCAAAACAAGAGTAATAGTTTTATTAAGCAGTTAAAGACCAAAAAATGGATCGACGATATAACAGCCAAACAACTTTACTACTACAAGGCGATTCCACCAAGGATTTATGGTTTGCCCAAGATACACAAAGAAGGGGTACCGCTCAGACCTATCGTCTCCACCAGCTGCTCTTCTACTTCAAAACTCAGTAAATTTTGTGCTAATCTTCTTGAAAAGTCCTTCCTCAATTATCATACATTCACTATTAAAGACTCTTTTGCGTTTAGTGCAATGGTCAATAATTTCCAATTACCAGAAAACCACGTTATCATATCACTTGATGTAGTCAGTCTTTTCACGAATATTTCATGGCAGTTAACCCGCCAAATAATTGACTCCGAATGGGCATTAATCTCACCCAACACCAAAATCAGCAAATCCTTCTTCTTATCTATAATAGAATTTCTTTTCCAGTCAACCTTCTTTAAATTTAAAGACTCTTTCTACTCTCAAATTTTTGGATGCCCTATGGGCAGTAACCTCAGTCCTGTTCTTGCTTCAATCGTCATGTCATATGCTTTAAAAAGCTGCACTCAAAGATTATCCTTCCGACTTCCATTCCTATATCAATACGTAGACGATTTAA
>CM032449.1:99728739-99768739 GCA_019049505.1 Pachyrhynchus sulphureomaculatus | reverse complement strand
ATTCAATATGAAGTAGTACATCACCCGGATTCTCTGCAAAACTCTGCTTAGGCTATTTATGACAGATTGAGTTACTGCCTCGCTGTTAACGATACATCTTTTGAGCAATTGTTACCTTAAAAATAAACCTAGGGTATTTATTAATAGTTTTTTTGCCTTTTTTTATTTTAAATTTCAAATGACAATAATTCCAAAACAGTTCAATTTTGACATATGGTATGTTAGACAAATAATATCTAGAATTACCTTAAAAATAAACCTAGAGCATTTATTAAGTTTTGTCAGTAATTCCAAAACAGTTCAAGGACTCAAAAATAAAATAATATTTAGGGCTGTCCATTTAAAAAAAAATCAAGGCGTAATTTCTTCGAACTGACAGTTCAAAACATTTTATTGTTTATATATATATATATATATATATATATATATATATATATATATATATATATATATATATATATATATATATATATATATATATATATATATATATATATATATATATATATATATAAACGACATGGCGTAATCAATAACCTTAGGAGTCTGGACACCACTACTACTATATTTGGGTTAGTACTTAAGTAACACATGATATTCTGTTTGGCAAATAATGTCTGAGTCGACTCAGTGACTTATTTTTTGAATCCGAATAGCCAAATTTTCCATCAACAATCTCAAACCCTACTTTTTAATTCTGAGAAAACCGCTTCCTATTGATTCCTATTTATTAGATTTATCCATTTAATGACTGTAAGTTGCTGTTGGACACTAATGTTCTTACTAAATCTTATTGCCAATAAAAATGAAAGTGAAATAAATAATCACTTGGGTGGTTCGCAGCTACTTTGTAATGCTAAATTTGGGGAAAACAGAGACTACCTTAAAATTTCTAATTCAAAACTTTGTGGCCATTATTACACAGCTTCTGACAAAAAATGGCGTATTTACGTTCGTTATAGCAGCGTTTCTCAACCTGTGGGGGGCGCGCCTCACTAGGGGGCATGATTACACTATTGGAGGGGCGCGAGCGTATCGAAACGAAATTATTATTAAAAACATTCATTAAAAACATTTAATATTATTTATTGAAAGGAAAGTAAAACAAAATACATTTCGACCCAATAAAAAATAAAATATACATTTACACTGATATAACACACCTATAAATAGGATTGTATTAGTACTGCACAATGTATTTACCTAATAATTAACATATGAATACTAAATTAAAAACAATTTTAATAATTATTAGTAACTCCCTTCGCAGAGCAAAGATTTTCGAAGGATGGTTTAAAATTAGAAATAGACACTCTGACTTCTTCTATATTTAGTTGAGATCTATATTTTGTTTTCAAAGCAGCCACCGCAGAAACTCCGATTTCGCAAAGGTAGGATGTTGAAAATGGTAATAGTATAAGAAATGCTCTTGTTTTCAGTGCAGAAAACTCATCATCCACCCCTGCCCAAAATTCAAAGAGTGATTTATTATTAAATTGTCTTTTGATTTCGCTACTTGCCGTGAAGTCTATGAAGATTTCTTCTTCGGAAGTTGAGAACCGTTCGGGAATATTTTGAGATGGATTCCTAACCCACTCGCAACTTGCTACCAAGTTGTTGTTAGTAAGAAAATACTTTTTAAAATTCTTTATCAACATGGCTAGATGATTTTCAATGGTTACTAAAACAACTTTCACATGTTGTTCTTCAGCCTTATATGTTTTAACACATTCACCCACATTTGCAAACATTTCTAGGTTTTTTTGCTTTATATTTCTGCTCCACAATTCCAGTTTTCTACAAAAAGCTTTAATTTTATCACTTGTATCGAATATATGTGTATTTGTTCCTTGAAGTTGAAGATTAAAGGTATTTAGTTTATCGAATATATCGACCAAGTAGCTCAATTTCATCACAAATAAACTATCTCGAAACTTCTCGGCTTCCGGTCGGTTCTCCTCTTCTAGAAAAATGGCGATTTCCTTTTTTTAATTCATAAACACGTTGCAAACATTTCCCTCGTGATAACCATCTTGCCTCGCAATAAAATAGTAATGCTGAATGTTCGGCACCCATGTCTTTACAAAGTGAAGAAAAAATTCTGGATTTTAGGGGCCTCATTTTAATATAATTTACTAAGGTTACAAAAGTAGTGTAACACAATATTCAGAGCAGGACTCATTTCTTTTGAAGCCAGAGCTTCTCTGTGGATCATACAATGTGTCCACACACACAGTGGAGATTTTTGTTTCACACGTGCTTGTACACTTTGCAATCTTCCAGACATTGAATGAACACCATCGATACATATTTCGATGCAAATTTTTCCACTCCATAATTTGCCTCGTTTATAAAATCATTTAAGACAGCAAATAATGCGAGTGATGTTGTTTTGAGTTCTATTGGTTTGCAGAAAAATAGTTCTTCTACTGCTGACATACCATCACAAAATCGAACATAGGCAATGAAATGAGCATCTTTCTCTATTACTATCTGTTGCCTCATCAAGCTGAATTGAAAACAATTTGTCACGCAACTTCTCGAAAAGCTGATGCTGTACATCTTCAGATATATCACCAATTCGACGGGCAACAGTATCATTTGATATAGATCTGGATAGCAATCGTTAGGCAAAATTATCTCCAAACATAGTTTCTACAATCTCAATTGCTGCTGGCAAAACCAGCTCTTCACCAATGGTGTGAGGCTTTGTACATCTGCCTTTTTTATATAAAACTTTGTAAGAGGCAAGTAAAGCTTCTTTATTCACAGATAAAGTTTTTTTAAAAAATGATTTCTGCTTTACATATGATTTTAATTTTAATTCTCAGGGTTTGTTAAGGTACTCACTATGAATCGTTTCCAAATGTCGTTTAAATTTATTTGGTTTCATGTTGTCTGCTGCCAAGATTTTTGAGCAAATAACACACAGGGGTCTTTCTTCTTTATTTACTTCAGTACTGGTAAACCCTAAACTTAAGTATTCTTGAGAATATTTTCTTGATTTTATTTTCGGAACCACGCTCGGCTGTGCACCTGTTGATGTTTTACTATCGTCTAATGCTCGCTTAAGCCCACTTAAAAATGTATCCATGATTCTGTACAAATTTACTGCCGTGAATACTTAATACCTTGAATTTCAATTAACACGTAAATTACAACATACACATCCACGATAAATCCGATAGCAGTAGAAGCATCAACTCGACTGAGACGGGCTGTAATTTCACGAAGTGCAGCATTTATACACTTTTGGGTAGCCTTTCCGAATGTTCGAGACAACTCAGAATTTCTCGCGAAGCCGCTACCGATATGGTGGATGTGACAGAGAGCAATAGAGAGGCATCGATTCTAGTTTTGTCAACGCAGCAGATATGTGTTGCCAAATATGAATAAATTTACTTATTTTTGGTAATTTCTAAGGTTTGTAATTAAGGTCATAGTGTAGCTTTAGCATCAAAATACTGAAAATACATTATTATTGCATGCATTGTTATTGTATGAGAGGGGGGAGAGGCGCGATGAAAATTATGTTTGAAAATTGGGCTGCAAATACTGGTTGAGAAACGCTGGCTTATAGACTTATAGTTTCGCACATATAAAAATTCAGAAGACCATTTGTGAAATATTCATTAAAGGTCCATTTACCTCTTTTCATTTTTTGCGGTTAGCTTTGTATATTTTTATAATACATACACTGAAGCTATTTTCTTTACCGTTTTTAAATACTTTCATTATTATTTTTGTCTGTTTTATTCTTAATATAAAAATACTCACTTTTTTATTTTCTACTGAATTAGCATTTTTTTTTTTCTCTATTATTAGTCGATAATGTTTCTTTAGCCCTGAATATTTTTGATTATACTTTATGCTTATTTCCTCTCATTCGAATCTTCTGAAATATTAGTATGTTGGTTAGCCTAAATTAATTTTATATTTTGCCTGTTCATTGGTACACCTGGGAAGTGATATTTTTGTTACTTTGTCGTTTCTAGTTTAACTATCGTTTTTTTACTATTCCATTCTACACTTACCACTTATATTTTTGGCATTTTAAATACGTTTAACTTTACCAATTCGCAATATTTTTCTTACTACCTTCAGACATCGTTTTATAACGTGACCCCCCTAAGGGGAAAAATAGTGCTGTCTTGATTATATTAAAACCTTCAATTAAAAAAAAATCATATAGATGTTGTCTCCTAAAATTAAATTTAACTATTGTATAAATGTAGCTAAACCATCTTCAGTTTTAACTAATACTAATTTGCAACACACATTTTAATCAGTATTATATTTACTACTCTGTATATGCAGCATATAAACAACAGAGTTTATAGACTACATAAAACACAGTGATGATTAATAAACTCTGTAGAATCATTATTCATACATATGAGGAACCCTATATATATATATATATATATATATATATATATATATATATATATATATATATATATATATATATATAGGGTCAGGGGCAGAATACTGAGAAGATCAAAAATAAGAAATTAAGTTTTTTAATTGTATGAGTATCAAATCATCAATCAACATTAAACTACAAAATAAATTCTTGCTCGTATCTATTTTTATTCGTTAGAACTTTTCTTGCAACATCTTTAGGCTTTTTCTGTTCTAAAGATAAAATAAAACCGGTAGTGTTTTCACAACTCTGGTAATTCTGATCGTTGTGACATCTTATTTATGCGGAGTCAAGAGTGTTTTGACTGATATAAATTTATTGGGGAATAAATCAAATTAACTAGCTCTTTCTATTGAAACCATCGACCATAATTGAAAACAAAGTAATAATATGGATTACCTTTAGGGCGTTTTCGAGTCAAGTAGGCCTCAATTTCTAAACATTACTTGTATACCAAGAGAAACATTGAGAATATTTCTATGGTAAATTTGTACTTTTAAAATTTTTTTATATAACAAATTAATAATTTTAGCGTCTACTAGTCCTGATCAATTAGATATAGAAAATTACATACTAGGATAAACATAATCGGTCAAGTGCAAGTTGAACTTGCACAATTAGTGTTCCGTTTTAAAATAAAAAATTTTGTTAGGGGGTATAAAATGATCAGTGACTTCACAAAACACACCCCAAATAAGTTTTCAACAAAGTTTGTTTCCAATCTTTACTGAAAACTGTTGACTTTGAAGTTTTTGTTTTTTTATATACCAGATAAATTATTACTCGTGATAATTTTCATTCAATCTATACCCCGTGGAGAATATTCCAGAATTTTTTCAAAATATTTTGATCAGTACTTTTCGAGATAAGGTAGGGGGACAGCGATTTTTTGCGATTTTTTAAAAATAATACAAATAAAAGTGTGCGCAAGTATTACATTATATATATATTTTTTACTCGTGTTTTCAGAGGCTTTCATTTGACACCACACTCGATGACCTAGTAAAAAATTTTTTTTTCACTTCTGATTTCACCCCTGAAAACTAACCCCTTAAGTCAAAATTTAACTTTCAAAACTACACGGCTCTGATGCCGTGTAGTTTGAAATCAATTCCTATATTAGTACCAAATTTAAACTTTCTATGTCAAATAGTTTCGGAGAAAATCGGGTGTGACAGACAGACAGACAGACACCGAAGTTCCGTACGGAACACTAAAAAGAAAAAACTGCCAGAAAAAGCTTTGTGAACTGAATACTAATTGCTTTTTTAACATAAAATGGAGTTTATTATTAATATTTAAAATTGCAAGAGAAAGTTGTGAAGGATACCTTATTCTATAAAATCTTGTAGAGATAGAGAATTATAAAATTTATATATATCGTAGGAACTTTTCCTCTGTTTTATTTATGTAGACATTTTTAAATAAGACTTAAAAAATGGGAACCTTAAAATTTATAATATCGATTTATATATTGTTCGTTTGTATGTGTTTATTTGTATCTTGTTCTTTTAAATTTAATCTCAATAGTTCATCTGACCTAAAATATTCTTTTCAAATTTCAATTTCAAAGTCGGTAAAAGTTGCGCCAACTATAAATCAGGTCCCCAATTTCAAATCTCCTGAGTAATGAAATATTTTTTCTTAAAAATAACAATGTGCTCAAAGAAAAAGTAAATACTACTGTTATTTTCAATCGTCCCTTCTATCGTCCGGAGACGAGAAATAGAGAATGTAGACGGCCTACGGATAAAAAATAATAAAATACTTATCAGTCTCATAAAAATAATTTACAACATATATCAAATTATGAGTCATATGTGCATTTTATTTAATCTTAATTGAATAATTGGCATAATTAGTGCAGTAAAAAAGCATTTGAAATTCCAAAGTTTAGTTACAGCAATATTATGATTTTATTCTCTCTGGGTATCACCTGGGTATTGTCCTGAATTTTGGACCTCGAAAAACTTGTGCTCTTTTGTTTATAAACAATTCAAGTTCTCAAAACACATTTTTTGAGCTTAAAATGAGAATAACTCCGATTATATACGTCGGATCGAGACAAAAAAAATCCAAACTCTTGATAATGAAATTTCCAACAAATCCTCGTTAGTTTTAAATCGTTCAAATGCGTACATAACCTACAAAATTGAAAAAACCGACAAAAACACTGATTTTTTTTTTCATTTTATTGTACAGGCCGACTAAGCGAACCGCTTGTTATAGTGAAAATACCCTGAAATTTTGGTTCAAAAATATTGAACCTAGTGGGCACAATTCAATTTGTTATTTAAAATTTGTATGGCCCGCCATTTTATGCTATTGGGTCCAAAATGGATAATTTTTTTTCAAAACGCCACCTTTGCGAAGCCATTAAAAAAATTTTTTGTGGAGTCGTCTTAACCGTTTTTTTACATTTGTTTATTAATCAAACAAAAAATTGAAAAATTTTTATTACATCTAGTAGAGAATTTCATTTTCGTTAATTTTTTTTTTTCAAAATGTTAATTGTTATTTGATTCATAAACATATGTAAAAAAAAACGGTTAAAATAACTCCGAAAAAAAAATTTTATAATGGCATCGCAAAGTTGACGTCGAGACCAAATTTTTTTTTTTTTAAAAAAGATCCATTTTGGACTAAATGGCTTAAAATAGCAGGCAAACTCATATGGTTCCACTGGGTTCAATATTTTTGTACCAAAATTTCAGGACATTTTTGCTATAACAAAAGGAATATTTTCTGAAAGTTTCAAGCCGATTTCATTTAGTGGACCTGTACAATAAAATGAAAAAGAAAAAACAGATTTTTGCCTGTTTTTTTCAATTTTGTAGGTGTTGTGTACACATTTGAGCGATTTCAAACCAACGAGTACTTGATGAAAATTTCATTACGAAGACTTTAGTTTTTTGTTTGTCTCCGACTGAGATAACTGGAGTTATTCACATTTTAAGCTCAAAAAACGCGCTTTGAAAACTTAATTATAAACAAAAGAGCACAAGTTTTCCGAGGTCCAAAACTCAGGACAATGCTCTTGGTAATACCCCAAAGAGGATAAAATCATAATATTGCTGTATCTAAACTATGCCTATCTCATCATTATTTTGACCTTTTTTTAGTGCACTATGTATATGATACATCCTACTGCATATTTCTTTCGTATATATATATATATATGTATATATGTATATATGTATATATATATATATATAACCGATTATTAATTTTACTAAATTTAGAAACAATAATTTAGAAAAAATAAGTGAGAATGACTGGTAATAAAAAGTAAAATTCCACACGAACCCCTCCTAATTTCGATCTATTGGTCAATTACTATGGATTAACAGGATTAACATATCACATTATGGCCCCTATGATGCCGATAAATCAACACTTTACACGAGTGACTAGTCACACTTGCTGGTGGCTTGAATCAAGGCGACAGATGTCTAAATTGAATTGCCATAGGATATAGTACATGTCGGCTCATTGCTGTAAGATATTGAAGATTAAATTTGAAGTAAGGTCATTTAGGGGTTATTCATTAAAGCGAAAATAATGAATAGCTTATGAAGAATTAGTGATCTGAGTCTAAAGACATTGGGTACAATTTATGTACCGGCTTATAAGAGAATATTATAAAAACCTAAAATGGAATTAAGTATACTAGTGTACAATGATTTAAGAAAAAAAATCAGAACGAAAATAGTTTGTCCATCCGTAAAATTATTTGATAAATCTATGAGGATACATGCTTCTTCCTGAACACATTTGTTATCATTTTGGTGGTCGAGTTTTAGTTCTTAGCTAATTGTCCTAAAAAGAACTGCTAACGAATATTTTAAAAATAAGTAAAAGAGGGTTTTTGGTCTAGCTACTTAAAATATTTTTTTTTTTTGCAAAATTCGACTTTATTCATCAACATAGTCACCTTCAAGAGCGATACAATAAGTCCAACGCTTTTCTAACATTTCTCTACCTCTCTTGTAGACGGATTTGTCTTCGCCATCAAAATAGGCCTCAGTTTCGGCAATAACTTTTTCATTGGAGCCAAATCTTTTTCTCGCGAGCCTTTTTTTGACGTCTACGAATAGATAATAGTCGCTGGGGGCCAAATCTGGAGAATACGGTGGACGAGGAAGAAATTCGAACTTCAATTCATGCAATTTTGCCATCGTAAACATGGATTTGTGACACGATGCATTATCTTGATGAAAGGGCACTTTTTTCTTGTTCATTTGGGGCCGTTTCTTTGCGATTTCGGCCCTCAAACGCACCAATAACTTTATATAATATTCACTATTGATCGTTTTTTCCTTCTCAGCGTAGTCGATGAAAATTATTGCATGCGCATCCCAAAATACAGAGGCCAAAACCTTCCCAGCCGACTGTTGTATCTTTGGTCGCTTCGGGCGGTTTTCACCGGCTGCTATCCAATCAGCTGCCTGCCGATTTGATTCCGGTGTATGGTGCTGGATCCAATCCTTTTGATTGTACTTAAACAGGTCCAAACAGCGCTCAGAATCATCAACACGTTGTTGTTTTTGGTCCACTGTGAGGAAACGCGGTATCCATTTCGAACAGCGTTTTCCCAAGCCCAAATGTTTATGCAAAATATGACTAACACATCCTTTGGATATCTTTAGGTTGTCAGCTATCTCATGTATTTTCACTTTTACGGTCATCCAAAACAATTTTGTGCATTTTTTTATGTTTTCCGGCGTAACTACCTCATTTGGGCATCCAGAGCGTTCAGCATCATTTGTATCGGTACGACCGTGTTTAAATTACCCCGTATAAGATACCAGTAAATGATAAGGATTTTCCAGGATTAGAGTCCCCGTTACACTTATCAAGCCATTGCTTTGCTTGAACGATATTTTTTCCCGTCAAAAAACAATGTTTAATCAACACACGAAATTCGATTTTTTCCATTGTTTTGAAAATTTCAAAAGTAACGTTACTAAAGCCACTGTAACTTGTAAACTACTAGTTGAAATGTCATGCAGTTTTGACACGTATCGTTTAAGGGTTGGTACTTTCTAAAAATTAAATAGATTTTTGGAAAAGGGCGACATTTATGTGTTAGAAAACTTTTCAGCCTACATGTTATATATACATATATACATATATAGATATATACATATATATATATATATATATATATATATATATATATATATATATATATATATATATACACATATATACATATACATATATATATATATATATATATATATATATATATATATATATATATATATATATATATATATATATATATATATATATATCTTCATTTGAACCCGGAACAGATGCAAGGAAATTATTGACTAAACTAAGGAGGCACACAATCATTTATCTAAAAATTTCTTGCCTATCTCAACAATTCTAGATCATTTTGGTCTGGTGGGTAGCTAATGCTATTGGTTAAAATTTAATTAAATCCATTATATCACCACTCACACGGCCAGATAATAAATATTATTGTAGTAACTGTTGACAAATCTAGCATGTTAGCTGAACCCTGTGCTTTACATTCTACACCACCCACTATTCCCACAGTGCAGTCAAGAATGCCCGATATAATCTCTAGAGAGCGTATCATAAAACATATTTTAATGAAGTAAGACACCAAAAAAGCTTACCTCCTAATGCTAATCATCCTGGAATTTATGAACGATGCTCAGCTCATATTCCTGGATGAAGATACCCGCCACAACAACCCAACCGTCAGAAATGCTTATGGACCTCTACTTAATGACAGAACTCGCTACCCAAGACCCTCAGATCCCCTCCTCCAGGACCCCTTACAATGCAAATAGACTAGGTTTAGTTTTAAGTTAGTAATACCTCATGAAATATTTTCAGTTTTTAATATCTTAAGTTCCAAACTGTGAATGAAATGTCGCAAGTCTCAAATACTTTACGGTTTTATCTCCCTTTAACCTTTACCTGGGCTAAGTTAATTAGGGTGCTGACATGTATGTACAGTCATGGTCAGATAAATCATACACCTTGAGCACATTCTGTTGCACGGCGTATGCAATGCGGCAGCATTGTAACGTAGTAAAGGTAATGTGTTGCTATTGAACCTATCTGGATGATAAAATGTAAAAGGAATTTTAAGTTTTTATTGTATTGTATCTAAGCGAATACAGATTGTTTTTGTAGTTATTAAAAGCCGGTTTCGTTATGATGAAATCGTTATTTTACCTTTAGAGAAATTAAAGGTCCATATTTATATTTATAAAAAAAAATACTTTTTTTTTTAACAACAAATCTGTTGGTTTAATTACGAGAAAAAAAAAATAAAGTCGTGTTATTAAGTCTCGTCAAAAACTAATTTCTAGATGACATGAAGTTGCTCTGCAGAAAATCTATTAAATTTCATCTAGTAGTCGTGGAAACTACTATAAAATATGCTGTTGCAAACAAGACAATGGCTATATATACCAGAAAAACGATAAAAAATTAATTTTAAATAGATATCATGGCAAACCACCGTAGTATCATGTCTAGTAAACCCTCTCCCTTTGGCCGTTCGGAACTGGTATTAAACTGTAGGTCTCCTCTGTCTGTGGAACAATCATAGAGGCACCAACCACCGGCAAAGGCGAGAGGGTCGCCTACGTCCGTATCGGATATGGCATTTCAAGAAGAATATTATCGTAAATACTTTTCATGGTTTATTAGCAAGCTTTAAGTATATTTATTTATTCTTACATATTTTTAAGGTTACGATTTATTAATTACTATATGTATCCTGCTATACGTCAATTTCAATGTTCTTAGAGTCGAGGAATTGAAAAAAAATATTTTTTTTAAATTTTTTTCACTGTTGATGAAAGTCCCGACTTGTTTATTAATATCTCACATACAGTAAATATCATCATGTAATCCCAAGAACCACGATTTTACATATAATGGAGTATGACAATAATACGATTGATAGTAGTAGTAGTAGCAATGGTAGTACTAATAGTTCAACATGTGATCACAACCGCCTTAATGCAAGTCGTTCCCGGAACACAACCTTTTTACGTTTTAATTTTTATATTTGGGTTTATCATGACTCGATGAAAATATGTATCGTCTTCGTGACAGTACAGTTGAAGTACGTTTATTGGAGATGGCCGGCAATACAACAAATATCGGCTCCCTACTTGAAAGTGCTACTGACACTAACAACATAGTGCTGCAAGCTACCTTTTTTTGACAAAATACCGTGTAATGTCTTGCTATGTAGCGGATACAAATATACGTAAATAAATACGAGGAACTAAACTGATCTTGTGGAAATCAAACTTGGTAAAAAAAATTTTCAGTAACAAAAAATTTACTACAAGAAAGTACCCTCATCTCTGTTGTTTCTTTTTTTTGGTTTTCGATGATTCTGGCCTGGTTTCTGTAGTATATGTCATAACAGGTCTTATAGCTATTCTGTAAATTTTCAATTTGGCTTCGATTTTTATGTTTTTGCATCCTGTTATTTTTGCGGCTCTCGCCGTTTATTCCCTTACCTCCGCTTCAACATCTTCATAAGCAGATATTTCTATACCTAGATATTTAAACTTCATTTGCTGTTTAATAACTTTTCCGTCCACCTCAAATTTACATCTTAAGGGTATCTTTGATATTGGTATACATTTTATCTTGGATGCAAATATTTCCATGTTAAAGGATTTAGCTGTGCAATTAAATTGATGTAGGAATCACTGTAGACCGTTTTCGTTTTCCGCAATGTGCTGCGTCATTGGCATAACATAAAATGTTAATCTCGTTGTCTCCCATTTTATATCCTCTCATGGTCCGCACTTTTCTTATTATTTCGTGTATCATGATGTTGAAGAGAAGGGGGACCCAGTGAGTCTTCCTGCCGAGCCCCGTTTCTAGTTTGGTGAGTTCTCCGTTTTTCTTTGGTTGGATATGGTTCGCTGTGTATATATCCTCTCTAGTCTTAATTATATTATAAGGGATTTGCCTGTTGTAGAGGAGATATATAACATCCTTCAGTTGGACAGGGTTAAATGCCTTCTGATTAATAAAACATATATAGGGGGGGGGCCTTGTATTCAATAAACTTCTCCGATATTGGTCTGAAGACAAAAATGGCGTCTGTACAGGATCGGCTTGACCAGAATCCTTGTTACTGATTTTCTAAGGTCAGACTATTAATTTTGTTTGTTACGATCTTTGTTACGAGTTTTAGTTGAGTACACTTTATAATTCGAAGGTATTTTTTTATTTCCTTTTTAAACATAAGAATGGTCGTACTAATCCGCCACTGATTTGGGATTCTATGACTATAAAAGATTTTCTGAATTAAATTTGCCAATTGTTGCACTAAACTTTCTCCCCTGTATTTCAGAAGTTTATTTTGCGTTCTCTGCTTTATACAAATCGTCTAGATATCTAATCCAGTGTTCTCTGTGATCTTATAGGGCTTGGGCATAAGGTATTGCTTGTTGTAGGCGATCTAAAAATAATCAAAGAAATTGATAACATAAATGCCTATTGTTCCATTTATAGTAATCTTAATATTGTGGAGAATGGTGTAACATCTTTAAAATAACAGTAAAATAAAACAAATTTTATCGTTGACTGGTGTTAGCCCAATATTAACAGCATACGTGTCTTTTACCAAAGACCGCCAAATTAATGCCAGAAATTGATAGAGGAATTGTTAGCGAAGATGTATTTCGCAATCATCATTGCTAAAATAATCGCTGGACAGCCCACATGAGAGTCGATAGTCCACGATCGGGAAAAAAATATAATTGATAACTGCCAAAACTGAACAAATTTCTTATTTTGGGTATTATCCTTGTTATTGCTTTTCAATCTCTCAAACATTCTCATTTCATCATAACACGAATTGTCAGTCGAACTAGGTTTGACAGCGAACAGGGTGAGAAATACAACAGGAAAATACGGGAATTTGTGTCGCTCGCCGATGTCAATCCAATATTAACAGCATACTTGCTTTCTACCAAAAGCCGACAAGTCTGTACCACAAATTAATAGCAGCATTTTTAGCAGAGATGCATTGTACAGTTCAAGGGCGTCGCCAGCCAGTGGGCCGGGGGGGGGGGGGGCAAGATCATAGGTAGACGATATGAACTGTAGGTAAAATAAAGCAATTTGTAAAGGTTTAATACCATAGTTTACTATGGTACATAATCTTTTCGGGTTTCTTGTGAATTTCTTGACTACTTTATTATCAAAATCTTCTAGCTTCTCAATGATAATCTTTCGTTGAACACTCATCATTGCAAGACCATTGAGGTGACTTTCCACCATGGCACTTTTTAGCCAGGTTTTAATTCGTTCCAGGCTGCTTAAGGATCGCGCTACAGTACACGGTAGAGCAATCAAAATTTTTAAAGCTTTACCCGTTTCGGGAAAGAAGGCTTTCATGTCTTTTAGCACATCAACAACGGTCAGCTCAGTTGCATTGGGTTTGTCCTGCCACGATTGTTGTAAAAGTTCGATTTCATTTTTTATGTTTGGTAAATCGTAAAATTGGGCGAAGGTTTCGCATGCTTCCGTGAGACTTTCCACGGACATGGTTTGCATTTGCGTTGGGTGTAATTTAGATAATGCGAATGATGGAGTGTTTTCTTCAGCAAAAGTATTTGCTGGTGTAGGTATTTACAATAGAAAATAACATTGATGAATAACTTTGATGCAAAATACTCACCAAAAAACTTTCTTATGTCCATATTGTACCGATACCCAAGCAAATTTTGAACTGTTTAAACGTATGAACCGACTACTTTCTTTCACATTACTAGTATAGACCTCACTAAAGATGAATAATTATCTCGGCACTGAACTAAACTAGAAAATAAAAGGTTTGTATTATATTTTCTGACATAAAATACTATATCGCATAGCTAGTGGACTAAAATAGTTCTTATGTGGCAAGCGCAATGTTTTTAGCACAAGTCGTAGAGGCGAATGCACGGGCCGAAGGCGCGCTCTACTATTAACGATAACAGTAGAGCGCGCTTAACGAAAGTACTCTAGAATGGGTTCAATTAGGGTGACATTTTGGCCTCATGAGATCACGGCGATGGAAAAAATAGGAATCTCCCTTGGTTTTCTATTCTTTAATTGTCACCGGTTGCTTAACAGCCATTTAGAGTTTGCTTCACAGATATGATAAAGCGCGATAATCATACATGCGTTGAATAAAAAATGTTAGATCAGCTGACGACTCGCCACGCACAAAATATGTGTAGCAAGCGAGACCCAGAGCGACGCACCGCGAGCGAGCCGGCGCGGCATGTATGTGTGTGTCGCCGCTCGCCATCGTAGGTCGGTCGCTCCATGTCATTAGTCGCTCGCTCCACTAGAGTGTATCTACGCACACAAACTACTTTAACAGGGCAGAATACACACAGGTGTGCGTTTTAGATCGAATCGCGCGGGAATTATAAATCGGACAATAAGTGACCTGGCATTTGATTAAATTTTTTCACGACTCTAGCCCGCTTGCTGCCCCCTTGGCTACGCCCTTGGCAAAGTTACACCTGCAAAAATAACCCTTAGGTACAACCAAGAAAATAAAAATAATTAATAACCACCACAACTGAACAAAGCCCATATTTGTCCATTATTTTCGTTCTTTATTCTGGTGAACATAACTTCGCTAGCGATTCGTGAAACGCACGTCCCGAGATGGCTCCATAGATTGAAGGGTTATAACATTGATAATTGCAGAAATATGGTTCGAGATTTTTACAAATTAGTAATGTCTAAGGATGAATTAATATTAATCACTACAACTTATTTACGATCTGTAACAGTATAGCTCATGCACATAAAATGGAAAAAAAAAAAATTACAAAAAATACATTTTTTTACAAAATTATAATACTTATAATCCTATTAATATGAATATTTAGTCAGATATTTAAAATATATTTTCTTGATCTGAAATTGAGAAGAGGGTAGAAATTCCCATGATATTAGCTGAGAGCTTATTGAAGCCGAGCGGCTTAGAGATAATATAAATATATTCCGGATGTAAGATGCGTTTTAGATAAAGATCTCTTGCTTCTTAATTTATACTAAAGAAATAAACTCTTACGCATATTGCAAACACTTAAGTTTTAAACGTATGCTGCAAAATCATCCGCCACTGGTATAATATACTAGCCAACCATCGGACTTCGACGTGGATTTACAGAATTTACAACGGATTCCCCAGAGGTGCATTATTTATGTCCCTCTGGGGTAGCTTGACGCGATTTCGTGCCAATCAATGGCGGCGGGCGCCGCATCCCCGATATCCCCGCAACCACGTGGGGCTTAAATGGGGATAAATTATCGTTTTGGCGCCGTTAGGGATGCCCTAGGGCTGACCGAATGGCTGTACAATGTCCTGTTTTGTGTTAACTAGGCCAAATTAGGCTTCGATTCGTTAGAGATTTACACGAACTTTTTTTTCTGTTTTAGCTTTAGTGCACTTTCGTTACCGCGCTTCTTTTTTAAAAGATTTATCTAAATTAATATTTATTAATAAAATAACAAAGATCACTTTATAAAGCGTAGATCTTATGAAAAATATTTTTTCAAAATGGTTTAGATATTGTTTAATGTAGTTCTTGATTTCATGAATACGAGCAAAAAAATGGTCAAGCCTAGCTAAAGGTCTAGTAAAGCTTCAGACAACTTAATTACCTACGTTGAGATAGTGGAATCTGTGGTACCACAGTTATTACCACGACACCCACCACTTTTTTTTGGCGCTCGGCACTCGGTTCGTTAATCATGTTAGCATTTTCAAGAGAGATGGCCAATTAGATCTAAGACTAAAAACTAATCGAAATAGTGATTTGCCCACCACTTCCTTCGCTAACACGGAGTTCTAAAATAAACACTGAAGTCGATATTATCACACTAAAGAATAACTTAAGCCGAACAATACAACTCGATATGTTAAATGATAGGTAGTTTATAGTGAGATATGAATCATACAATAAAGTTAAGCAGAGGCAGGGCGTCGGAGATATTTGCAATTGAAACTTGATATTTTCTTCTACATATTTTTTTTTGTTAAAATTACACATAATGACAAAATAAATAAATTTTAGATTCCTAGAACTCTGAAGAAGACTTAATAATACAGTATGTAAGAAGAATCCTTTCTTTATGCACTTCATTAACTTCTTATACATTTAAACATAAAAAATAAGCTAAAAATTGCCAGCTAAAAACTAGGAAAATATTTAAACTATTAATAATACTATTGAAACAAAAAATTCATAGACTTCCAGCGCACTCATATGCTTCTTCCGAAGGGATATCTCCCAACACTATAGATTCTTTCCCTGCTTCTAGTATTATGTGCGTGTCAAATTTGAAATAGATATCTTATTTTGTTCGACAGTTATGGTGCCAATAGAACAACAGACAGAGTTGGCGACATTGGAACCTATGGTTCTTGTAATCTAAGTACCCTGAAACGTGAAGAAATGTAAAAATTGCACATAGTTTTTCACGAGTGGAATGCTTTTGTTAGCAACGCAAGCAAAAAACGAAAGAATTTTTTGTGGGAATGACAACTTTTGTTCAATAGGTCAAGAACTGTATTACAACTTTCAGCTAATTTCTCTGAGACTACTTCTGCATAGGATTCTTTTACGAGTTATTTGAATTATCCATTCAAAATTTTGTCTTATGGAAACGCGATTGATATTTGGATTTATTTTTAGATGTGAATCGCAATATCTAATTGGATTTTCAATATTTCAGGAGCAGTTAGCTAGTTGTTCATCCTTATAGTCTTTGTTCAGTCGTTACCTATAGGTTTCCTAGTTGTAAAAATATTATTGCAGATATTATTCAAAATAATTTTGAATAATTTAGATGTCATAAATTCCATTTATAAATATTTTCATTATTATAGTTACAAGCGCCATCTAATATTAAATTAAATTACAATAGTTAAATCATCCACAAACACAAATTTAGTTAATTATATTATGAATACATATATTTTATCCGTAATCAAATATAACCTATCAACCTTACAAACACAATACTACAGAATGTTACTCATTATATTATTACATTCATTAAATTGTCAACAGACACGTGCAAACAACCTATGATATTATTAAGGGGTGGAAACGTGCCGTTCGTGTGGGATAAACTACCCTACAACTTTTCCAACTAACACTCGCTGGTAGCGCTTAAAACGCTTTAATTAATGTAAGCAAATATTTCGTAATTGCGCAATTTATCTTCTGCAAAATACAATTATGTTTTCGGAGTTCTCTGGAATTTGAAATGAAAGTTAACAGTAAATTTATTAAGGGGACCATTTCTGCCTAGGATTAACGGATAGTGAAAGAGTTAGCAAAAAATACGGTTATTATAGTTTCTCTATTTTGAAAGTCAACCAATTAGAAGAATTTCATTTAATAATAATTTTTTTAACATCTTTTGCACATACACGTTTTACAATATATTTTTGTTATTATTTTATATAAGAACACACTAATTTGGAATTTTTAGCCCAGTAAGCTATTTTTATAGAAAATAGAAAATATTTTAATATTATGATAGTTCACTCATAAATCCACTTTTCTTAAGAATTTGATGAAATTGAAATATGATGTTAATTTAAATGTTTTTCATTTAATTAAAAAAAGAAAAAAATGACCGATTGTGAAGCGAGATATTCATAATTAAAGGGCACATAATGAACATGCAATAGGCCAATGAAGTATAAAAAACGGCATAGTTTCGTGTATATCTTAAGAACCAGTCTTACGAATTTTTTAAAAAACTTATATTTAGTAAAAAAAAATTAGAAAAATTTTGAAATAAATTTTTTTTTTTATCAATTTGTAAGAAAGATATTTTTAAAATTGATATTTTTTTAAAAGAATAACCGCGTAGCGAAGGACAGATATCACAATTTGACAACGCTGTATCTCGTCATATTTACGCGCCAACATTCAAACAGCATTTAAAATGGTTAACTTTTAAACAGAAATTCATTTGTAGGTTAAATAATTTATTGAATAAACATAATATATTTATCAGCTTTATCTTTAAACATCAAATAAAAATACTAAATGTACTAATTAAAAATTTGAATTTGTATTCTGATATTTATTATTTTTTTTTTAGTATTAAAAAGATTCATATTTAAACAAAAATATGTTTGTAGATTCAATCATTTTTCGATAATATTTTAAATTAATATTATGTTTATTTATCAACTTGTTACATAGAACAATATTAAATATATATTTAAAAAAACAGTTTTATAAATTTTTTCGGTAAAATTAAATAAATAGTTAATGATACTAATGATAAATAAATAAAGTATTATAAACTATGTGTAAAATAATTAATTACTTTATTTAATACTCGCATATCTTTGGTTACACGTGGTTTCCCATTGTCTTTTCGACTAGATAACAATTGTATTATTCCTGTAGAACCCCAATTTATCATAAGAACTTTTTATATCTTCCAAAAGATGAAATTTAATCTTTTAATCATAAGATCGTAAGATCTGAAATAACACTTTTTAAAGGCATTAAAGATGGCAATATTAGCTTTTTTATAAAGCAATCTTTATACGATCCGTAATTGTAATTACGACCTAATCGTTTCTCATGAGTAATCTTTTCTAGTGAAAGGAATATTTTATACAGCACTTTAAATTTTTTCCTAACTCATTTAACTCGATCCGTCGACTATTACACAGGTTAGGCTTAGGTTAGGTCTCAGTGTTTAATTTTTTCGCGTCATTCATTCCCGAAATAGTTTTTGTGCGTTTATTGGTAAGCTTATCCTTTGCAAATTTGCCTTTATGTCGCAACTGATTATAATCAACAGGCATTTTTTATTTAATTACGTTTTTTTTTTTATTTTAAAACAGAGGTAATATAGTCTAAAGAGTCGACATGCAGAGATCAGAATTTTAAAATGGATTTTTGCAACATACGAGGTTTAAACTCGAACAGTGCACCAACACCTGCAATCAAATAAACCTCATGTACTCGCTCTCTGTGAAACCAAGGTCAATTCATCGACCAGCACAGTCAACTATCTTTATCCTGGTTACGACTTCTATTCCCGATTTAGGCGTAACTTTCGAATCTGTCTTTTGTCAGAAGCGACCTCCCTTGCCAACGAGAAGAGGCTCTGGTGCCCCCAAACTTTGATGATATGTGGTTAAAAATAACGACTTAACCAATCACAAGGTTCATCTGCACCTTCTATCGACCACCAAGTGATACTAACTTTAGAACACTTTTCGCTTCCCTTGCAGACAGCATCGATCATTTACAAATTAACTATCCAAATGCCGAAATTATCATCCTGGGTGACTTTAATGTCCACAACATCAACTGGCTTAAATATTCAAATACTACCGACGAGCAAGGTCGTGAAGCCGAATCATTTTCAATCAGTTGTGGCTTAACTCAGCTTATTGACGAACCAACACTGATCCCTGATCGAGACGGGGAGTTCGTCAGTTTTCTTGATCTGTTTTTAACCACCAATCCGGAGATTTACACGGTCAACGTAAATCCGCCGTTAGGTTCTTCTGAACATAAACTACTTTCGACATCGAGTATCCTACCAATCAGTGACAGAGAGGCGCCTAAACCGCGCAAGATTTGGCACTACAAATCTGCTAAATGGGAAGATCTCACGGAATATTTTCCAACTTTCCCTTGGTTGAACGTTTGTTTTCGATCCGACGATCCAACTGACTGTGCCAGGGAGGTTTTCAATGTTATTTTGGCCGGTATGGAGGCTTACATCCCTTTTTCGAAGAAATGCCCTTCCAACGACAAGCCTTGGTTTGACTGAAAATGCAAAGAAGCTGTTGCTTCTAAACATCTTGCCTAACGACAACGGCGTGAAAATCCTAATACCACAAACAACACCTTTGTTCGTGCCAGGAACAGATGCAAAGAAATTATCGACGAAACCAAGGAGGCACACAATCAACGAATTTGAAACAAACTTCTCGCTTGTCCCAACAATTCCAGGTCCTTTTGGTCAATCGCAAAGGCAGTTAGTCAAAATTTCACCAAATCTACCATACCACCACTCACACGACCAGATAATTCTATTGCAACAACACCTGTTGAGAAAGCGAACTTGTTGGTTGAACTCTTTGTTTCATATTCTACTGTCGATTTCCAAGGAAAAACACCACCTACTATTCCCATAGTGCAGTCAAGGATGCTCGATACTGTCTTCAGACAGTGTATCATAAAGCGTATTTTAATGAAGCTAGACACCAGAAAAGCTCCTGGCGCTGACGGAATACCTGCCATAGTTCTCAAAAACTGTGCGAGGGAACTAACACCAGTTTTCTGTAGACTTTTCAACCTATCCTACAGAAAGGGAATATTTCCTTCCTGCTGGAAATGTGTCACAGTTCAGCCGATACCTAAAAAAGGCAAGAAGACTTTGCCAAATAACTACCGACCAATCGCACTGCTTTCAATAATATCGACAATCATGGAAAAGGCTATCAATTAGCATCTTCTACAATATCTTGAAGGATTCAACATTATTAGCGATCACCAATATGGCTTTCGTAGCAATAGGTTAAAAGTATGAGGAGATCTTCTGACTTATGTAACGCACGTTTGGAACAACGCAATTGAACATTTTGGAGAATCTCGAGCGGTTGCTCTTGACATATCCAAGGCATTCGACCGTGTTTGGCACGATGGGCTGTTGGCTAAGCTATGCTCTTATGGTATGTTTGAGAAGTTCTGTTTGTGGCTCTCATGTTTCCTCAGAGAGCGTTCTTTACAAGTGGCAGTCGACGGATTTCTTTCTAACACCTTCACTATCAACGCCGGTGTACCTTAAGGCTCAATACTATCTCCTACTCTCTTTCTCATTTACATTAACGATTTGCTAGAAAAGACCGAGAATCTAATCTACAGCTTTGCAGATGACAGTACGCTTATCTCTTCATTCACTTTGAACGCTAGGACATCGGCTACTCAGACGAATATCCGCAGACAGCAGGAAGTCATTCAACTTAACAAAGACCTGGAAGAAATTCTATCTTGGGGTGACAGTAACCAAAGTGGAATTTAACGCTACAAAAACCCAGGCGGCAGTTTTTTCTAAAAAAGTTAACGTTGCTAAAACCGATATAGTTATGTCGGGACACTCCATTCCTCTAACATCGTCACTCAATTTGTTGGGCGTTAATTTGGGAGCAAATATGTCCTGGCATGAACATGTTACAGGCATAGCAAGGAGAGCTTCTCAAAAGTTGGGAATATTATTTCGAACCAGAAAGCTTTACACACCACAACAACTGTTAATTCTTTGCAAAGCTCCAATTCGACCAACTATGGAATTCTGCTCCCATGTTTGGGGCTCCGCCCCCAAACATACACTGTATATGTTGGATTCTATTCAGAGAAGAGCTGTTCGTCTGATTAGAGACCCGGAACTGACCGGCGGCCTTGATTCGCTGGAACATCGAAGAACGGTTGGCGAATTGAGCCTATTCTACAGGTATTTTCGTGGAAAGTGTTCGAAGGATGTGGCCCGCTTGATTCCTCCCAGAGCGTTGCATGTTAGAAGTACACGTCGCGCTAATACTTCACATCCGTATGAGGTTCAGCTTGTTACTCCTCGTCCAACGCTTTTCAAGCAGTCTTTTATATGGAGAACATCATCCCTTTGGAATAATTTACCCAGGACTGTGTTTCCCACCGAGTACAATTTACAGCGATTCAAGAACAACGTGAATCGCTTTCTCTGCACACGTGTCGCTCCTGTGGCGCTTTAGGGACTTCCCTGCAGCACGTGTGCTAGACCCAAAAAAAAAACAAAAAAAACATACACAAAGTATAATAAATATAACCTATAAAAACATTACTTTTATAGAGCATTCCGTATACACATTGGCAGCGTTGCCATATTTATTTTCATTAAAAGTGTGATTGTATTAGTGTGTGTCTGCATATGAAACATCTATCGAATACAGTCTCCGACAAAAATAAAATACTCTGCCATTGCGTATTTTAAACTTTTTGTATTTACTGTCAGACTCCGATTGTCACGAATGAACTACCGTAATAAATAAGAGAATACAGTACCATAAAATGTTTGGCTCCAGGACCGTATAAGATAATTCCGAAAGAATTTTTTGAAAAAATGTATCCGTTTACGAAACTACTACACAGGTGAGCAAAAAAATCCACTCAAACGGTTTTATTTCATTTATGGTAACATCGATGCTTGAATTTAGTTTTCAAACAATGATATTACATGCAACTGCATTTTCCTGTCATTCCTTTATCGGAACTTGAACCGTCAATATTTCTGCAATACCTGCTCACTAATTACGTCATCGGAAAATAGATACCACCCCGGAAGAAACGGCACAAGATATTGCCCTATTGCAAGAAGGGCATAGCCAACGTGTAGTCGCTGCGCAACAGCATCTGAGCCAGTCAGCTGTCTTTAAAGTCTACAGACGTTACTAAAAGACTGGCGCCTTTACAAGGAGACCAGGATGAGGAAGAAGAAGGTGTACGTCAGAGCGCGATGACCGCTTCATTTTCAACATAACTCTAAGAAGTTGTCACTTGACCGGCGTTGAGGTCCAGCAGGAACTCCGACAAGTTCGTGGTCGGGCTATCAGTCATTGGACAGTCAGAAAAAGATTTAAAGAAGCTAACCTCACTCCGAAAAGATCAGCTAATGGAGCCAAATTGACAGTAGCCCATCGACTAGTGCGACTTAGAATTGCCCGAGAACATATCGACTAGACTTTAGAGCCACGGCGCTTCGTTTTATTCTCTGACGAGTCCCAAATGTGACTACATGGCAATGATAGAAGAAGACGAGTCTATAGGAGGCCTGGGGACCGCTATGCCCAGTGCTGCATTACTGAAACGGTCGCCTACGGAGGACGTTCTGTCATGATGTGAGGAGGCATGTCAGTGGATGGTTTTCGTGACTGATAAGAGTCGTAGCGGTGGATTCACTGGTACATCTAGGAGATCCTGCAGGAACACGTCGTTCCTTATGCTGGGTTTGTTGGCGATAGCTTCGTGCTAATGCACGATAATGCGAGGCCATATGCTGCTGCATCGGTGCAGCAATACCTGGCGGAAGTGGAAATACCCACATTAGACTGGCCTGCGCGGAGTTCTGACCTCAATCCAATCGAGCACATGTGGGATGAGCTCAAAAGAAGGGTTTGAGCCAGAAATGCAGCCCCTGGATCGCTGAGGGACTTAAAGGTTGCGATGGCGGAAGAGTGAGTATCCCACAGACAGTGGTGAAAAAGCTCCATGAAAAGCTGGCTGGAAGCAGTAATAAGGGCTAGGGGGGTAATACAAGACATTTTGGTTTTTATCAGTAAATTTAATTATTAAACGAAAAATTTGTTTAATTTTTCCTTTCTCTTACCCCTATTTTCAATCCTTGTTCTCCTTTTTCCCCTTTCAATCATTTTGATCAGTAAAAAGCATAAGATATGCTATGGAATTTAGTATCATTAGAAAGAGAATGATACTAAATCCATAAAAATATATTAACACTAAATGCTAGGATTGGTGTTAAACGAAGCCAAATAGTTTGAGTCGATTTTTTTGCTCACCACTGTATATCCCATATGGTTTTAGAGATTCTCGTGATTAAAATGGCAAACAAATTGGATTTAATGGTACGTTGTGCAATTACATCAAAGGTTTAAAATACGGTGGAACATTTAGCATTATCCCAGATTGCAGAGAACATATTCAATACTAACGAGAAATTTATGAATTCCCTACTGTCCCACACTATAATTACATATTTCCAATTAGAGCAACCATCTAACCCAGAGCCATGTGCGTCAACTCCACGTGTAGAAAGTGCAGCTTGTGTATGGTTAATAGTTTAAATATATATATGATGAAATAATTCTAAATTATTTACTGATTCATTCATTAATTGTTTTATATCATTTATAAATGTTACATTTTTTAGTTCTAAACTATATTTTTATATAGCTAGTAGATACTAGTTTGAAACATGTAAGAAAATGTGGACCTAATGTATATTTTTTTAAATGCCCAACTAAAATAGTGAAATTAATTACATAGTATTTACGAAACATCCATAACCCTTGTTAATATACTGCGCATCTCATATGACGAGCGAGCTGCCAGGAGTTAACGCGCGCTGCCAGATATAGAAGTATGGAGTATTCAATTTATTAATTGTTTCTTATTATTGTATGATTTACCTCTAATCTGTATACAATGTGAACTAATCTGAGCTAGTGACTTGCTTACAGTAAAAAAATTATATTTGATTCTGCAATACTTTTCTACTGAATTCTTAACTAATTTAAGAGTCATTAAATTGTCTTCAGAAATTTGAATATCGGATTCATAATAGCAATTTAAAAAAATATTACCCAGAATCTTCCTTATAATAAAATAGCGCAGAAGAAAACTTGCTGATATGTTTTATTTAATATTAGACAAGCATTTTAGTAAAGATCCATCCTCCGGGCACAGATTGTATAAAGAAGGGAATAAGATTGGTAAAAAACGAAAATGTTACTTACCAGCCAAAGTTGCCAAAATGATGTAGATCCATCCAGTCAGAAAAAACAAGGAGCACATGTAGCTTATACTGAGTTTAACATTTTTAAAAATTGTCACAGCTATTACGATTACAAATGTCACTAATCATTATTAAAATAAATAATCTTATACAATAATTGCCTTTATCTATTTCATTTCTTTCAAAATAAAAAATAATGTTTCTCTAAGCCAAAATAATTCGTAGTAATTTAATTTGGCCTAAAATCTATATGAAACAAGATCCACACACCAATCTGCCCATCCCAAAACTCAAATAAAATACAGTTAATACCATTATTAGTTCTATAAACGGAAAAGTCATTACCTTCAGACCCTTCGGTAAAATAAATTGGTTAGAATCTGTTGGCCCCCTATTAGAACAGGGAAATGACCCGAGTGCTTCAGATTTTTTTACTACAAGGGGGTGACTTAATACACTATACCCTTTAAAATATATACATAGCTTCTCAAAATTTTAGATTATTTATTGTTTTGACGCAATAGTCCATATATTTGAAGCCTTGTTAACTTTTACAAGCATAGTACATTTAATTGCCGGTACCGTGATTTATGATTTTGATGTCAACATTTTATAAACGAATGGCAATATAATTTTAAAATTACTCGTATTTCTGTTGTTCTATAGCTTTTTTTACGGATCTTACCTCATTAAAACTGTCACAGTTTTATCTAGATGCAAAGAGCGATTATTTATTTCATAGATCATTTTTTTAGTGTATGAAATTGAGTTAATACTAAAAACAATAGCAAAAAAATCGTGACAACAAAAACCAACATAATTTTGATTTTTTAGAAATTTTATCAATACATATGCGAAGAAAATTTTAATTAAGGACAAAAGGAAAAACTATTTTCTTTCAGTAAACATTTAATTGCACTACGCACTCTTATGATTTCCAATTATTCCAGATTAAAGCACGGAATTAACTTGAAAATACACAAAATTACAATTTATTGTGTTTATCAGATTGTAACTCAGTGTATTATGTTTAAAATTCTCTAATATCTTATTTATAAATCAGATACTGAAACTGGAATGTTAGTTACCGAACTTTAAGAATATGTTGTTTGTTGACTTCCAGCAATAACTTATTGCAAGTACCTATTTTCCATACTACCTATTTTCCATATACTTAATACCACAGAATATCAATTTTAATAGTAGTCGCATTAGAAACCCGCTGTTTTTTAACGTGTAGTTTAAATATATAATTGAGTATAGGGTAACTCATTTGGAACTACACAGTTAGTACCTACTACAACAATATACTGTTCGTTTCCTAAATATTTGCGTTAGGCTACTAAGTCTCTAGAAAGTTTTGTACTGATGATAACAAATAAAAAAAAATCAGTGTACGTCAAGCTAGATTACTAGAAAGAATTACTGATGGAATTTTTATTAACAAATCAAAATCAGTAATCTATCACACTGTTCTTTACCTCATGGTTTTCACAAAATTTTCAAATGTTTTTGTTAGAACTAATGCTTCCAAAATCCACATACTTACAGTATATATATTCAAATTATTCTTGGTATAATGGAACATCAATGGAAAAGAAAACATATCTGTAGATAGTGTAAAATTTCTAAATATTCTAAAGACAAAAAAAAAATATAAGAAAAAATAAAGATTGAATACAATTTTCTGGCTAGTTATGTTAAGATTTATAATTGTAATGCCAGAGAAAATAATTTTTTTCTGTCTTTTATTGACCTAGCGAACGTAATGTAATAATACCCACAAGCTTATATAACTCATTTAAACTCCGTGACGTTATAACACAAAGTCGCTAGCGCAGGATTCGAACCTTCGGCTCACTTGATAGGCATTCTACCTACCGCCCGGCCCTACCCAGTCAGACCATTGAATAATAACCGGTCAGGTGCAAGTTAGACTTGCGCAATTAGTGTTCCGTACGTTGATTGCTTTTAAAATACAAATTTTTGTTATGGAAGTATAAAATGATCAGTGACTTCACAAATCACATCCCAAATGAGTTTTTAACAAAGTTTTTTTTCGATCTTTACTGAAAACTGATGACCTTGAAATTTACGTTTTTTTTATATATCAGATAAGTTATTAAACGTTAAAAATTTTCGTTCAATCTACACCTTATAGAGAATATTTATAATTTTTTCAAAATTTTTTGAACCGATCAAGCGCAAGTTCAAATGATATCCTCCTGATTACATTCAATCACTATTAATCATTTAATGTGTACTCAAAATGTAATGATTGTTTCGACTTATACCGAATCGATCAAATTGACAGCATCGATATGGATGGGAAAACATATTTCTTATCCCAATGGCTTTCATAATACCACTAGAAACCAAACCTTTCAGGAGCAGCATTGTGCGGAAAAAGCGATTCACGTTGTTCTTGAATCGCTGTAAATTGTACTTGGTGAGAAACATAGCTCTGGGCAAATTATTTCAAAGGGATGATGTTCTCCATATAAAAGACTGCTTGAAAAGCGTTGTACGCGGAGTAACAAGCAGTAACAGTTCGAAATAATATTCCTAGCTTTTGAGAAGCTCTCCTTGCTATGCCTGCAACATGTTCATGCCAGAACATATTTGCTCCCAAATTAACGGCCAAGAACTTGAGTGACGATGCTATGGGAATGGTGTGCCCCGACATAACTATATCGGGTTCAGCAACGGAAACTTTTTTAGAAAAAACTGCCGCCTGGGTTTTTGTAGCGTTGAATTCCACTTGGTTACTGTCACCCCAAGATAGAATTTCTTCCAGGTCTTTGTTAAGTTGAACGACATTGTATTAATGACACACGATTGTATTAATGACTCACAGCTGAATATTTTCGAAATATGTATTCTAATAAATTATCTGTAACCATATATAATCAGCTATTACAACCAATAAATATAAGTAGTAACACCGCTACGGTATCCAAAGCAGTTTATACCACAAAATAGCAAGTGATCATTCGGTTTTAATTGCGGTATTACATAGATATAGAACAAAGTAACTTGAGTGACGAACGCAATTTAGTCCATTCTTTTCTACTTGTTACCGCATTCAGGGAAACTTTAAATGTATATTTGTTTAAGGGATATCGATTTTTAAACTATATGGATTGTCTCTCTATAGGTATGATAGTCAGGTCTCCATTAGTTTATAACACTGTAATACATTGGGAGCCATTCATCGTATCAAATCAAATTCGTTCTATTCATAACACAACTATGGAACCCCATTAGTATGAAGTTACCTGTATTTGACGAGAAATTGTGTTCTTAGAATTAGACGGTGTCAACTTCAGACATTTTGCTTACGATTGCAAGCGGTATCTTCAGGAATCTGTATCCTTTAAGAGTGGGGTACTAAATAAACTCGGAGAAGCATAAGTCAAGAACATATACCTGATTAGTATTCACCAAACGGAGACCTAGTGTAACTATCATTTTTCATAATAATGTTCCACAATAATGTTTTAGGGATGTTCGTAAATTTCGATTAATTTCCTAAAGTTTCGTTTTATATACTTTATTTCTTTTTGATACACCTTTCATGTTCCTTAGTTCTAGTTCCTATTTATCATTCAAATTCTTCTGCATACGCCTACCACACGAACAGGGAATTGTAAAGATGCCTTTTGTTTGTAAACGAACTGTGTCTTTTGGTGATCTCAAGCATTGTCAAATTTTTTGTGTTAAAGATTGTGTGAATGTTGGGTCTTTAAGGTAATTTGACTATCTGTAGTACCATATATGTACTGCACTATCCTGAGTCCTATATGGTCTGGGAGTTGGGTTTTAAGGTGGTTAAACCAACTTTTAACATCGTCAGTGCATTGAGAAAGAATATCTAACATATTGATAAAGCTCTAAATACTAGTGAGCTTACTAGGGATAGTTTTTTAGTTTTTAGAAGTATATAGTATATATATATATATATATATATATATATATATATATATATATATATATATATATATATATATATATATATATATATATACATATATATATATATATATATATATATATATATATATATATATATATATATATATATATATATATATATATATATATAATATATATATATATATATATATATATATATATATATATATATATATATATATATATATATATATATATATATATATACATACATTGGTCTAAATAATGAAAATTTGTTTTTTATATATGTAGTTTTAGACATTATGATATAATAAAGACTATGCGTGAAAAATATGTTAAAAATATAAACAATAAATAAACGAAAATAACAAAAGATGAAGGTTAATAAGGTTGCGAAATAAAAAAAAAATACACAAAAATCTAGCACTTATTTATACTTGGTGTTTTCTTTTAATTTAAATCTGATTTAGTTTCCTTAGAGCAGATTTTTGATTTCATGTCGCTTTAATCAGCAACTGAAATTGTTAACGACGTACTTAAAAACATCAAAGTAAAGCGAGCCGCATAAAAATTTCTTTACTATGTAATTTTGTTTTACAAAATTCTATAAATTTAATGTGGTTTAAGCTTATCAACGCAAAGTTAGTAGTAAAATCAGGTACTCAAATCTATTTAATTAAAAATGACTTTTAAAATGTTTTTTCTCGGTAAATATAATTCTCTAATAACAACGTTAATAAAAAATTTAGAGCACTTCAAAACATTTAACGTCGTTAAATTAAAAATGTATAAAGCAGATTAAGTTATCCATTTTATGTCATATTATTATAAACGATGTTTTCTTAAAGTATTTTAGTTAGTAAGATTACTCAGTAGGTCGACTAAATCACTTCGCCAATTGTAATCTATATAAAAGCTGAATAAGACCTTTGTAATTATTTAAAATTTTAAATTCGTTCCTGTGCTGAAATTGTGCTAATATATACGTCATACGTCATCGTAAATGTTATCAATATTTTGTTTTTAAATGAGTTTCTTTCGGAAAGAAAACCTGTTACATAAATAAATATTTATGTTTTGAAGGTAAAAAAAATTACCTTTTATTAATAATTTGAAATGGTGTTCTTAAAAATTAGTGTGTAGTTAAAAGGATATATAGGTTCAAGTAATTAAAATATAGGTGGATTTCGATACGATATACTGGCACCATTCTTTCAGCCTTATAAACACTCTTGACAAAAACGTATTTTTCAAATTGTATCATTTGCGATCGAACAGGTAAAGTCGTTTGGATCCTGTTTATATGTAGTACTTATTTATTCTAAAGCAGTGCGGTAGACTTAGATTATATCAGTTGCCTTTACAGTAAAATAATAGGAACGAAAATTTTACTAGATCGATTTTAGTTAGCGACAAGGCAACATTTATTTGAAGTAGTGCAAATAATTTCCAAAATACGCACACATCAGCAGTAGAAAAATTACTCGTTGTTCGCCGATCAAATTTTCTACGACAATTTAGAATAAATTTGTTTCATTTATTGGCCCATTAGTATTACCTAACCGGACAACTGGCTTCGATTATCTGCATTTCCTCCAGATTAATTAATTTAAAAATACCTTGAATGTACCAAACTCCAACCGATGGCACTTTGTTTTAAAATACCTGTAACCGCAGTTTAGCCTGCAATGATAGGTATTTTTTATAATATTGCCTGCGCAGTATTTTACCTTGTACTTACATGGCTCTCGGCGTCTTATGCATACTACTTATTAAGTAAAAAATAATATTACTTTATTATTTTACCAACTTTACAATATGTGAAAGATAAATAAGTTTGTTCAGTGTAAGTTAGCTAAATAATATGGCCTATAATAAAAAAAATCGGTCAAATGCAAGTTGGATTGGCACAATTAGTGTTCCACACCATGATTGCTGTTAAAATAAAATAAAATCCTTACCTAGGCTAAGTTAATTAGGTCGCTGACAGGTATATATCGTAAGATCTAATATGATTCATTAAAGAACAATAGTTTTAGTTTCTTAGCTATCTTATGGCCAATACTATATATCGGTCTAGATAAATCTAGAATCTAGTAATAAAAGTGTAAAACAAATATTTACTACCTAAATATTTGTTTAATTATAAACAAATAAAATAAAATTGTCTCGGTACAGCACCGAGCAGCGACAGTAATGTATTGAAAAAGTATACTAAAAGAAGCTTCATCATATTGTGAAGTCACATAGGTTTCATAGTTTTTTTATATACCAGATAAATTATCAAACGTAATGCACTCATGATATTTTTTGCCCAATCGACACTTTATGGAGAATATTCCACAATTTTTTCAAAATTTTTTAAACAGTACTTTTAAAAATAACTGGTTTGTGGTCTTCCAGTCTGGCAGATATTTTTCTGTTGGTTAGTCCAACGTATGTTTTGCTGCAAGCTCCACATGGTACGCTGTATACACCCTAGTTATCCAGCTGAATTTTGTCTTTGGGATTTCTTATGATCTCTGTAGACGTTATTATACAGCTGAAATCTTATATCTAAATTTTTAAATTAATACAAAAAAGTGTTTGCAAGTATGACATCATATATATTTTTGAACTCGCGTGTTCACAAGCTTTCATTTGACACCCCACCCCATGAGCCGGTAATTTTTTTTAACTTCCGATTTCAACCTCAAAAGTAACTCCTTAAGTCAAAATTTAACTTTTAAAACTACACGGCTTTGATGAGGCCATCAGTTCTTATATTTGTGACAAATTTCAACTTTTTATGTCAAATAGTTTTGGAGAAAATTGGGTGACAGGCAGATAGACGGACACCAAAGTGATTCCACAAGTGTTCCGGACGGGACACTAAAAAACAAATAGCCTTTCACAAACATAATACCTAAATATTATTAATATTTACTACCCTTCTTACACATATCATTTAGTATTATAGGAATCTATATCACATAACATTCTGAAAGTTTTTCTATTAAATATTTTTAGATGTTATATGTTTTAAATTAAACTTGGTTATTTAAATTTCTCAGTTCTAATTTATCTATAGTCACTCAGACTTTAATTGACTCCTTTTATATTTTGTGTGTGCACAAATTTACAGTTTTCAAGACAATGTGATAAACATTCTAATCTGTAAATAGAAGTAACCGTTAATATGGCCGCACGAAGACATTTGAACATTAATTTTCAGCACAGCTCTTAATATCCGCTTTTGTATATTAAATACAAGTTGGATTTCAGATGAATCGTGAACCATAATAATACTGTATTTGGGAATTAGTAAAATATTACCATAATATGCTGTTTTTCTTTCAGTAAGGTTTAGTGTTCTGAATAACACTCTAATTTAGTTGAATATGATATCCTTCTAATGCTAACCAAAATTAATACTAAATATTATATAATCACGTAAATTATAAATAAAATACGGCCTAACAGGTTAAGTCGTCACATCTGTGTTTATTTTCAGTTTGGTTGTCTCTGCAGTACCATTACCATTCCCAATTTCTCTACCTTCTACTTACGATCTGATAACTCAGTTGCAAACCAGCTATGGGCATTACCAAGAATAGTTCAATAGTTTGTTAAGCATAAGTTGGTGGTCGAGACAGTTTAATACCTTGGATAGGTCTAGGAAGATGCCGCAAGTAAGCTTACTACGCTCTAGTCTCTAGCACAGGGGTGCTCAAACGGTCGATCGCGATCGACAAGTCGATCGCCAGTGCTTCTTGAGTCGATTTCGAGAAAAAAATTCCGATATAGAACTATTCACAGATTTTGTTTTAGGTAACTAAAACAAAATTTAACGAATAAACTACTAAAATTTATTCGATCCACAATTAGGCCAGAATAACCCCCTCATCACTTTCTTTTATCGTAATAACCCCCTGCTAGTGGCAAAAGGCGGCTTTATCAAAGGAACGCGCGGTACTTGTCAAAGAAAAGCCACGTTTTTGATTCCCGCCGATTTTTCTAGAAACTTCGGGCGACGTGTTTGACGGGAACATTCGAGACTTCGTTCGCGTTGCGCCTACAGGAATAGGAGTCAGTCTGAGTTGTCACTTGAAGGCGATACATCGATACAAAGTTTATTAATAAATAGTTCAAAATGAGTGCGGCGAAGAAAAGTAAAACTTATCATTTTAATAACGATTGGGAGGAAGAATTTTTCTTTTGTATGGTAAAGGATAAGTGCATGTGTCTCATTTGCCGTGCGTCAGTTGCAATACCTAAGCGTGGGAACTTAGAGAGGCATCATAAAACGGTTCATAAAAACTATAAAAGGATTTTCCGTCACAGAGTGAATTAAGAAAACGAAAAGTACGTGATTTGATAACTTGTTTGAAAAAAGAACAAATCATGTTCACAAGTGTTGGTTCATATATTGGCGAAACACAAGAAACCATTTGATGATGGATTGGTTGTGAAGGAAGCATTTATTGAAGCGGGTGAGACTTTATTTGGAGATTTTAAAAATAAACCAGAGATTATGTCTGCTATTAGAGAACTTCAGTTATCTCGTCCGACTGTCACAAGGCGTGTTGAAGTCGTGAGTCAGGACATGGCAGATAAACTAAAACATGATATCATGGAATGTACATACTTTTCTTTACAGTTCGACGAATCCACCGATATGACAGACACTGCCCAGCTGTGTATTTTTATTCGAATGGTATTCAATGACATGTCGGTTAAGGAAGAGTTTTTGCCAATGATTCCTCTGAAAGGAAAGACCCGTGGCGAAGATATGTATGACGTTTTCTTTAATTTTGTAAAAAACTACAAGCTACCAATATATAAACTAGTGTGCATTACAACCGATGGAGCACCAGCAATGACTGGAAACGAAAACGGTTTTGTGGCATTGTGTCGAGCTAATGATGATTTCCCTTCATTTTTCTCCTTCCATTGCATTATACATCAACAAGTTTTGTGTTCAAAAGTTCTAAACATGGAGGAGATTATGGGCAATGCAATAAAAATTGTGAATTCTATCCGTGCACGTAGCTTGCAACGACGGCTCTTTAAATTGCAGTTGGAAGATAGTGCTGAACACACTGATTTAGTTCTTCACACGGACGTCAGATGGTTGAGTCACGGAAAATTCCTAGAAAGGTTTCAAGAATTATTGCCCGAAATAAGAGCTTTTCTGGACGAAACAGGTGATGACACTCAGATGCTGAAAAACGGAAAATGGCTGACTGATTTGGCATTTTTGACAGACATCACAGTGCATTTAAACATCATTACCAATAGACTAACTGACGAACATATGTCATCATGCTTGCGATTAGCACTCGGTAATTACGTACCATCTTATGAAAAGTATACTGAGGACATGCAGTGCCACGCTTCAATATCCAAAGTCACTCTTTAGTTAAGTTTAGACACTAGAACTCGTTTGTTTTGTAAGAACCAATAATCTAGCAATTTTGAATAATTATGAGTTTTTTCATTGACATTTTAGAGCAGACCTACACTTACCTTGACTAAAAAAATGCATATTGTGCGGAAAACTAATATTTATGCCACGATACACCCTACCTAGACAACAATCCTGTATCACACTTACTTGCAGCCTCTCAGAGTCGATCGATCGTAGTCTAACAATATTGAGGTAGATCGCCAGTAGTTCAAGTTTGAGCACCCCTGCTCTAGCATATTCATTTGGTAAACCACTAAAAGGCAACTCTTTCTAATTTCACACGGAGAATATTTTCTGTGATATAAAGAAATTTAAAATTCTACCGACCGTAGCCGCCTCTAAGACTAGGAAATAATGTATAATGCACTTGTCGGTCGAAAACTTAACTACATTCTTAGCATTTCCATTTAAAAATTAAATGATATGTCGGTGTTACGCCTTCTGAAAATATATCTTTGGATTTGCATTCATAAATATCGATTTATTTTAGCTGGGCTCACGACATGTAATAGAAGAAACTATAGTATATATATTTTTTAAGATTGAGATAGATATTCAATTAAACCCAGCAATGTTCTGATTTTAATTTTGGATTGGTGCATTCATAAATATCGATTTATTTTAGCTAAATACTTATAAAAAAATAGTTTTGCTACATGTTGTAATACAAAATTTACGAAACATGTCTTGAACTCATTTGCCGATAATTTGCATCAGATCAAGACTATACTGTTCTTTATCTGTTCCATTACGGTTTGTTAAATTTTTGAAAGTTGTTTTGGATTTTACGACAATAATATGATTGTATAGCCTGTCCCAAAATATAAGATCCTGATTTTTGACGTTTTAAGTGGGCAATATAAAAATTCTAACCTTTTGTTTATGATAGGTAGCAGAGATGGACTTAAGAATTTTATTCATAAATGCAAATAAATAAAATTATAAGTGTATATATTTTAACTTAAGCCTAATTCGGTTTCACTATCACTGTCATCAGCTGAGGTAATTATCAGTAGTTTTATTTCATTTACATAAATATATGAATCTTCAACTTTAACAACGTGCTAAATGGACTTCTTCCAGCTTTCACAAGGTATATCATTTATAACTTTTTTTACTAATTCAACCACTGACACGCTTAAAGTAGGAGAAACATTTTGTGCCCTTATTTTTGATTTAACTTGATGCCAAATATGTTTAATTGGATTAAACACACAATAATACGAAGGAAGCCGCAAAACAGTGTGTCCCATTTTCTCAGCCATACTATCACAAACATATTTTTTTCAATTTATAGTCTTTCAAAACTTCCAAAAGATCACTTTTTTATAACCAAAGTCAAAATAAATGTCCTTTTCTAATATATATTCCTGTATTTCCGATTTGGTGTTCGCTGCATTAGGAACTTTATTTAGTAGGCGACTATGGTAACTTGCAATGTCCATAACAATAACACTTTGTTCGGGAACATTTGGCAAAAGGGAATTTTGAAACCAATTTTCAAAAAGTTCTGCGGTCGTGTCTTCGTGATAGTCCAAACTAGAATCTTTTATGTTTTTTGCAGATAATAGTAGACAATTTGAAACCCAGCCCTTTTCAGATCCAGCATGCAAAATGGTTATTCGTTTACCTTTATTTGAAGGTGCGTGAGTCTGACATTTTGTACTGCTGTCAACCCATCCTTTTTGCATAATGTCATGGGTATCGAATCATGTTTCGTCAAGGTAAATTATTGGCCAAGTCTCTGATCGATACTTTTTAATTTCTTGTTAATAAGTATGTCGCAAGATTCGTAATCTTTGTGACTCCATCACTACTTGCCCTTTTGTTGATTTCTCGGAACGTGAATCCCATTCTTAAGAGAATTCTGTGAAGGGTTGATCGGACACAATGTATATTGGTCCCGTCCTGCACCAGTCTTAATTTTATTTTGTCTAGTGTCGGCATCAACTGCTCTTCATATATAGAATATATTTTTCTCTTGATGACGTCTTTTTCACAATCGTCTATATGATGCATTTGAAAATCTTTCCGTTTTTTTCTGTTCCTGAGTTATGGTTTTCCTATAATACCCTTAATTGTAGAAATTGGGGTTTTTGTTGGTCCACTGGTTTCTTGCAAAGTACTTTGATTATTAAAATTTCTTTTTATCAAACTGTCGTAAACATTTTTCACTATTTGTTTAGTGTCAAGTGATAAATGTTTTCTCTTGCGATAGCCACTATTGCAATTTTTCCACGGACGCTACATAATTAAAATAGAACCGTTACGTTGTAAGTTGTAAGTAAAACTAAAAAAAAAATAATAAAAAGTATCTTTCGAATCTTAATGGGTACCTGTGGTTATTAGGCCTATATTATCAAATACTTAAAGGGCTCCAAACCGGGTTGACAGGTAGTAAATATATAGGTAAAAATAGATCCAATATGGTCGCAGGTGCAAGTGAGGACGGTATACAAATCAGGTAAAATAAAAATACGTGTATCGTAATACCTGGCAACTATGCACAAAACCTTAATCGGGTCGCTTATTGTCCCATTGAAAAAGCAAAAAGTTAGGGTCTTATATCTTGGGATTTACCATACCTATATAATCCATATAATCAATTTTCTTACTTGTTCAGGACTAATATTTATCAGTTTCCAAGTCACCTTCTATATTTAATTATTCAGAATAAAATGCAGTATTTAATCTGATCGTGGATCGACTATACCTTCATGCAAATATTTCCCAAGATTTGTTCAGCCAGTATGATGCCAGAACAGACAAACAGTCTACCAAACGTGATTCAATAAATGGTTGTTCTTGCTTTAAGATGGAATTTAATACTTTTTTTTATCGTTCACCTCTCGGCCTGAGTTGGGATTTTACCCTTTTTTATATTCTAAGGATATCGGCGAGGATGTCGTAATACCCGGCAATGTTGTCCAAATATCAAAACATACATTTTTGTATTTCACACACTATGTATTTTAACAACAAATGTAATTTTCCTTTCGACGAGAGGACATCCTAATGTAGAACGACACTGCCAGGAGAGTATTGTAAAAAAGAGGTAAAACTTTCTAATAAATAATTTGTTCCAAGGGCTTTAAATTGATTTAAATACTGCGCATATAATTTCCGTTACGTGTTTATGGTGTCTCCGTTAATATTGCATGAAGAGGGCTGTAGCTAGATGCTACTGTTGAGAAGAAATATTTCATTGTAAAACCTAATAACTTTATGTGAAAAGGTAAAAATGAAGATTTTATATTTTCTGAGTTTTAATTCATTGTTGTTGTATATTTTTCTTATCGCTTTTTAATATTTCAAAAGGATACCTTGTGGTGATCTTAAGGATTATAGTCGGACTAGACATAATGTGGGACACAAATATGATTTCAATACAATGTAAAGTATTTTTGTACTATAGTCGATAAAAAACAATATTCACAAATTGAATTTTTGAAATTTGGAGGGTCCATTCCCTATATATCTGTCTATTGCTATAAAGATACAAACCCGTTATTGCTTATAAAGATAATCATAATATAACAATAGCATTGTTAATAGTCAAGGCACATAGAATTACAAACATGTAATTATAGATAACATCAAATAAAATGACTATTTCACCAAATAATATATAATGATTCGATTGTTGTGATTTTACAAAGCGCGAAATGCCGGCAGTAAGCATAGTTAAATTTTATTGAAGCGCAAGTGATTTAATATAAATTCGGTTTTTGTCAACTCTACGAGGGCACAAATAACCATCTAATTCATAATTTAGATTGGAAAACTGGGTTTTAGTGTACGTAAACCGATTGCAATTTGGCCTCCATTGTTTTTGCCCTATCAATTATATTATTTTAAATGCATCGTTCATTCGTTTTACGTTTATTCTGCCGCATAAAGCTCTAATCCCCGATAAATTTCCTATGCTTAGCAAAAATGAAATTGAGTTTAATGCACTGGTGGTAAATTGTTGCATAGCAAGTTTTTAATCCTATGAAAAAATTCTCATTGCGTTGCAGTACATTTGAATATACCATCACATAAAAAAATACGTATTGACCACTTGGAGTAGTGTGAAGTAAAAAAAAGATACAAGTATCACGGTGTGAACAGAAACAACTTTTAAACTTTTTATGACCGAAATAATAATTGTTTAGGGCATAAGTACGATTATGTCAAAATCTTCTCATATTAGGATTAAATGATACGATTATTATTAATGCTGCAAAATAACACTTCCAAAGTTAAAATTGAAACCAATAGTAGTTTCTTTTTAGTGTTCTGTACGGAACACTTATAAGATCACTTCGGTGTCTGTCTGTTCGTCTATCACACCTGATTTTCTCGGAAACTATTTGACATAGAAAGTTGAAATTTGGCACTAATATAGGAATTGATGGCCTTATCAGAGCCGTTTAGTTTTGAAAGGCAAATTTTGACTTAAGGGGTTACTTTTGGGGGTAAAATCGGACGTGACATTTTTTTTTTAATTTACCAGGTCATCGAGTTGGGTGTCAAATGAAAGCTTGTAAAAACCCGAGTTCAAAAATATATATAATGTAATATCTGCGCACACTTTCTTTGTATTATTTTTAAAAAATTGCTAAAAATCGCTGTTTCCCCCTCTCGAAAAGTACTGATTAAAATATTAATATTCTCCACAGGGTGTAGATTGAACGAAAATTGTCACGAGTCACCTTTAATAATTTATCTGGTATATAAAAAACAAACAAAAATTTCATGGTCATCAGTTTTCAGTAAAGATCGGAAAAAAAACTTTGTTGTAAACTGATTTGGGGTGTTTTGTGATAATTTTATACCTCCATAACAAAAGTTTTTATTTTGAAAGCAATCAACGTAAGAAACATTAATTGCGTAAGTCCGACTTGCATTTGGCAGGTTATTTTATTCTTCTGATTCCATTTGTTGGAAACCTTAAATAATCCTGTTGGCGGTCCGTATAATGTATGGTAGAATGGTTTTACTCCGGAGATTTTAGAGTCGGAAAAGGTGTTTGACAGGGTTGCATCCTGCCCCATTCTGTTTTACATCTACGGAGACTAGATTATTGGGAGAGCTTTGGAAGACTGGAAAGGTGGTGTCTATGTTGGTGGGAAAAAATCGGAGAGTTACTCACTACCATGAATAAGTCAAGACAATCGAAGTCAAACAACGACTGGAGAGAGAGGCTTTGTGTATGTCTTCCGAGAATAACTCTTCTACACATATACAGTAATACCCCGCTTTACGCGAGGGATACGTTCCGAAAAAAAAAATCGCGTTAACTGAAATTCGCGTATATCGAGGTTTATGATTAAACATAGTCAAAATTTAATACAAAAAAATACAAATCATTTTAATCAATCACTTTAATTCTAAGAACACTTTATGCAATACATACTCTTATTTTTTACGGAAAAATACATCTATTGTCTTTTGGGTAACGTTTTGTTTACGTTCTTGTAAAATACGTTCATAACACCCAACACTGTTTTTAATTGTTTGACACACGGTCAAGACACGGTCATCATTATTGTCTATACTCTGCAATATGTCCAAACCTGAATAAATTTTTGAAAGTGCATTTTGTATTT
>CM032449.1:99621239-99723739 GCA_019049505.1 Pachyrhynchus sulphureomaculatus | reverse complement strand
TAAATTTTTATCAAGGCATCCATAAAGGCAAAAAAAATTACAGAATTTCTTGTAAAATTATTGTTGCTCTTTTCTATAATCTCTATATGTGAATTATATAATATGGTTTTTAAAATTAAGTGATCCGTAAACAAAACAGGGAAGAGTACAGCGAAAAACAAAACGACCTCGAACTGGTTAAAAAAAGCTTCCACGACAAAACACAGAGAATATCACAACCATTGAAAGAATATGTTAACTGTTTTATTGAGAGTGACATAAATCTCTTCGATTTTTCTTAAAATAGTAAACTTGTTTATCAAACATTGTGTGAATACAGAAAATCATTAGGCTAACGTTGGTTTTCCGTCATATTACAGTTAATTTACTGCAGTAATATTGATGTTGATATATTCTACTTTTCAAATATTGTTTAATTTGACCACCATAAAATTTATGACTGGATGCACATGGCACCCTGTATATTTTGTTAGAACATTGATCCCTTGGGGTTTAATTCTTGAGTCTGGACAATATTACATCTAGTGTCGGCATGAATGTATTCCAGAGCTCGATATTGTCTTTCAGTCTATTTCTTCTTTATAGTAAAGATTTGCTGGAGAAGACTGAAAAATCCAATTTTCAGATTTGCTGCACGTTTGCATTCTCTTCTACCCTGAGAGCTTACTCACCAACCGTCAATAAAATTATCGGCAGCAGCACGACCATTCAATAAAGATATGAAAAATTTTTTGTCGCGGGGTAAGCAGAAATTAATATTACGGAACTCATATAATTATGCTGGAACATTAAGTTCTACTAGCATCTTCACGCAATTTGCTAGCAGTTCACTTTGGAGCAAATATCTTGGTTTTATTATGTTCAATGTACAGCAAGGAAGATTTTTTTAAAAGCTTGGAATATTATATCTTACTAGAAAACGATATACTTCATAACAGATTTTTTTCGTATACAGAGCTTAGATTCGATCATTGATGGAATATGCTCTGTTTTTAGTAGATTTTATCTAGAAGAGAACTGTTTCTTCGACTGGAGACCCGGAACTCACCAAAAACTAGTCTATTGTATAAATACTCCCTATAACCCAAAGTAGTGCAGGCTAGGAATTCACGTCGTCCTAATACATCATATCCGTACGAAGTTCAATTTGCCACTCCTCTTACCATCCTCGTCAACATGTCATATGGAGAACATCATCCCTTTGGAATGCTGTCCAGGAATATCTTTCCCATCGTGTAACCTACAATGCACTTGCCTCTTTCTTGGCGATTTAGAGATTTTCGTGCAGCTTGTGTGTTAAGCCTATAAAAAATTGCAGAATATATTGGTAGAACCAAGTAACTATATTAACATAGACTCTATAAGCACGGTTTTTTGTTAATAGTACTTAATAGTTTTGAATCAGGAAAATGCCGGGATTAAAACTAGCAGAAACCTATTATTTCAATATGCTTATTTTCTTATGAAACATTCCGACATTAAATGTTGCACAAAATTCTAGGTACTTGACTACAAATTTGATAACACTTTATAATCGCAGAATGTATGCTGACTCTATCAATTTTCTAGAACTCGATAAGTTTAGCCCGATGTCTGTCATACAACTTGCTAGCTTATCATATCCACGGCCATTAAATATGTAATAAAGACCTTAAAAAAATAATAGTATTAGTTTTTTATATTGTATGAACAAATTGAGAATTACAAAGTTACAATATGGCAGGAATATGTTGTTTTGACCTTTTGAACTCAATAAGTTGAATGCTTGAACAGGTTCCTACAGCACACTTAACAATTGTATTCGTAGGCGTTCTATCATGTTAGCTACCCATTGTAACAACTAACATGCTCATCCAGTATGGTATGATATGTATGTGACATTTTCCTGTAACTATACATATTAACTTTATATCATAAAAACGAAAATATAAGAAAGTCAGTCAGGAATATAAATTATGCGAGAAATAATATTTTAGAGAAGTACCTAAAACAAACTTTTGCTCAGCATTTACTACACCACAAGTATTTTGCCTTGGAAGGTATATAAACTTTCAGTGCTTTATGCAAATTAATTGTAATTAAGGATTCCTCCAGCTTATTTAAATACACTTAGCGAACGTTTTCCTAAGTTTTGACAGCGCTTACATATACATTCCAAATTAAATAACGCGGAAGCATCCACAGTCAAGAAGCCTAAAAGTTTCTAGGTTGAAAAAGATTAAAAAAGTTTTAAATATTATAATAAGATCCGTGGTCTCAGTATGCTAAAATAATTTTTAATATACTGATCGAATTGAATACATTATTTATTTTATTTATTTTTATATATATGTGATATAGAGATTTTGCAACGCTTATTTTTCATATACCTTTTTCCCTATCGTTATCTCAAGCATGCGCAGTACTAACGCGAAGGAATTGCGAGGTTAGGTTAGTGCTCATCTTCTGTAAACTTAGGGGATTTTTTTTCATTCATTTCATGGTTAAGCTCACCGGTTATTAGTATTAGATGGGACAACACAAGTTTCTAAATTATAGCTATGTCTAGAAGGTTTCTATCACTTCCTTCAATATTTCCAAGGTAATATGAATGTGCGATAAATAAAATTTCATTTGAAATTAGCACTACACATACCGTAAGGTTACTGCGACAAGGCTTGCAAAATCCCAACATAATCTGAACACTAATTATCTGTTATCAGTGTTATTTGCAATAAAAGATTATCATTTCAATTTTACTGTATTTTCTTAGTGGTTTGTATATCTAAGAGGAAAAAAAAACCGGCCAAGTGCAAGTCGGACTTGCGCAATTAGTATTCCGTACATTGATTGCTTTTGTTATTGAAGTATAAAATGAACAATGACTTTACAAAATACACCCCAAATGAGTTTTCAACAAAGTTTTTTACCGATTTTTACTGAAAACCGATCACTTTGAAATTTTTGTTTTTTTATATACCGGATAAACTATTAAAGGTAATGCACTCGTGATAATTTTCGTTCAGTCTACACCCTGTGGAGAATATTCCAGAATTTTTTCAAAATTTTTTGATTAGTACTTTTCGAGATAAGGGGGGCGCAGCGATTTTTCGAAATTTTTTTAAAATAACACAAAGAAAAGTGTGCGGAAGTATTGCATCATATATATTTTTGAACTCATGTTTTTACAAGCTCTCATTTGATCGATGACCTGGTAATTTTTTTTCAGTTTCGATTTCACCTCCCCAAAACTAACTCCTTAAGTCAAATTTTAACTTTTAAAACTACACGTGAAGTGCCAAATTTTAACTGTCTATGTCAAGTAGTTTCGGAGAAAATCTGGTGTGACAGACAGACAAACAGACAGGCGGACAGACAGACAGACGGACATACACCGAAATGATCTTATAAGTGTTCCATATGGAACACTAAAAACAGGCCCTATCATAATAACGATAAGAATAACGAACTTCCAATTATCCTTAATAAAGGTTTCTCTTATTTTCTTTCAATACTGCACAAGCTCCAGATGGTGGGCGCATGCTTCAAATAACGATAATAGCTGAGCCCTTATATTTAATTTCATCCCTTTACCACTGCGCAAGCTCCAAACGGTGGGAGCATGCTTCAAATAAAGATAAAGATAATGGCCTACCAAAATAAGCGTTGCAGAATCTGCCTATTTTCATATAAAGATCAACTGTTATAGGCGGAAAGTAAGCGAATCTTTCATTTCAAAAATAGCCGTAGAACCAATATAAGTGATTCGCATAGAGCTGAAAATTGGTATAGGTCTTAAATACACTATTACAAATAAAATATCAAAAGTCCCCAAGGATCCTACGTCTGCTAAAAATTTTATTCAAGGTCAAAAGTCAAAAATATCGGTTTTTTTTCGCGTTTTTTTTTTCTCGTAAACGGTAAGTGTTATCGTAAAAATAGGTCAGACAAAAGTTGTAGATCAAGCAATTCTCTACAAAAATTGTCCCCATACTTTTTTCTTACGAATCACCGTTCCTGAGATATCGTGATTTCAAACATAGAAAAAATACTAATATGCACTCTTACGCGGCCTGTATACGTCATTGGACGTTCAATATAAGTAAAAATATGGAAATATTGGTTTGTGTGACTCACACACAAATTATATGACTCCGAATGAATATACACTCGGTCCCTAATTCCTTCCGCCCGTATAACCTTGAGCAACATCTGTCAGCTACTCCATTGTTCGAGTGGCGACGGTCGTATATCGGCCCTTTTTTGAAGGACGTAAATGAAATAACTACTTTTAGTATTGAACGTTTCTTTATAGTGAACAGACGTGCTTATTGATAATATTTTTGATTTCAATTTATGCAGTTAAATAATTTTTAATATATGTCGCACTTTTGCTTTATTTGTAGTAAATCTTTGACTGAAAGTGAAATTGTTGTTGTTGATCGTCGAATGAAGACTTTGACTGATTAAAGTGTTGAAACAAATGATGGGTTTCTTGACTACCTGAAAGACAAACAATCTGTGACAATCCATGTGCAGTGTCGTAAAATGTACACTCGGAAGAGTAGTACGGCTGCAGTTAAAAGACAGCACGACATGGAACAAGCGCAGAATGTTCGGCGTAGAATTTATCAAGTTGCTACAGTTCCATTTAAAGATTCTGTTCTGAAGGTAGCTCGGTCTCGTTCTGATCAAGTAGCAAAAGCTGTTATTGCACGCATTGAGTATGAATATGATTTAGTTGCTGCTGAGGCTGATACATTGAAAATAGTGATGAATGTCAGTTTTCATTGGAAGAATTAAAAAATATTTGCAAAAATCCAGCTATAGAACAATTAAGACAAGATTAAAGTTAAAGTATGGTAATAAAATTATTATAACTGAGAAACAAGGAAATTTAACATTTATCTGCTTTATTGACAATCAGCACAATATTTTCAACAAAGCTTTCAACAAATTTTCCCGAAATCAACAATAATCCTTTAATCATTACCAACAGTGCAATTTTTTTCAATCAATAGGATAATGTATAATAAATAATAAAAAATAACAATAGATCGTGAAGTATGCCTACTGGGGAAACTACGTTAAAAAATGCGCCAAGTACACTATCTCATAGGTGGTGCGGAAATGGATGCTATTATGTAGCATACGACTTCTCCAACTTTTGGAATCGCGAAATCTCAGGAATGGTAATTTGTAGGAAAAAAAGTATAAGAACAATTTTTGTAGAGAATTGTATAATCTACAACTTTTGCATGACCTATTTTTACGATAACACTTACTGATTACGAGAAAAATGCGAAAAATCGATATTTTTGACCTTTGACCTTGAATAAAATTTTTAGCAGACGTAGGATCAGTGGAGACTTTTGATATTTTATTTATAATAATGCATTTAAGACTTATACCAATTTTCAGCTCTATTCGAATTTTTGCAAAGTTAAATGTCTATTTTGACTGGATAATGTCATTATTATTTAGATTAAAAAGCCGTTTATATAAAACTGGTGTGCGTAGTTGACTAGAAGCAAAACTTGTTACTTAACAAAGTCAGTGTAGATGGTTAGTAAGGGTTTTAATACATATTTAATATTTCATTTGGTAAAAAGGTATTTCTGAGAAAAAGGGTTTTAAACTGAATGAAATTATTAAAGATATTTATGACGTGTTATAAAGAGAGTTTCATTGACTTGGATTCTTAGTACTTCGTATCTCAGGGCTTCTAGATTATAAATAACATAGTCTTTCATTTTCGCCAGTCTGCCGGTCTCTCTATTTTTTTTATGGGCATCGTACACGTGCTGCAGGGACATTCCTAAAGCGCTATAAGACCGAAGAAGGCGATACTCGTAGGCCCTGAATCGCTGTACGGAAAACAGAGTTCTGAGCAAATGAAAGGAATGAAATTTTCCATGTAAAAGACTGCTTGAAAAAGGTTGTCCGAGGAGTGACAAGAACCTCATACGAACGGTGTATATGATGTACATACACCGCTCTGGATTCTTCCATCGTCTACTTTCCATAAAAGTATGTGATGTTTCAAAGGTTGTTAGTCAGTTATAGGTCTCCAATCACGCAAATAGCTGTCTTTTGGTTGTGTTAATGGTGATATAGTGGATTTAGTGAAATTTTGACTAATGGCCTTTGCGCCCGACTAAAAGGACCTGGAATTATTGGCGCAGTCAAAAAGTTTGTTTTAATTCTCTGATTGCGTGTCTCGTTCGTATTGTTGATAATTTCTTTATATTTGTTCCTGGTATGAACGAAGATGTTACGACGTCTGACGTTAGGAACTTCATGCCATAGGCAAGATGTTTAGAAGTAACAGCGTCTTTGCATTTTCGATTGAATCAAGGCTTGCAGTTGTGAAAAGAGATGTAAGCTTCGAAGCCGTTTAGGCGCCTCTTTATCACTGAACGTTAAGATACTCCACGTTGAGAGCAATTTATGGTCGGAAGAAGCTAACGGTGGATTTACGGCGCCAGTGTAACTCTTTGGATTAGTCGTTACAAACAGGTTAAGACACGAACTCTTCGTCTCGATCAAGAATCCGTGTTCGTTCATCGATAAGCTGAGTAAAGTCACAACTGATTTATAATGATGGAGCTTCACGGCCTTGACGTGTGTGAATACTTAAGCGCGCTGATGTTGTAGACATTAAAATCGCTCAGGATGGTAATTTCGGCACTTGGGAAATTAATCTGTAAATGATCTAAAGTTAGTATCACTTGGTGGTCGATAGAGGCAGCACATAAACTTTGTAGTTTATTAAGTCGTTATTTGTAACGCCATGACATCAAAGTTTCGGGGCTACAGAGCCTCCTCTCGTTTACAAGAGAGGCTGCTCCTAACAAAAAGTCGGATACCAAAGTTAAGCCCAAACTAGGAATAGAAGTCGTATCCAGGTTAGAGAAAGGTGACTGTACTGGTCGCTAAACTGATCTTATTTTCGTAGAGAGCGAGCACATGGGGCTTAGTTGATTGCAAGTGTTGATGCACTGAATTTATGTTCACATTTAAACCTCGTATGTTACAATCTACGATGTCCACATGTCGACGCTCCTAAACCAGCCCCCAGCCGGAGTTCGTAACCGAGGATTTATCTTAACAATTTGTTGATCCTGGGAGCTTCATCATGCTATTCTTTTCCCACAGCTAAATCCTGGAATATAGGCGCAGCCACAAAACGTTAAGCAACTTTACGTATTCGAAGCCAATGCGATGGTATCTGGGCATCTACCATCTGGTTTGTTCTTTTAGTTGCTTTCTAGAACAAACAGAATGTACCGGGAAAGATATTTTGTCCCGCGCCCTCACGGAGATTTTTTAACAATATAAGATATCGATTTCAAATTTGTTACACATATAATACTTGAAGTAGAAATGGAACTTATATAACATCGCGTTCGAGAAAGGGATTGAAAGCGGTAGAAGTCAATTAATTTTATATGTTTTCAATATTATTATGTAAGTTCCTCTGGTTTTTGATTAGGGCAATGAACTAATTTAAGCATAATTATTGTTAGTTTAATATACAAAGGATAAAAAGGTGGAAGAGGCGATAGCTCGGTTGCTTTTCAGATATTGTAGTATATATCTTTTAATGGGTTCGTGGATTCGACGAAATGTAAAATTGTATTAATTTTTTATGTTCTGGATTTTAAGAGAAATAATATGTGGAAGAAAATATCCAGTGTCAGTTCTAAGTATTTCAGCAGTTCCTTTACTCAACCTTTTTGTGATTAACATCTCACCAAAATGTATATAGTATCTAAAATACTGACTTGTATTGCTTGGTTTATTTTATTCTTTATTATACACAGTCAAAACTAGCATTTATTTTGAAATGTTGTGTTTGCAAGGGTTTATGGGCCAATTTACCTTACCGATTTATTAGATATTAACCTTATATACTACATATTTAAATGGGTCTTCTACTGTTGTGACTAACCAGTACACTAACACGTAGGCCGAAAAGTTTTTGGTCTGACATACAGATGTCGCCCTTTTTAAAATATCCATATGATTTTTAGGAAGTACCAACCTTCAAACGATACGTGTCAAAATCTATATCTATAATCTCTAATATATATATAATGCAATGTCTCTCTATCTGTCTGTCTATCCATTAGTGCGTTTATCACGCCAGAACCACTTATCCGATTTACGTGTTTTTTTTTAATTCATACATTTGTTCTCTGGCCAGGTTATCTATAATCTTCTATCTATAATATATATAAAATGCAATGTCTCTCTGTCTGTCTGTCTGCCTGTCTGTCTGTTTGTTCGTTAGTGCTCTTATCACTGGAGAACCACTTATCCGCTTTACGTGCTTTTTTTGAAAGCATACATATGTTCTCTGGCCAGGTTATCTATCTATAATATATATAAAATGCAACGTCCCTCTGTTGTCTGTCCGTTAGTTAGTGTGTTACGTGCTTTTTTTTTAAACATACATATGTTCTCTGGCCAAGTTATATGATATATTTTATTGCGTTAGGTAACATAAAGAATAAGCAGTGACGATAATAGTGAATTAAGTCGGAAAAAGGTTACCGTTAGCGTGTTCTGTTGCAATACACTGCCTAAACCATTAAATATGGAACAATATCATGTTGCAAAGAATATAATATGCAACGTCTCTCTGTCTGTCTGTCTGTCCGTTAGTGCGCTTATCACTTGAGAACCACTTATCCGATTTACGTGTTTTTATAAATTTATACATATGTTCTATATAATTCGATATAAGCCTAGATAATGGGAGATAAGGAGAAATAATGGGAGATAAGGAGAAATATTGCAAGATAAGTCGAGATAAGCCTAGATAATGGGAAATAAGGTAAGATAATGGGAGATAAGGAGAAATAATGGGAGATAAGGAGAAATATTGCGAGAGATAAGCCTAGATAATGGGAGATAAGATGAGATAATTTGAGATAAGGGGAAATAATGGGAGATAAGGAGAAATAATGGGAGATGAGCAGATATAAGCCTAGATAATGGAAATTATGTAGAGATAATGGGAGATAGGGAGAAATAATGGGAGATAATGGGAAATAATGGCAGATATTTTATTACGTTAGGTAACATAAGGAATAAGCAGTGACGATAGTAGTGAATCAAGTCCACGCGAGCGGAGCCGCGGGCACTGCTAGTGTTATATATAAACATACACAACAGACAGAGAGAGATGTTAGTTTTTCAACCCCGAGGCACTTTTAAATTAAGCAAAATATTGACAATGAAAGCTTAAAGTTTTTCTTGATTGATCCAGCTTCTATTGTAAATTCAAAATACTTTTAAGATATTCATATATTTTTATCTTTCAGCAAAAATGACATTTTACCTTAAATATTTTTTCAGTTTTCGGCCAAAATTGATTTTATTTACTTTTAAATTCTCCTCTCGTCCATAAAAGAGACAAAATGGAGAAGGACATATTTTAATAAATATATTTTTATTGTATTCCCAAACCATAAAATCCCGATGTGTTTTTATGATATTAAATGTGATTCATTCGATAAAATATAGGAATAAAGGAAGGGAAGAAGCGTTATATTTATGCAGATTTCTTTGCGGCGAACTGTTCTGGTAACAGATGCACGTAGTTTTTACATCCATCATGGCGATATGTAACTATTTTCTTATCTTCGCTTTCATTTCGGTGGGTTACGAATAAGTAAATATATATATTTTTAAATTTCGTGTCTCTGAAGGTTTAAAATACATATTTTATTAACATAAGAAAATATATCTTTTTCTGGGCCGCAAGATAACTTCTCGTAAAGGTTAAGTTAACAGTAAATTTGGAAATACACGATGTTTAGAGGAATGACTCATGTTTCAAAGAAATGAAGGTTTTATTCCAAGAAAAAAATAAATAAAGGCTGACTAGCTGAACCGTCAAAATTTATGACACTTTTCAAAAGTCTGCGCCCATCCCCCTTCTACCTGGTGATGCTTTTACAATGTTCATATTAAAACTAGACTCGTTTTTATAATTGAGAGGATTTCAAAATGTTAACTGTTTTGACAAAATTCTAGGAAGATTTATGTTTTTCTGTTGAAACAGGTACAAAGTGTCTATTATTTAGTCAGTCTCGAATTATTGGAAGCGTTTCGAAATTTAACTTTATTTGGTTAGGGATATACATACACTATGACCCTCTAGATACAAATAAACTGAAGAACCCTGAAATTAGAAAACAAATATCAAACCGAATGGATGAGAACTTTAAGAAATAAATAAGAACATAAAACGAAAGCGTCGAATCTCAATGGGTTAAGATGAAGAACGAATTAATAGCGGTACAGGAGGAAGAAATGGGTCGAGCAGAGAATAGACAAAAACACGAATGGATGAATGAAATACTAAATTTGAAGGACGACTACAGACGATTACAGGAAACAAAAGATGTCCCAAAGTACAACGAATTTACCAGAGTAACACGTCGAGAAAGCAGAGAACCTCAGGAAATCTAATTAAGCGAGAAATGCTGAGAAATACTGCACTGCAACTGCAAGAGAAGCATGAGACCTTTAAGTTGCATAAGAAGGTGAAGGAATTGAGAGGGAAAAACAAGAACCAATTCTAAAGAATGGAAACAATGAAATTGTACTGAATATTAACGATAAAATAAAAACATGGGAGCAATACATGAAACAATTTTCCAATGGACATCGATCAGAAAACGTACAGCTAAACAGAGATAATGAGATAGGGCCGGAAATAACAAAAAGGGAAGTTATTCATGCTATACAACTACAGAAGGATGGAAAAGCAGTTGGTCCAGATGAGATAAACGAAGAAATCCTCAAAATATTTTCAGATTAAAGTCCATTTATTAAACGACTGGTAATCTTATTTAACAAGATCTATAAAACTGGACAAATCCCTCTTGACTGGCTAAAGTCGACTTTCATCCCAATTCCTAAAAAGTCAAAATCAATGAAATGTGACGATTATTGCTTGATAAACTTAATGTCTCACTCTCAAGATATTGTTGAGAATCATCCATACCAGAATATATAGAAAATGTGAAGCACAAATAAATAACACACAATTAGGATTCCGAAAGGGCATGGGTACACGGGAAGCTTTATTCTCATTAAATGTACTGGTCCAGCACTGTAAAAGTGTGAATGTAGATCTACATGCACGTTTTATAGATTACGACTGTGTGATGCACGAAAAATTAAAAAAATTCTAGAAACAACAAATATAGACAAAAGAGATCTAAGTATTATTAAAAATCTGTACCGGAATCAATCAGTGGAAATTAAGATTGGGCTGGAAAAGTCAGAAAGCATAAAAATAACCCAAAGTGTAAGACAGGGAAGCATTCTCTCACCACTTCTGTTCAATCTTTATTCCGATGCTGTGTTTAATGAGGCCATCTGTAAATCCATTGGAGGATTAACAGATAATGAAAAAATACTGAACAACATACGGTATGCTGATGACACTATTCAGTTAGTAAATAATATCAAAGATCTCCAGTAACTGATCGATCGAGTCGTAACAGCTAGCGAAAAATTTGGATTAACTTTGAATATAAGAAAAACCAACTGGATAATAATAACAAAGAAAAATCTACCACCAGAATCCCTTGAAATCGGGTAAAACGCCGTAGAATAGGTCTCCACATTTAAATATTTGGAAACCAATATAAATGACAAGTGGGACCCAAGAAACGAAATATATTCTCGAATTGCACAGGCCCGAGTAACATATATGAATATGAATAAATTTTCCCATCATACAAGTCTCAGTCTCGAACTCCGAATGAGAATGGTGAGAGCGTATGTATTCTCCGTGCTATTGTAGGTTGTGAGTGCTGGACCCTTGACTCTGACTCAGAAAAACGATTGGAATCTTTTGAAATGTTTATTTATAAGACGTCCTCTTCGCGTCTCCTGGGTACAGAAAATAAAAAACACAGAAGTCCTGGAAAAAATGAACAAAACGAAGGAATTACTAACAACCATAAAAATAAGAAAAACTCAATACTTCGGACATATAATGAGGGGTCCAAAGTACGAATTGCTACGTCTAATTACACTTGACAACACTAGTCATGCCCCACGAACTTTGATAGCTAATACTGTTTTAGCTAACTACCCTCATTATTAAACTGCAGTTGTTTTGTTTCAGTTAGCCTCAGTTTTCTTATGATACGGTAATACTTATAACTAGTACTATGGCAATAAAAGCAAAGGAACGTTCGCGAAGAAATAGTCATAAAACTATTTGTCTGTGATTTCATCAAAATATTGTGATTTATTAACTGCGTTAACATGTCGAGAAACTGTAGTAACGATCCTAACTCTTTTTGTTATATTTGTGGTGAAATGACTTTTAAAAAACAAAGACGAAATTTCACAAAACTAGTCTTGGAGAGTTATCACCGGTATTTTGGTTTCGCTGTGGCCCATCAAGACAAATCCTGGGCCCCTCATATTTGTTGCATAACGTGTGTGAAGAATTTAACGGATTGGAAGAAAGGGTCCCGTCATATGCTGTTTGCTGTACCCATGATTTGGACCGAACCAAGAGGTCACATTTCGGACTGCTATTTTTGTCTTACTGACGTAAATGGTATAAATTTCAAGAAAAAACACACAGTTATTTACCCTAATTTACCTTCAGCCATGAGACCGGTCCCTCATAGCGAAAATTTGCCTATACCAGTTGCATCTGCGTCCGTTGAGATTGACGTTGTTGATGAGGACGACGACTCTGAGTTTGAAGAAATTCTAACCAAGCCACACTTGATAACTCAAGGAGACCTAAACGATTTGGTTCGCGATTTAAATTTGTCAAAAAAGCAGTCAGAACTATTAGGATCTCGATTAAAAGGATGGAATTTGCTACATCATGAAACTAAAATCAGCTATTTTCGAAATCGTGATCAACACTTCAGATCATACTTTTCTTTTGGTGTATTGTAATGATATAAATGGGATTATGAAGGTTTTGGAAATCTGGCTATCCCTCCCAGTGGCGTTTATTCATTGACTCTTCTAAAACAAGTCTAAAAGCAGTGTTACTGCATAACGGAAATATACTTTCTTCTGTACCTCTGGCCCATGCTGCTAATATGAAAGAAACTTATGAAAACATGAAGTTATTACTTGAACAAATCAAGTACAGTACATATATAAAACTACTACGAGCGGCAACGCTGTGATTTTCGTGAGAGTGATTATAAGCTTTTTTTAGTCAAAATAAGTAAAGAAAATATATCTTGAACTATCAGTGTTATATAACTTTATCATACATGTGTGCAATTATAAAAACGTAACCTTTTGTCTTGTGTTTAACTTAAAAGTGAACTGGAAAATGTAAATCCAACCTAACCTCACACTCGGATTTCAACCGCCAATAACGAGTCTATGCAGAAAGTGACTGCAGTGTTGTCAGCATGTCTGAACTGTCACCGAAAAATTGTCCTGTCTGTGAGGATAACTTTGTAGTTAACAACAAAGGCCTAAAATGTGGTTTCTGCAGAGAGCGATATCATAATATGTGTGGTAGGATAAAGGATATCCTATCAAAGGCTGTTCTGGATTCTGAAAATCTATTGTGGTTCTGCGATGGTTGTATAAGAATAGTAAACAAAAGCCTTTTGACTACGATAAAAATGGAGCACATTGATGAAAAAATGAATGCAGTAATAAAAGCTGTGGAGAAATTGCGGCTGGAAAATCGGACTAATAACTGTGTTGTAGACAACAGTAACACTAGTACAGTATGATTATGCAAAAGCGCTGAAGGAAGGGGTGGTAGTCGTGAAGCGTACCAAATCATGTGAGAGCCTAGAAACAAAGAAGATAGTAAAACAGCAGATCAGACCTGCAGATCTGGGTATTGGAATTACTGCTATAAAGAATGCCAAAGAGGGTGCTGTGGTAATCAAATGTAGAAACGAAGGAGAAGCTAAAAAATTTAAAGAAAATCTGGAACCAAAGATACGTCAGAACTTTCTAACTACAATACCTACTAAAAAAAGACCACGAATCAACATTGTAGGAATAGAAGACTTATATAATGAAGAGAAACTCATTCTTAACCTCAAACAACAAAATCCAGACATTATAAGGACACAGTCTGAAATGAAACTCATCGTCAGCAAAAAAATGGTCAATACTTTCTTTGCCATTTTGGAGTGTGACTCTGATACCTTCAGGCGTATACAGAACGAGGGTAAAGTTTTCCGCAGATGTAGAACATGTAGGTGCTACGAGTACATTAATGTGGTTAGGTGCTTTAACTACAATCAATATAATCATATCTCCAGGGAATGTAAGATTCAAAAAATATGTGGAAAATGTGGTGCCAATGGACATTGTGCCGACAATAATTTGCAATGCATTAACTGTAAGACCAGTAGTAGCAAATTCAAGCTGCAGCTCGAAACCAACAATACAGTTTTGACCTAAATTGTCCCACTTACGTCAAGCTACAAGAGAAAGAAAAATTAAGAATACAGTACTGTCCCTCGGATACATAGCAACTCAAGAGCATAAGTTCTAAAAATTAGCCAATAGAAAAACGACCTCTGGGCATACTGCACCAAAATATACAGTCTCTGAGATACAAGGCTCTGGAAATAGAATGCTTCCTGGATGGTTTGGTGTCCAAACCAGCAGTGCTGCTTTTCAGTGAACACTGGATGGAGAAATGCAATATTGACCTTGTGGTAATCGAGGGCTTCACACTCATATCTTTTTTTGCGCGAAGTGAGATGAAGCATGGTGGAGTCTGCATCTTCTGTAGGAGTGATTTGGTGTTTAATGATCTCAGCGACATCTGCAGCATGAGCATTGAGGGAATAATCGAATTGGCTGCAGTTAGTTAACCCAGTTCCAAACTAATAATAGTTTGCCTGTACAGACGTGGAGTTGGAAACTTTAATACTTTTGGGGAAAGACTTGAACATGTGTTGGACTACATACATAAAAACTATCCTAAACACAAAGTAATTTGTGCAGGTGACTTCAATGTAAATTTTCTTGAACAGGAAGGTATTCGAATCAAACAACTGTCAGATTTGTTTAATATATTTTGTTTTAATCAATGCATTTTTAAGGCAACTCGAGAAACTAAAGATTCGGCTACTTTGCTTGATAACATTTTCTGTAATTTTGATCACAAGTATTTATGTTACGTATTGAATTCGGCACTCTCTGACCATCACGCACAGATTATTCACATTGAGACTTCTGGCAGTGAGGATACTACCCCTCAATTCTATTATAAAAGAATATTTCATTCAAAAGCGAATTAGAAGCGGTTGATTGGTCTACAGTTTATCAATGTGATTCAGTAAACGACGCGTACAGTACCTTCTTAAACAAAGTCCTAAATATCTTTAATGCAATATTTACAGTGAAAAAGTGTCTCAAACATAACAAACACAATCCGTGGATTACGCGAAGTATTAGAGTTTCATGTAGATATAAACGTGTGCTGTATTTTAAAAAAATTAAAGGTCTGGTAACCAATAAATACTTTAATACCTATAGTAAAGTACTGAAGCAAGTTATAAAACATGCCAAAAAAATATCAAATATAAATTCTGCTGACAACAAAGTTAAAGCTGCTTGGCAATTTGTAAAGACCCTAACAGGGAAAAAAAAAAGAAATAGTAACAATGTACTTAACAATTTTTCGAAAAAATTTAATGATCCGTTTAAGATAGTTAACAACCTAAATCACTACTTTATAAGTTCTTGTCCGAATATAAGTACAAATAAACATAATTATGTCTTTTCCCTTGATCGTTCTGTACGCTCTATTTATTTGAGACCAACTACCCCTCTGGAAGTGTCCAGGACAATAAAAACTCTAAAAAATAAAAAGTCAGTCGGGGATGATAATTTACCAATACGTGTTATTAGAGAGGTTACAGATTCTATCTAAGAGCCTTTATCCTATATCATTCATTTATGTTTTGATACAGGTGTATATCCGGAACTTCTAAAAAATGCTTTAGTAAAAGCAATACACAAAAAAGGGAAAAGGGAAAAAAACTGTAGGCCAATATCGCTACTCTCAAACGTAGGTAAAATATTTGAAAAAATTATAAACAATAGGCGAATCGATTTTTTTGAACGCAACTCTTTATTTTCCTACAACCAAAATGGATTTCGAAAAAATAAATCTACAGTTAGAGCGGTTTATCAAGCATTAACTCATATACTAAGTTCTTTAAATAATAAGAAGCTCAGGATGGCAATGTGCATTGACCTGTCAAAGGCGTTTGATAGTGTCAATCATAATACCATATGTTCCAAGCTGGAATCGTATGGTGTTCGGGGAAATGCGTTGAATTTGTTAGCATCATACCTGGAAAATTGGACACAATAGGTTATGGAAATTGATGATTTTGGTAGGCCTATAATTTCCCACAAGATCGGGGTGTCGAGGGGTGTTCCTCAGGGATCAATATTAGGACCTCTCTTATACATTATATATACGAATAAACTCGGTAGAATATCCGGAGAATTTACTATACTTTACGCAGATGATACTACATTGATCTTTAGTGAGGAGAGTCCGCACGCAATGCTAATCAGTGTACAAGGAGCGTGCGAAGCTCTTGATGGATACTTTTCGGCTCATGACTTATTAATAAACGCTCAAAAAACACAATGCCTATTTTTCGGCAATAGAATAGATAACACTTTATCTTTTACATATCGAAATATTAATATCCAATCGTCCGAACGTGTTTCCTTCTTGGGGTGCAAATAGATCAGAGACTGGACTGGAGAGCGCATATTGAGAACGTTGCGTTGAATGTTTCAAGAATTATTTCTGAAAATGTTGGAGTCGATGCTGCTTTTTTTTTTTTTTTTTTTTATTGGTCTAGCACACGTGCTGCAGGGAAGTCCCTAAAGCGCTCCAGGAGCGGCATGAGTGCGGAAAAAGCGATTCACGTTGTTCTTGAATCGCTGTAAATTGTACTCGGTGGGAAACACAGCGCTGGGCAAATTATTCCAAAGGGATGACGTTCTCCATATAAAAGATTGCTTGAAAAGCGTTGTACGCGGAGTAACAAGCTGAACCTCATACGGATGCGAAGCACCAGCGCGACGTGTATTTCTAACATGCACCGCTTTGGGAGGAATTAAGCGGGCTACATCCTTCGAACACTTTCCATGAAAATACTTGTAGAACAGACTCAAGTCGCCAACCGTTCTTCGATGTTCCAGCGAATCAAGGCCGCCGGTCAATTCCGGGTCCCCAATCAGACGGACCGCTCTTCTCTGAACAGAATCCAACAAATGCAGTGTATGTTTGGGAGCGGAGCCCCAAACGTGGGAGCAGTATTCCATAGTTGGTCGAATTTGGGCTTTGTAAAGAATTAACAGTTGTTGTGGGGTGTAAAGCTTTCTGGTTCTAAATAATATTCCCAACTTTTGAGAAGCTCTCCTTGCTATGCCTGCAACATGTTCATGCCAAGACATATTTGCTCCCAAACTAACGCCCAACAAATTGAGCGACGATGCTAGGGGAATGGAGTGCCCCCACATAACTATGTCGGGTTCAGCAACGTTAACTTTTTTAGAAAAAACTGCCGCTTGGGTTTTTGTAGCGTTAAATTCCACTTGGTTACTGTCACCCCAAGATAGAATTTCCTCCAGGTCTTTGTTGAGTTGAACGACCTCCTGCTGTCTGCGGACATTCGCCTGAGCAGCCGATGTCCGAGCGTTCAAGGTGAATGAAGAGACAAGCGTACTGTCATCTGCAAAGCTATAGATTGGATTCCCGGTCTTTTTCAGCAGATCGTTAATGTAAATGAGAAAGAGAGTAGGAGACAGTATGGAGCTCTGTCAGCCTATCATGCCTTCATACAGTCAAGAATAAGATACGGTCTTATCTGTTGGGGTAATTCACCGGAAATTGAAAGAGTTGTAATTCTTCAGAAAAAATGTATTAGAGGTATATTTGGAACAACGCCGCGTGATAGCTGTAGAAATGTGTTTAGAGACAGAAAGATCTTAACCATTATTTCTATGTATATCTTGGACAGTTTTATGTTTGTTCACACCAACAGCGATATTTTTGAGACTTACATGAACAATCACAGGTATGCCACTAGACATAAATTGAATCTGCTTCCCGAAAAGTGTAATTACAGCTACATACAGAAAAATGTTAATTATGTCATATTAAAGATATATAATAGTTTCCCAGAGTGTACCTGTGTTATGTAAAACGGAAGTAAAGAGACTTTTAACCAAATATCTGCTTCAAGGAGCTTATTACTCATTAAATGAATTTTTCTTAAGTCCAGTTGAAATTAGCACAGGGATTTGATGGCTCTGTCAGCAGAGGTGGTTTCTTGTCTTTTTCGTTGTGCCTCTTATTTCATTGTGTCTTTGTTACTATATTGTAATTTTGCTTTTAAAGTTTTTTTTCTTATTTACTATTTTTTACTTTTCTTTTATTTAATTGTAGGTTATTGTAAACTTAGTTAACATTGTTTAATGCCTATTGGCTTATAAATGTAACCTATTGTTACATGAAAACAAATAAATTATTATCTATCTATCTATCTATTTATCTATTCTTTCAAAATCCGTGGCGATTTAAAAGTTGTTGCCCTATTATTCGGACTTCAGCTGGGTTATAATAAATTCTGCTTATGTGAATGGGACAGTCGAGACAGAACAAACCACTATCATAAAAAAAAAAAAATATGGCCTACGCATGCATCCTTAATTCCTGGACAAAAAAAGTGAAGTATTTACCCCTTGTAGAGCCATCTGAAGTACTTCTTCCACCATTGCATATCAAATTAGGCCTGATTTCCCAAAATAAGTGATGCAAAGATAAAAGAGAGTATTTTCGTAGGACCTCAAACCAGGGAGTTAATAAAAGATCCGGTATTCGAAGAAAAATTGAGCGATTTAGAAAAACCAGAATGGAAATCTTTTAAGAATGTTGTTGCAAATTTTTTGGGTAACCATAAGAGTGAGAGCTACAGAGAGTTGGTCAGCGAGCTATTGTTGGCTTATCAAGCATTGGGTTGCAACATGTCACTCAAGATTCATTTTTTTGGCTCACACCTGGATTTTTTTCCTCAGAATTTGGGGGCTGTGAGCGATGAGCACGGAGAAAGGTTCCATCAGGACATTTCTAAGATGGAAAAACGTTACCAGGGCACATGGAATCCAAATATGTTGGCAGATTACTGCTGGACAATCAAAAGGGACCAACCAGGATCTAAATTTGCTAGAAAATCTTAGATCGTAACTTCATAATAAAACTTGTTTACATTTTTGGTTTAGGAGGTCATTGTTTTTTGAAATATTTTAAATTACTTAAGAGAATAAAATTCTTGGCTCGATCGATCGGAAGACGACATAATTCTTGGCTGAAGGACATAAGAAGGTGGTTTGGATGCGCTTCGAGTGATTTTTTCGGGCAGCAGTTTCTAAAGTTCGCTTAGCTATATGGATCGCCAACCTTCGGCGTCGTAAGAAGAAGATGACCCTTTAATCGTTTATTTTTTGTCATTTTAGTTCTAGTGATAGAACATGAATATTTTTGTAGGATGCGATTATGTAAATTCTGCGTTGCTAGTGTGAGCTTGTCTATGAAGATAGATGGGTTGTTTCACTTCTGTAATTAAAAAATGGCGCGATCAATAATTGCTGTTGATATCTAGCTTAAAAGGTGGTGAAAGTTTTATTTTTCTGCTTTAATTAATAAATAAAGATATACTTAAAACCTGTAAACTGTTGCTCCATATTTTAACAGTGGCTCATCAATAATGATAATAAGCCGAATTTCAAAGCTTAACTTGTCCCCATTGACACGTATGAACTAAACTGTGAATTTATTTACAAATTTATTTTCACACAAAAATTTTGTTATTTCATTAAATTAGATATCATGAGAAATAAATATTAATATCTAATATAATCAAGTTAGTCATTAAAGAGCCAGATTAACTAACGGGGTTTAATAGATAGATCCAGTTTAGTTATTATGTAATCTAAAATCTCTAGCTGTCCAGTTAACTTTTATTTTTGACCATGGAGTATGGTAAATCCCAAGATATAAGATCCTACCTTTTTGCTTTTTCAGTGGGGAAATAAACGAGCCTATTAAGATTTGTGCACAGTTGCCAGGTATTATAATAAAGGTATTTTATTTTACCTGCTTTTTATACCGCCCTCACTTGCACCTGCAATCATATTGGATCTATTTTTACCTATCTATTTACTACCTGGCAACCCGGTTTGGAGTTCTTTAAGTATCTGATAATATAGGCCTAATGACCACAGGTCCCCATTAGGATTCGAAAGATACTTTCTATTATTTTTATTTTTAGTTTTACTTACAACGTAACGGTTCTATTTTAATTATGTGGCGTCCGTGGGAAAATTGCAATAGTGGCTATCGCAAGAGAAAACATTTATCACTTGATGTTAAACAAATAGTGAAAAATGTTTACGACAGGTTGGTAAAAAGAAATTTTAATAAAGTGCTTTGCAAGAAACCAGTGAACTAACAAAAACCCCAATTTCTACGATTAAGGTATTGTAGGAAAACCATCACCCAGGAACAGGAAAAACGGAAAGGTTTTCAAATGCATCATGTAGACGATTGTGAAAAAGACGTCATTAGGAGAAAAATATATTCTATGTATGAAGAGCAGTTGGTGCCGACACTAGACAAAATACAATTAACACTGGAGCAGGACGGAACCAATATACATTGTGGCCGATCAACCCTTCACAGATATCTCTTAAGAATGGGATTTACGTTCCGAAAAATCAACAAAAGGGAAGTAGTGATGGAGTCAGAAAGATTACGAATCTCCCGACATTCTTATTTACAAGAAATTAAAAAATATCGATCAGAGAATTGATCAATAATTTGCCTTGACGAAACATGGTTCGATGCCCATGATACTGTGTAACTGTGTAAAAAGGGTGGGTTGACAGCAGTACAAAATGTCAGACTAACGCACCTTCAAATAAATTCGAATAACCATTTTGCGTGCTGGATCTGCAAACATAAAACATTCTAGTTTGGACTATCACGAAGACACAACCGCAGAACTTTTTAAAAATTGGTTTCAAAATTTGGCCAAATGTTCCCGAGTGTTAGAGTTACGGACAATGCAAGTTACCATAGTCGCCTACTAACTAAGGTTCCTAATGCAGCCAACACCAAATCGAAAATACAGGAATATATGTTAGAAAATGACATTTATTTTGACTTTAGTTATAAAAAAAGTTATCTTTTGGAAGTTTTGCAAGACTATAAATTGAAAAAGAAATATGTTTGTGATAGTATGGCTGAGAAAGTGGGACACACTGTTTTGCGACTTTCTCCGTATTATTGTGTGTTTAATCCAATTGAACATATTTGGCACCAAGTTAAATCAAAAATAAGGGCACAAAATGTTTCTCCTACTTTAAGCATGTCAGTGGTTGAATTAGTAAAACAAGTTATAAATGATATACCTTGTAAAAGCTGGAAGAATTCCATTCAGTACGTTGGTAAAGTTGAAGATTCTTATATTTATGTAAATAATATAAAACCACTGATCATTACCTCAGCTGATGACAGTGATAGTGAAACCGAATTAGATTTAAGTTAAAATATATTTTTATTTATACAATACGTCCCCTTTTGTAAACCCCATTCATTCAAACTGTATATTTGTACTTCTTATCCATTTGTTTTTACATGCATCTATAAATAAACATCTCCAAAAACACTTATAATTTTATTTATTTGCATTAATGAATAAAATTCTTAAGTCCATCTCTGCAACCTATCATAAACAAAAGATCAGAATTTTTATATTGCCCACTTAAAACGGCAAAAATCAGGATATTATATTTTGGGACAGGCTATACGAATTGTAAATATTATCAAATAAACCTTGGAACAGGTAAGAAATGCAATATTTTTTTAATGATGATGAAAATTAATTTGCTAGTCTTAAACTGCAAACCATTATAACTTTAGTTCACTTACTGCAGCTTCTGTCAATTTAAATCCCTAATAAATAAAAAGTGAGTCTGATTATTTCAATTAAATTCTTAATATAATGATGTTTTTATTAAAATATTACGCTGCAACTCTCGAAAAATATTTAAAAGTTTGTTCAACGTCAATTTTCTAACAAATAAAATAAATTTTTCCAAAATCAAAAAAAATGTACATTTAATGTTATCCTAATTAATTAACTTACGCATTTCCGGTTTCCAAAAATATTTCCATTTTTGAATATAGTTCGAACTAAGAATATTGCAGAAAGGTGGCGTCAACTCGGACTTCTCACTGACGTGACGTAGCCTAACAAACTTTAGAACTTTGTAGCTGTTTGGGAGATAAGAGAAATACAAAATTCTAACTATTTATCCAGTGCAAATTTTTATATTAACATACAACAATAAACCAAATAAATTACGTTTAAATAAAGAAAGTTCTAATAAAACACGTTTTGACGTTCATTTCCTCAATTAAAACAGAAGAGAAAACTACGGCGTTAGCATAAAGTGTTTTCAGTGTATAAAGTAAATTAATTAGGAAAAATTCACTTTCATTTTGATTTTACATCAAACTCATGTCTAGATTATCATTAGCTCTAGAGTAGGCAAAGGGTTCTGTCGTCGTTATCTCTAAACTGACGCTAGTTTATCGCTTAAGCGATCAATCTCAGTGCTGTCAAATGCAGGGAATCACTTGCCACAAAATAAATGCCAAAGGGAAAATGATAGCGGTGCCGGTATAAATCGGGCATTAAAAGTTTTTAGTGCTTTTAGTGAACAATAGAGAGGAAAATTTGAATGCAATATTACAATAATTTTATCTGTATAGATGGGAAACTCCTAGAAGTTTTGTATACATAATTTTCTTTTCAAATTTTATTTTAATTTATAATTCTTAAGTGAAAATATTTTTTGCACATTTGTCCAGATTTGTTCGAAAAATAATATTTTCTGTGATCTGTAATTCCACAAACGTTTAATTACTCATTATTTTTATATTAATTTATTGGATTGTATATGTCATGTCCCGAAAGTGGTAGTTTGGTGCCAACGCCGTCTTGCATAATGTCATTTTCCGAATTGGAGAGCTATAGCAATGACATCGTAACGTCATCTTTTCCATATGAGAACAAAGCAACACATAATTAGTATAGCTAATAATTTAAAATTATCTTTTTTCATTTCAGAACTATCAAATTCAAAGCCAGCGAATTGAACTCATAGCGGACATGGTTTGGATGGCAATCAGATCAATGAACAATGGAAAAGCTGCCGGACTGATCGAAGTGTTGAAAGATTTGTTCGCACACTACATAAACGGAGACCCAATACCGCAAATCTGGAAGGAAGCCTAGATAACACTCTTACATAAAAAAGGAAATAAATCTGATTGTCAAAGATACAGGTGTGTATCGGTAATTATCGAAGACGAATAGACTCCTATGAAATTGAACAGCAATCAGAATTGAGAGCTGGAAGGTCCTGTCTAGATAACATATTCACCATAGCCCAACTTGACGAAAAAAAAAAAACAACTAAAAAACAGCGAGAAACAGGGAAGTACATTTTTTATTTGTAGACCTAACGAAAGCGTATGACCCCGTACCAATTTAGAAACTCTGGCAAACTATAAACAATACAGCACTAAAACAACTATACGATCAGCCATATTCAAGAATAAAACTAGGAAATATATTATCTGATGCATTCCTCATAACGAAGAGACGTAGGCAAAATTGCTGCTTGCCTCCCACTCTGTTAAAAATTTACTTGAATGAAGCCTTAAAGAGTTGAAGGAGAGCTTGTAGTGGAATGGGAGTATAGTTGAAATAACGCTTTACACTCTTCACTTTGCAGACGATCAGGTAGTAATTGCCTAGGACGAAGAAGACCCAGAACTTATGACAAGAAAGCTTTTCGAAAACTATGAAAGATGGGGAGTTAACAGTAAACTATATAAAAACTAAATATCTGTGTATCGGTGGGGAACATGAAAGCCTTACTGATGGACAGGTTATTGGTGCGTGTGATCATTACATCTATCTAGGAACAAGAATAGACAGGAAAGGCAGAACAAAACAAGAAATAGAAAATAGAATTAGTAAAGGAAAAGCCGTCACACAACACCTCAACTGCGTTCTTTGGTCAAAAAACACTTCAAAAGAAAAGAAGCACTACATCTACAATGCGATTTTTAAAAGCATTGTACTCTACGACTGCGAAACATGGCAGTTAACCGAGAGTTTGGAACAGAAACTTCTTGCTTTCGAAATGCACTATTGACGAAGATCTGGTATATCAAGAATAGATGGAATTAGAAATGAAAGAAAAAGAGAAATTATGAAGGTAACAAGAAAAATAATAGACGATATCTAACATAAACAATTAATCTAGTGTGGGCACGTAGACAGAATGACGGAGCAGCTCTTTCCAAAACTGATTCTAAAAAGGACACCTCTAGAACAAAGAAAAAGGGGAAAGCCGAAAACAACCTGGCGGAATCCAGAAGATTGAAGAGACTGGCGACTAGGAATCGGAAGGCGTAGAACAGTGTGAAACTGGATATGATGATGATTATTTCAGTTTTGTTATGTGGGAGTCCCACCAGGGTTTTTTATGATATACTGCCTTACCACCTTAAATATATAATCTTTCTAGAATTTTACCATTAATGTTTATATCTATCCATCTATATATATATATATATATATATATATATATATATATATATATATATATATATATATTTATATTATATTTATATATATATATATATATATATATATATATATATATATATATATATATAGATATATATATATATATATATATATATATATATATATATATATATACATATATATATATATATATATATATATATATATATATATATATATATATATATATATATATACATATATATATATATATATATATATATATATATATATATATATATATATATATATACATATATATATATATATATATATATATATATATATATATATATATATATATATACATATATATATATATATATATATATACATATATATATATATATATATATATATATATATATATATATATATATATATATATATATATATATATATATATATATATATATATATATATATATATATATATATATATATATATATATATATATATATATATATATATATATGTATATATATATATATATATATATATATATATATATATAGTAAACGTAATGTGTTTATGTAAACTAAACAATAATCTAGTCTCTAAATATCAGTAACATATATATTTTAGTTAAGTGTTATTATTCTTCTAATAATGCTACTAGGCGTTTTACTACACCACAATGATTCAAATTAATTACCCTAGTCTTAGCAAGAAGCAAAAGCTGCAATTTAAGGTTTTTAATATTTACTTCTTTTTCTTGTAATTTATAGATTCTAGGCGGTGTGTTCTCCCCTTCAATTTTATCTTACTTTAACAATGTTGGTTAAACGTACTCTAGTCGACTTCAACCACACACGGTTCGAGCTAGTCCCCCAACCTTTTTTTTGTTTGGTGCTCCTCATGACGAGTTGGCATTTTCCATGTGGACGTCGTTTCTGAAATAGTTTTTTTTCTCTGTTCGCCTTATTTGTCTCGTATATAGCACCAGAATTCAGTTCCTTTTGTCATTCTGGATAGCAATTTAATTTCAACCCAAAATCGAGAAAAACTTTCTCGTTTTTTACAGAAAGAGAAGTGGCCTCGTCATTAAAACCATGTTGTGTAAACAGAATTCAATAAAGTTTTTAATTACCAGTTCAAAATATCAGCCCTTTCTATGGTTTATTCTTCAGTTTTATGACCACATAGTTTCTTCTTAAACAGTTCTTATCTTCAGTTTCGTCTCAATTTTTATCTTTAGTTGTAGCTCAAGTTTTCTCTTCAGTTTTTATCACCACGTTTTATTATTGTTTTTTTTGCCTTTAAATTATAACTAATTGAGAGAAGGTGTTACAACGAAATATTGTTTAGTTTCAGGAGAATTGGTCTACTGAAGTGAAATATGAAAGACAGATAAGCTAGTAGCATTTTTTTTGGTAACCTTAAATTTTATCAAGTAAAAGATGCTCTCATCTTTTAACTTTGACTGTTTTAATTTTGAAAGTGGCTTGGTATCAGTTACGTAACTTTCTTTTACTAAGTGTATTTATAATAATGAAAATAATATTTCTTTCAAGAAAGTTCTAAAACGTTCACATCTTTCAGCATTAAATTATAAATAGCTTAGCATTAAGATATCTGCCAAGGCCAGAGCTTTTTGTGGGTTCATTGTATTAAAAATCATATTTTAATATTAGTAAGTTATAAACGTATTACCGCAGCAGAAGAGCTTTCTCTTGTATATAGGTTTTTTAGACACTAAGCCATGAATGTTTCATAGAATTTTAAGAACTTGAATAGATCAGCATTTGTTTTAATTACATTTTGTTTCATTGTTTAGTTAATTAACCATTAAATTTTTTAAACGTCAAGACCATTAGTGATATCTGGAATATCCTATTTTTACCCTAGGCAAAATAACAGGTAGACGTAAAATAGGTGGTGCCCTAATTTTAGAAACACATATTCAGTATTGTTCTAAATAAATAGGAACCCCTTCGCAAAAATAGACAAGCATAAAAAATGCTGCTGCCAGTCTTATTGTGAAACCAGAGTATAGACATCTACTACTTAATTTAGTGGAGTCCACAGAAGAGACCTCCCAGCAGATTGATGTTTGATGTAATGTGAATAGATGTCAATCGGGCGCACTCTAAAAACGTTAACTTTGTTAACGGCTAATCCTTCTACCACCAGAAGACATCACGGTGTACCTTAAATCAGGATGATTCCTGGAAGGGAAATTTGTGATGTTTTCTGGACAAGGCATAAACTTAAAACATTTTGGCAGCTAGGGATTCAAATGACCAAGTTGGTCCTTTTTACAAAAAAATTAACCCATAAAAACGACATGAAAATACTGTACTAAAATTCTAAAATTGTAATATTTTATATCTAATCCAAGGCAGTAACTCTCGATTTTTATATATAACATTTATTAAGAAGATACAGCATTGCATCAGCAACTGTACTTCATTATCGCCCCAATATTATTATTTAAAAGCACTCTATGTCACACTTGGCAAAACATGTTAAGGAACTCGAATTTTGAAGTAAATAACCTTATGTAGAAGATTTGTTTTATGTCAGAATGAAGTGCCAGTTCTTTTGATAGATTCAGAAAAAATCACTAACAGTACAACTTTTCAATTTTCACTAATAATGGAGACGATTTGGCTATACGTTAATGGTTAAAAATGTGGATGATCAAATATGCCTGACAAACATCCTAACTACTTCTCCGATGCTCTGTAAGTCTTTAAGATTAATTAAACTAAAATTTTCTATACAAGAACAACGCATATAATATTATTAACTATTCTATATAAGAAATAAAAAGGGAGATCAGATAAAATTCTGTTATAATCGAATTTTACAATTAACTAATTAGAATATTAACGCTTTCGTGTCACCTACTTATTTAGAAAAGCAAAATGTATTTACATTTTTGATGTTATAATTACACTTCTGTGTAAATAACCAATTTGAAAAATCGATAAAACTTCCTTTATTAAAATATAAATTTTACCAATTATTTATTTCCATGTAACTATAATTATATACAAAATTGCTTTTACGTAATGAATATTTATTTATTTATTTAAATTTATTTAACTATTTTTTATCTATTTATTAATAGCCCAGTCGCCAGGGATTTTGAGCTCTCATTAAATGTTAACAGGCTGCGTTTTGACATACAGGTAGTTTTTTGGACCTAGAATACGATAAAAAAAAAGTTTGCTAAGCCCACAATATTTAAAACAAAGTAAAAAATTCGATTTTTCGGTAATATCTCGAAAAATAAAAAAGATTTCGAAAAACTAGTAGCACCACGTAAAAGAGCGGGGAATTTTACAAAAAAATGGTTATAGATTTTTTTCTCCAGATTTTTTTATTAGCGTGAAAATTTATTAAAGATTTCGATATGTGATTCAAAAAGTGTAGCGCTTCAAACAGGTTAATTTGAAAGACTAAGCGTACCTCTCGAAGGTTGATCGATATTACTTGTTTTCAGAGTGTAAAAAAAAATAAAAGACAGCTTTTGGAAGAGGAGACTTTCGGCTTTCCGATGATACTATTTTTTTATTTTTGTTGCTTTATAATTTATAAAACTTAAAAACGAAATTTTTGTTTGTATAATTTTATATATATAGTACTAAATAACCGCCAACTGTAAGTTGAACTTGCGCATTTAGTGTTCCGTACGTTGATTGCTTCTGAAATAAAAATTTTTGTTACGGAGGTATAAAATGATCAGTGAGCTCACAAAATACATCCCAAATGAGTTTTCAACAAACTGACGACCTTGGAATTTTTGTTTTTTTTATATACCAGATAAATTCTTAAAGGCAATGCACTCGTGATAATTTTCGTTCAATCTACACCCCGTGGAGAATATTCCAGAATTTTTTCAAAATTTTTGGATCAGTACTTTTCGAGATAGAGGGGGGACAGTGATTTTTTCGCCATTTTTTCAAAATAATACAAAGAAAAATATACGCATGTAAGACATTATATATATTTTTGAACTCATGTTTTTACAAGCTTTCATTTGACACCCCACTCGATGACCCAGTAAAAAATTTTTTCTGATTTTACCCCTCAAAACTAACCCCTTAAGTCAAAATTTAACTTTCAAAACTACACGGCTCTGATGAGGCCATCAATTTCTATATTAGTACCAAATTTCAACTTTCTACGTCAAATAGTTTGTGACAGACGGGCAGACAGAGGGACAGACAGACGAACAGACAGACGGACAGACAGACATCGAAGTGATCTTATAAGTGTTCCACACGGAACACTAAAAATACTTCCTTGTGCATATATCAGTATTGTACCTAAAGTTTCAATATAAGAGTGATTGAATATACCCATATTGTCTGTGTGTGTACTTGATATTAGAAAACCATTAAACACTTAACAAAACTTTCTCTTTTTTTGTAATTTCGCTTTTAAAAAAGTGTTCATGATAAGCGTATTTTTTGCTTATTTTTAATCAGACAACTTAAACTTAAAATAAAAAAAATATGTTTAAAGGTGGGAAATGAAAGATAAAAGTTTAAGCTTTAAGTATAACGTATTTAAATTTTATTTAAACATCCAGGTATAAAGAAAACAGTTACTGAAAACACAAAAACTCTAAATTACTCGAAGAAATTAAATGAATTTCGTACTCTCTGGCCGTCATATTTGATCCGCCATTTTGAATTTTTCAAATCTGTCATCGGATTATTAATCAGCCCGAGAAACTCCGTAATAGCCAATTTCAAAATATTTAGCGGTATACAGAAATGTTAATTTCGTCATAAATGAGGTTGGAAGCATGATTCCCACTACAACTGAATGGGTTAAAACAGCCATTTTATTTTAAATATTTTTTTTTTTAAATTGCGATAGAACTAAAAAAAATTAATCTATATACTATTTTTGGAGAAATTTCCCGTTCTTTCATGTGGTGCAATTAGTTTTTCGATATCTTTTTTATTTTTCGAGATATTTGCGAAAAACCTAATTTTTTATTTTATTTTCGATTTTGTAGGTTTAGCATACATTTTAGAGGAGCCAACTTTTTTTTATCGTATTCTACGTCCAAAAAACTAACTGTATGCTAAAATGCAGTCTGTTAACATTTAATGAGGGCTTTTCGAGAAAATTAGCCTCTGATGACTGGGCTATCAAATAGGTCGTCTCGCAAAGTTTTAGCAATATTTAATTAAAATTGGTTTCTTAGTTTCAGAGAAATTGTTGCGTAATCTTTGAAATGCGTCACCACTGTTGATGAGGAGTGTATCTATTCATATGATATGGAAACAGCTCAACAATTAGGTCAATTTGGTGCAAAAGCTGAAAAAAAAATCGAAAATATTACGTCAAAGTCGGTCAAAAATCAAGATCATATCAGCTGTTTTTTTTTGATTACGTGGTGTTGAGCACAAAAGGTTATTTTCAACAACAAACAGTTAACAAGCGGTCTGTTGCCGCGAAAATAGTTTTTAAGCGGTGGTGTCGCTTCAGGGGTAGAGGATGAAAGAGGTGACTATCGTCAATTTTTGCATGGTTTTAGTTGTAATATGGGACTTTTTTCTGTTTTTTTGTAGAGATAATAAACGAATTTTATGTCTAATTATTTATAGAAATACATATAAGGGGTGGGGAAGGAGGTTCGAGTGATTGCTTCGTATATTTTGTGTTAGATATCCTAGTTTTAGTGTTCTAGAAACTGAAGTTATCTATTCTATACTTTTAACTTTATCATGGGAAGAAAGAGAAAGAGGTGGATGTGGGAGGTAATAGACAAATATTAAACCTTTTATTTATTATTAAGGTACACTATTTTTCATTATTTTGAATGATAACAAGATCAGAGAGTGCAAGAGATGGAGGTCGTCGAATATAGTATAGTTTTAATAGCATGAGAATTTTTTCTGTTTGTTGATTAGAATAATGGACACACTTGAAGCATAAAGATATAATATATAAAAGTGAAACGTATAAGGGTATAAAAGAGTAAAATTAGGATTTAAAAAAATGCCTTCATATATATAATGTTATATGTTTTTTCAAGGGTCTTGAACTCGAGCAATTTTAAACTTTCCGGTAAGGAAGGGGAAAAGGGGTATAAATAGTTAAATATTGTATCATGTTAACAGTAATATGACAATTTTTCCTGGTTTTTGGTTAGGGGTTTGGATAAATGTTTATAGTAAAATATACAGGGTGCGCCATATGTATGGAATAATGATTCCATAGCATTTATTAATCAGTGTATCAAAAAAATGTTTAAATAAATGACAATAAAATGTTTTGAACTGTCAGTTCGAAGAAATTACGCCATCTGTTTTTTTTTTTTAAATGGAAAGCCCTATATATTATTTTATTTTTGAGTCCCACTAAAAATTCTAAATATTATTTGTCTAACGTAATATGTCTAAATTAAACTGTTTTGAAATTATTGCCATTTGAAATTTAAAAAAACTGGTCAAGTGCAACTTAAACTTGCGCAATTAGTGTTTCGTACGTTGATTGCTTTTAAAATAAAAACAGTTACAGAGGCATAAAATGATCAGTGACTTCACAAAATACACCCCAAATGAGTTTTCAACAAAGTTTGTTTCCAATCTTTACTGAAATCTGATGACCTTGAAATTTTTCTTTGTTTTTATATACCATATAAATTATTAAAGGTAATGCACTCGTGATAATTTTCGTTCAATCTACACCCCGTGGAGAATATTCCAGAATTTTTTCGAATTTTTTTTGATAAGTACTTTTCGAGATAAGGCCCGGGACAGCGATTTTTCGCGAATTTTTAAAAATAATACAAAGAAAAGTGCGCGCAAGTATAATATTATATATATATTTTTTACTCGTGTTTTCACAAGCTTTCATTTGACATCACACTCGATGACCTAGTAAAAAAATTTTTTTTCACTTCCGACTTCACCCCCCAAAACTAACCCCTTAAGTCAAAATTTAATTCTCAAAACTACATGGCTCTGATGAGGCCATCAATTCCTATATTATTACCAAATTTCACCTTTCTATGTCAAATAGTTTCGGAGAAAATCGGGTGTGACAGACAGACAGACAGACCAGCAGACAGACAGACAGATAGACAGACACCGAAGTGATCTTATAAGTGTTCCGTACGGAACACTAAAAAAAAAGACAAAAATCTATTAATAAATACTCTGGGTTTGTTTTTAAGGTAATAATTGCTCAAATGTCTACCGTTAACAGCGAGGCAATGACCCAATCTATCATAAACAGCCTGAACAGAGTTTTGCAGAGAATTCGAGGTGATTTGTGCTACTTCATATTGAATTTTTTGTTGTAAATCTTCTACAGTTTTAGGTCGGGTAGAAGACCTGCACAAGTTTGGATTAACGCTCATTATTGATTCGTTCCATCATAACCTCGCAAAATTCAAGGCGTCTACCGTAGTCATCTTCATATAATTCTTGCAATAGAATGGGTTTGTATGGATGTAATTTTTCTTCATTCAGTATACGACTTAAGGCACCTTTACTTATATTTTGGTCTAGGCAAAGCTGGCGAGTGGCTGTATGGGGATTTTCGCTAATTTCGAAAAAAACATCTAACTTTTTAGCATTGTTTGTTTTAACTTTTGAAGGTCCAGATTTAGAATGTTCCTTAACATGACCCGATTGCCTAAATCGTTTTTATGTTTTGCTAACAACGGATTGGGTAACAGGTTCTCGATTCAGATATTCTGCGTTAAAAAGATCACACACCTCATGCTGTGTTCTCCTACGGTCTCTGTAACCAACCATCATTAACAAAGTGATTCTTTCAGTTTCTGTTAAATGTACCATTATGATATTATGCTCAAATTGCAGTTTCACAAAATGCGGCAATAAACGTTTTCGTCAATAAATCATTTTTTGACGCGTTAAGTCGTTACCTGACAGTAAATGTTTGACACAAGCCAGCTTAAAAAAAAAATTGATCTTAATTTCAAATATCAATAATTCCAGAACAGTTTAATTTAGACATATGGTATGTTAGACAAATAATATCTAGAATTTTTAGTAAGATTCAAAAATAAAATAATATACACCGCTTTCCATCTACAAAAATTTAAGATGGCGTAATTTCTTCGAACTGACAGTTGAAAACATTTTATTGTCAACGTCAGCATGTGCGTCGTATAACACCCTATAACTTTTATTTATTTAAACATTTTTTTGATACACTGATTAATAAATGCTGTGGAAACATTATCCCATACATATGGGGCACCCTGTAGATGGAGATAATGGGATTAGGTAGAGGTTGCGTATATATAGTAATATATGTCTATTTGAGAATTTCTTGAGCCGAAAACTTCAAAATTTAATTATTTTTCATAATTTTTAACTTCATTAGAAATCTTTCCGATGCTTGCTTTATTTTTTCGTAATATCTCACTATAAAGTAAGTATTCTCTAAAATACCGAGTGCAAATGTTTGAATTAAATTATTTTTTCGTGTGAGCTCCTCAACTTCAATATTTATTCTCGAACTGCCTGTTTGTAGTTCTACTACTAATGGGTCAATCCTTTCATCGATTTTTCTTAGAAATATAAGCGCTATATCATCTAGTTTGGCATATGTGTGGCACATAAGCAGACGTATCAATTCACGTTGTTCTTGAATAGCTAATAAGTTCGCGATTCAAAACTGTATTTGTTGGGAAACATAATCATGGATAGTTAATATAGCTATAGGGATAAAGTTTTATATTTCTAAGAGTTCCGGAAGAGGATGGTATCAGAAGTTAGCGTAGTATATATTTCTAGAATGCACTGCGCCTGTCAAACTATTTAGAAAATAGACTCAAGATGCCAATATTTCTTCGATGCTCTAAAGAATCAGCATTTCTCGTGAGTGTGAGTGAGTTATTAGCAAAGATATATATTGGATTCTTGCACTTTTCCGGAAGATCGTAAATGTAAACAAAAAATAGAGTAAGCCACAATATGTAACCCCACCGGCGTTATTAGTGAACTTGTCGAAAAGAAATCCATGCCACTCACTTAGAACAATCTCTGAGAAAACTCGAGAGACATAAGATAAGAGGGTAGCTTCGCCAACAATCAGTTTTGCCAAATACGCTCAAACGCCTTGGATATATCAAGTGTAGCGTCTCTACATCATGTTCAACTGAGTTGTTCCAAAGAGTAATGATATAAACGAAGCCTGCCTGATGGATGCTGAAAATATTACCTTTTTTTTTTAGATATTTTGAAAGATGATGAATGGTAGTTGTTTAGCATGATATTTTTGCCTTTTTTATGCTTAAATTGTTTAAAACGCCTAATTCGAGCTCATTTCCAACCGGAAGATAATATATTTTATTGGTAAGGTAAAACGGGGTGTGAGAATACGTTTTATGATACGCTACGTTTTAATTGACAGTAAAGTGTGAGTCAAAGAATTTAGCTAGCAAGCTGGTTTTTTTTAACAGATGTTTCTGGAATAGGATCGTGTGAGTGGAAGCATAGTTTATTTATTGAAATTTTGACAAATAGCCTTAGCAACTGACCGAAAAAAACGAATTATTGGAACAGGCAAGAAGTTTTATTCTCCAGCTAGGTGGTCTAAGAGAAGTTAAGAAGACTAGTGAACTCTCCTTTGCGATCAGAAATCTATGTCTTATGGAGGAAGATTTAGTATAATTGCCTTGCTCGTCGGTGATATTTAAACACTTCCTATATATCCATTCTATTAATGTACAATTTCTTGGATTCCAGTCATGACTTTTACTAATAAGTAGAATTTAATATTACCAATATTATATTACTGTGCTTTTGGATAAGTTAAAAATAGTTATTACTGTAAACAGCTTAAATTTATTATTAAAAAAAATGTAAAATAAATTTATCATATTTATTATACTAAATCTGATAGATGCAATACAATATGAAAAGGTATGTTGTTGATTAACCTGCACAAAGTAAGTTCATTTATTATATGTATAAAAAAATCTGACTATATATATATATATATATATATATATATATATATATATATATATATATATTCTATAAAATTTACGATATATATACGGCATGCCCAAACTTCATAAAGAAAATGCCCCTTTACGGTCAATTGTACAATCACCATTTTACAATCTATCCAAATATTTGGCAAACTATACTTCTCACATTACAGGTAGAAATAATTACTCGTTCGTTCGAATTTAAAACCTTTATTGACAATATACACATCCCTAATAATTACAAATTGGTTTCATTAGATGTAATCTCATTATATACAAATATCCCCCAAGAACTAGTACAAACTGTAATAACCAATAAATGGAACGATTTAAAACAACACACCACGATTTCAAAAGAAAATTTTATAGAAGCAGTAAACCTCACCCTATCCACAAACTACTGTCAATACAAAGACACTTTCTATAAACAAATTGACGGTTGCGCAATGGGTTCACCAATATCTTCCACAATTGCACAGTTGGTAATGAAATATTTGGAAGATGTGCTCGGTAAACTTACGTTTAATACAGTGTTTTACAAACGATTTGTTGTTGATTCCAGCGGACAAAACTGAAGAATTCATGCATGAATTTAATAAATTTTATTGCAAATTACAATTCACAACTGAAATTGAGGAAAACGGCAAATTAAACTTTCTTGACATTACACTGTATAGGAACAACGAAAATAATAAAGTAGAAACTAAATGGTACACCAAACCAACATGGTCTGGTAGATACCTAAATAACGATTCAAATCATTCAAAAAAAGTAGTAAAAAAAGTCTTAATATTCAATGGCTACAAGAAAAAACACATAGAACATATATTTAAAAAAAGAACTTACAGATTGTACCACCAACTCAAAAAAAAAACATTAATAAACACGACCAAAAACGATATCATAAAACGTTTAATACTGCTTTACGTAAATGAACTATCAGAAATAATACAATTCGCCTTAAAGAAACATAATATCATAACATGCCACAGAAGTCATAATAAATTAAGTACATTATTCACACAACTAACAAGCAAAACACCAAAAATGAAACAATCAAATATCATTTATTCCATTCCATGTGCAGAATGCCCGAAAACATATATAGGGATGACGAGCCAATTACTACAAAACCGACTAAACGGACACAAATATAAGCCAAACGCCTCCACAGCACTAAACAAACACACCAAAGACACTAAACATGAATTCAATTATAAAGCGACAAAGATTTTAAATTGCCAATACCAAAAACTAAAAATCAAGGAAATGAACGAAATAAGACGGGATCCTGGTGTTGTAAATGATAGAACTGATATAGCCTGCCTCAGCCACATTTATCAAAATATAATCCACATGAAATAAAAAAAAAATAACATGAAAACTATCCATTTTTTTAAACCAAAGGCACGATTTATTTTAATCTCACCTTTACGAACTAGTAAACGTCCAATATTTCGATCAATAACGACCTGTGTATGAAAAATACTGAGTTTATTAGGTACGTACCATATACCAAATCAAATATTTCAGTAAATATTTTTTGTATTAATTTTAAAAACAACATAATTAGCGTACATATTTTTAAATTATTATATATATATATATATATATATATATATATATATATATATATATATATATAAAACTGTGTAAACTGTTTTTATATATATATATATATATATATATATATATATATATATATATATATATATAAAACTGTGTAAACTGTTTTTATAGCGTGACGTGAATTGTAATAAAATTTTAATTTTTAATTTTAAATTTTAAAATGTGTCCTGAAACTTTTTAAAAAATTTTTGGATACTTTGAGAATGCCCACAAAAAAATGGGCGAAACGTCAGTAAAGACTAAATAAAATAAAATAACTTGTTTTAATAAGTAGAACCAAAATCCTAAGAAATAAAAAAAGCACAGAATCATATATATATATATATATATATATATATATATATATATATATATATATATATATATGTGTGTGTGTATATACATTCATATATCTTAAATATTTATTATAGCTTACCCAAGTTACTTGAAATTTAAAGCTCACAGACGGACTCACCTGAAACAAAAGTATTAAATTCAATAAATATTACAAAACATATAAATTATTATTTAAACAAAATATAAAATTAAATTATTAAGTTGGTTTTCCCAAGACACACACAAAACCACAACGTATGGTAAAAAATTTTCGAAGCCTTATTAATTTGGTAGTATTAAATTAAATTTATTTAATTTTCATTTTTATAAAATTTAATTGCAATTTTTCCATAAATTCAACGGAAAATTAGTTAAAATTAAAACATCAAAAGAGATTTATCCTTTGGCAGTATCAAATTTAATTCGCCTCCATGAATAATTATTATATACGAATAAAATTAGGGAAGCTACACGTAAATAAGATAAAAATTCGAATATAAATTCTCATTTTATCCCACAACTTAATCATTTGAGGGTTGCATGTATGAACATAAAAAGGCCTTAACATATTTAAGGATATAGTTTCACTTTTTAGTCAATTTGTTTAACAGTGAAGAAACACAGGCACCCTGACCAATGTTTAATAGAACATCTCAGATATTAACTTTACTCTTAACCTATACGTATAATACTATATACTTATTCTGTCTGAACAAAATGTTTTAGAAAAACCGTTTGTTGTTGTATATATATATATATATATATATATATATATATATATATATATATATATATATATATATATATATATATATATATATATATATATATATATATATATATATATATACATATATATATATATATATATATATATATATATATATATATATATATATATATATATATATATATATATATATATATATATATATATATATATATATATATATATATATATATATATATATATATATATATGTTATATTCAATTTTCTTGGGTTATTGTGATCCTTTCCTTTTATTATTGACGTTTCGACACAGTTTGCTTTTCTCAAAATTCTCGTTTAGTTTGGCTAAAATTACACACATTTAATCCATAGAATGCTTTTTGAAAATGCATGTATTGTTAATTTATTAAGACTACAATAATTAACTTCATGAATGATAGGTTAATTCTTACCTTGGACGTGGATGTTTAGGTTAATATTTATCATAGCCCATTTAAATGGATTTTTTCATTTTTTCGTTACACGAATTAATTGTCAGTGTCATGTATTTTTATTTTAAAAATTGGGACGAACACAACGTGTAAACTACATTTATAGTACTGCCATATATATTTGGCTTAGGTTATTTGTTTCTTTTTCGCTTATGATAGCGGTTGGTGTTTTTTGTATTGGAGATTATGCAATCTCTTATTTTTTTCAAACTTCAATCGAGTATCCCTCTTGTAAGTCTATGGTACGATTTAAAATAAGATTTATCAAGAATGAAAGCATTGAATTAGAAGGAAAAAATCCTATTTGTTCTAAATCTGATGTGTGCTAATTAAATAACATGTAAACGTGGTCCTATTTAAAAAAAGTGAACTTTAATTGCATAAAACAATTTGTGGAAAATAAAAAGTTGAAGTGGCGCAACTCTTTTCATAAAAATAAACTATTTTCAAAATGTTTTCGTTCATCTAACACTCGACATTTCCTATATCTTACTTAGTATCTACCTTGTAGTAATATGGCTAGTATTTTAGCTCATGTATCAAATATTTAAAATAACAAGAGCTTTATTTATAAGAGTATTCCGAAACTTGGGAGGATCTCTAAACGCATCTAATAACATTAGGCTTTAAAATCAAATTATTGTTAAAATTACGGAGGATATGTGTTATTTTTAATTAATATTTACTTAACTTTCTCTAGGCGCGTTTTGTATAATTCCCATATTTAATGATAGTTTTATTTAAAATAAAGCTTAATTCTTTTCAGTCCACTGTTTAATTTAAATTTAATAAAACAGGAAAAATAATTTTGAATACCATGTAGCTAAAATATTTTTATATTGAATTTTGTGCTTTGTAGCAGTGTAAAAAAATATTAAAAGTTATAAATACAATCCATTTATTATTCATATGTAAAAAATAAAAAAGCAGTTGGCACTGTGTGTGGCGCCGATGCACGGTCTGTTCAGATGTCGTGCCCGTACTAATTGCAGGCATTCCCCTTTGTCAGATGAATTATGGCTGCAGAAACACAAAAAACTTAATTTATAGCATTCTTTTCTAATGACAAAACTTTTACTTTTATTGCTTAAAACATCTAATATATTATCGTCGTTTCCTTTAATTTTTTTATATAGTATTACGTATAGTTTCAGTACAGATTTTAACACATCAGAAATCCCCATTTTTAACTATTTATACTTCGTATTCCTTATGGCACCTCCAAAGTGAATTTTAAAACTATTAAAGTGTTTCTTTTAAATAAAGTGTTTTTTCTTTAAAACTCAAGTGACTTTAAGTGTCGGACAATGGATTACGCGGAGGTGATCGAGACACTTAAAGATACCATCCGTCAGCAGAGAGAAGACGCCATCAAGAAAGATGAAGTAAACAACCGTCTACTCATCGAGATAACCGAACTTAGGAAAAAGCTCGATGAGCGAACTGAAATAATACAATACCAAGCTGCAAAGATCAATAACTCAACCGTAGACAGCGTAGGGGAAGAAGCAATTTCCGCTTCTGGAAGCGATGCTCCCCAGGACGCAATGGATACCTACGTAGCGAACCAGGAACAGGAGGATTCAAAGGACCAGTTCCATACGATCCAGACCAGACAAGAGAATAGGAAAGAGAAGAGAAGGAGGAAGTTTGCTCAATCGTCTGACGACGAACAAGCCGAGCCTCCTAAGAAAACCAATCTAAAGCCGGATAACACGAACGCCCCAGCAGGTAAGTCCATGTTGAATCATAGACAATTGAATCGGGAAGACTTCCCACCCCTTCCTACCCCTACTCCCGGAAATACAATCACCCCCCCTGCTGCCCCGACCACCCCCCCAGCTGCTCCGACAATTGCACCACAAATCGTCCCTAAACCTGTCAGGACAAAATCCATACCCCCCATTGTAATCACAAATGCTGGCAAATTTGTCAGCATTTCCAGTCTTTTCAGAACAAATAATGTCAAATATTCATCAGCAATCGTAGTCCGAAACGGAATCAAGATTTTTCCTTGTTCCGAGGAAGACTACAGGAAAGCCACGCAGCTCCTTGACCAAAACAAGGAGCCATTCTATACCTTCCGCTTCCCGGAAGAAAAATCCAACCACGTGGTCCTCCGTGGTATTCCTGAACACCTCACAGACGAGGAGATCCTAGACGATCTCAAAGACCAAGGGTTCCACCCAAAAAAGGTTATTCGTTGGCGTCACACCAACGGCTGGCCCATGAAACTTGTACTAGTTCTCTTACCAAAATCCGAGACAGACATTTTCAAACTCCAAGTCATACGCACGTTCGAAGTACGTGTAGAATCTCAAAAATCAAAGTCCCGTGGCATTCAATGCTACAACTGTCAGGACCACGGGCATGCCGCCCCGTGCTGCCATATCCCTGCTAAATGCGTAAAGTGTGGTGAAAATCATCACACTTCTCAATGCACAAAACCAAAAGAAGTTCCACCCAAATGCGCAAATTGCGCAGGTGACCATCCTGCCTCTTTCAGCGGGTGCCCGCGGCACCCTTCCCAGATCAGGTCCCAAAAACAATCTTCCTTTAAAGGTTGGGGGACCCAAGACAACTCCCGTCTTTCCCCCAAAAAACCCCAAAAGCAGGCTCCCAAACCTGCTTCCTCTAACGAATCCCTTCTCTCCCACGCACAGCTTGCGCAAATAGCCAAGATGTTCGCGGAGCAGATGAAAACGCTCATGACCCAAACTATTACTAACGCACAGACATGAATACACAACTCAAACCGTCGACTTTAAACATTATGTCCTGGAATTGCTTCAGCATCTCCAATAAAAAACAAGAGCTGCTCCATTTCCTGCAAGAGCATAAAATCGATATTGCCCTCATACAAGACACTTTCTTAAAACCAGGTAAACGTTTCAAAATCCCAAATTTCCATGCTTACAGGGATGAAAAGGTGGGCGTCCTGAATGGTGGCACTCTCATCCTTGTCAGGCGCTCCCTCAGCCACAACCCCCCACCCCCAAGCTACAACTTAGTCTCTGCCGAGGCGTCCACAATCACAGTCCACATGTCAAATAATAGCTCTGTTATGATCTCTTCCATTTACCAGAGGGGCTCCCCAACCCATCCCATAGTTTTAAATGATTACAGGCAACTTTTCGGTCCTGATGACCAAGTAACTATCCTGGGCGGAGATTTCAATGCCAAGAATGTTCTGTGGGGAAACCTAACAACGAACAGGAATGGCACTGATTTATACGCCCTTCAACAAAGATTTATGTTCAATCCCATAACTCCAGACGAGCCCACTTTCATCGGTAGAGGTCAACCAGATTTTCTTGACATGTTCCTAGTCAAGAATCTGAATCTCCGCCATAACATCACAGTTTTCCACGAACTTTCCTCAGATCATCTCCCAATCATTCTCACACTGGGAAATTCGGCTGACAGAACCCCCGACACTGTCACTCGCAAAATTACAGATTGGACTAGTTTCCAACAACAGCTTCACAATACTGATCCAATCCCAAGGATCAACTCCCCTCAGGAACTGGATGCTGCAGTTGACAAGTTAACCGCAGACATTCAGCAGGCTTTTTCCCATGCCACTGTCACTCGAACTTTTCCAGCAAAGATGCAGGGCAAACTTCCCGCCCACATCAAGGAACTAATCCGAGAGAAAAAACCGCATCCGGCGGAGAGCTACAAGGACCGGCGACCCTAACATCAAAAGGCTCGCAAATCAACATATTGAAATAGTCAGAGAGGCCCTATATCAATTTCATAATGATAGATGGAACTCCAAACTCGAAGACTTAAACCCTGATACCACATCCGTCTGGAGGATGGCGAAAGCCGTCTCCAATGACGGACCTAGCCAAATTCCCTCCTTACGTCACGAGAATGGCACCGCGTCTTCCCCTCTAGAGAAGGCAGGTCTATTCGCAGAAATGCTCGAGGACAGGTTTCAACCAAACCCTCACACTCACCCACGATTCGGCAGAGATGCGGTGGTGGCCCAAACCATTCGCATCTTCAATCAAACCCCACTTCCTCCCGTGCGGATCTTTACGACTCCGCAAATAGTCAAGTCCATCATTCAGACCCGCTCAACTAAGAAAGCTCCAGGCCATGATAAAATCTCTGCCAAATCTCTGAAGGAGCTTCCTCCTAAGCAGATCTCAGAGATCACCAACATCATCAATGGCATTTTCCGACTCAGTTATTTTCCCACTACTTGGAAGAAAGCCGAAATTGTGATGATTCGGAAGCCTGGCTCTCCTTCCCACGAGGCTGACAGCTACCGGCCAATTAGCCTAATATCAACATTGGGCAAAGTGGCCGAGAGGGTTATCCTTGAGGAAATCAGAGACAAAAGCACCGAACTCAACATCATCCCTGATGAACAATTCGGCTTTCAACCAAAGCATGGTACCATTCATCACGCCACAAAACTGGCACAGTACATCTCCAGCGGTTTCAACCGCGGTTTCCGGGTTGGCGCTGTTTTCCTTGACATCTCCAAAGCATTCGATAAAGTCTGGCACGAAGGCTTAATCCTTAAGCTTATCCGTTTTGGCTACCCTTCTCACCTAACAACTCTGGTTCAATCATTCCTCGCCGATAGGACTTTCCAAGTCCGTGTCGAACAATCCCTGTCCGAGGTAAAGAGTATAAGGGCCGGAGTCCCACAAGGCTCCGCCTTATCCCCGCACCTATTCAATATCTTCTCGTCCGATATCCCTAAGGATCGATTCACCAACCTCCAATTGTACGCAGACGACACGGCCATTACCGCTTCAGCAGCGAGAATTGATCACATCACGGCCCGACTTCAACGTCATCTAACGCGCCTCTGTGACTGGTTTGACCGGTGGAGGATTAAGGTCAATCCAGCCAAGACCCAGGCCATAATCTTTGGAAAAGGCTTCCGCATACCCCCTCCTCAACTCTCACTGAATGGAACTAGGCTCCGATGGGCCAACAACATCAAGTACCTGGGCCTTCTATACGACAAACGGCTCGTATGGAAGGACCAAGTGCCTATGGTCGTGCGCAAGGGAAATCAGCTTCTAGGGAAGCTGTATCCGCTCCTGAATCATCGTAGTAAATTATCAACTAACAACAAGTTGCTAATTTACAAATCGATAATCAGGGCCGGACTTACGTACGCCTGTCAGGCCTGGTGCCAGATGTCCAAAACTCATCGGACCAAGGTCCAGACAGTCCAAAATAAAGCCCTCCGTATCATAGCAGGAGCCCCCTGGTTCGTCCGCAACAATCAGTTGCACAGGGAGTTTGAAATGCCCACAATAAAAGAATTCACGCGTAATGCCCAGCTTCGCTTCCTTGAGAAAGCAGCGGTCCATCCTAACCCCGAGATAGCGAACACTTTCAGAGGCAACGTAAATGTCGGCAATCGATACCTACGACCAACGGACATTCTACCACTAGACTAACCAACACTAGATTCAACATGGACTACCCTTGATTAATTAAGGCCGTAGTTTAGTTGAGCAACTCCTTCAGTTTTAAAAAGTGTAAACAACACACACGACTAACACAATTATAACACCACACCCCCGGAAAATGGGGAACTAGGTTAAGTTAGCATTAAGTTAGCATTAAGTTAGCATTAAGTTAGCATTAAGTTAGCATTAAGGTAGGTTAGATCCACATATTAGAAAATTAACCTTAGAGTTAGCATACATCAAATATCTAGACATTGACAAACCAGAATTGTAAAAGGAGTAGAGGGTTTTCCCAGCTCACAAGGAGTTTTAGTGGGTATGCCAACCCTTCAGGTCGGTGAGCCCCACATACCTGGAGCACTTTGGGGCACCCTTACGGTGACGCAGACTGCTCCAGAAATCCATAAAGCGGATTTCTCCCTGTATAAAAAAAAAAATAAAAAATTATGGCACCATTTAGAATAAAATGACCATACGTTCCTTATTCGAATTTAATTGTGATTGTTACACATGTACGTAGGATAAATCAGAAATGATTGTAGATAGAATACTATAAAACTTGGATAGAAATGTCACTTTTCTCTCAATTTGATGATGCATCAATTTTCCATGAAAACTAAAATTCACTGGTTCTTAACTCGTACAATATTCTATGAAGATGTGTATGGTATCGCCAGAGATTTAACGTGAGGCTAGACGCAACGGATTGGCATAAAATGACTGTTTAGTAAGCAACATTTGTATTTATAAAGTTATTGACTTTGTAACTATATATATAATAAAATATTTATCTTGCAGTCTTCCATTTTTTTGAATTAAAAATTTATAATATTACCTAAGACTCTACTCATGTTTCCTTCTAACCTATCAATATCTAAATTCAAACTCAAATTTTAATCAACCAAACTGAAATTTAGGAAAGCCTAAGGTTTTATTTCAGGGATATTCGATACTTTAAAAAATATCAATATTATATATCTATAACCTAAATATCGAATTGTACCTGCAGGATTGTGAATGGCTATAAAATAACCCAGATAAAGTCTAAGAGATTAAAGCAAATCGGTTACGGTGGGCGGGGCACATGAAAAGATAAGGGGACGATAGATTGATAAAACTGGTATGGTAAGAAAATCCAATAGGTAGAAGGCCGTTGGGCAGACCGAAAATGCTCTGGCGAGATAATATTGTAAAAGATCGCCAAACGATAGGAGAGGAATTTAATTCTCATATTATGACGAATCGCCGGAGATGGGAGAGGGTCGTACAAGCAGCAAAAACCCACCAAGGGTTGTAGAGCTACCAGAAGAAGAAGAAAAACTAGAGTAAAAATAAAACATATGCGGCAGACAAATAAAGATATCTTAAGGACTTACTTATATGAGACAGGTGATTATTAATGTTTAACATATAAGTGGCAGGATGAATAAACAGTATAAATACTTGTAATAAGAAACATGTTTTGATTTTGTAACACAGCTGAAGTTTTCATGAAAAAATATCGATTCAAAACGAATTTTTATTGCTTCGAAAAACCTTTACTTATGTGATCTTTCAATTACAAGAACTTCTTATAACTTTGTCTTATTGTAATTTTAACTGAATTTTATAAATTTAAATCCAAATAAAATTTCTAGTTCTATATGACAAAATAGTTGACATTTTTAAAGTATCTTCTCAAGTAGTACATACTGTTGGAATAGACGAATGATATGTTTACTTCAAGGCAAGGACAAAAATGACATGTTTACTTCAATTTATCGTCCATTTGACTGTTTTTTCATTCGTTTGAATTTAAATTTACAGTGATAATCCAACCTGAATAACACCTTTTGTGGTTCTAATGCAGTAAGCCGAATTTGACTAGCTGAACAATTTATTATTAATATTAAAAATAAATTTATATTTATAGAGGCGATGTGGAATCGTACTTAAATTCTATTTTTCCGTAAAATTCGGACCATACTATTCTTTCGATGCAAGAATTTCAGGAGGAATGTACAAAAGTATGTTACAAAATCATATTTTATTTGTACCAAGGTTCTTCTTTTGACGACAACGTTTCCATTAAAGTACAATTATATTATCTTTATATAGAAGACATCGTTCTTTCTGATCCTTTTCCTTCAACACTATGGCATTATGCGCCAAAGTAATTTAAAACAAATTTTCTCCCCTGTTCTCTGTTTTCAGTCTCGCTGACTTGGCGAAATCGCGCCATAACGCCGTAAACAAAAACTGAGGCTCTTATAAATCTATAGATCCCATTTTCCGACCAGCGCTCGCTCTTTCCCTTTTACTGGAATTTATAACTTCATACCGACTCATACACCAATTATCATTAATCATAGGTTATGAATGGCAAAACTTATATACTGCTTGTTCGCTTATTTCTAAGCTTGGTTACTTTTAATTTCCTTGGCGGGAGTCTGCTTGTAACTTTAGAAGAAACGGTTTTAAAAGTGTGTAAAAGTTTATGTTTTTATTTCTGACAATAAAGCAAATTCAGTTGAAAAAAAATGAAAAAAATTGATAAAGTTTTTACCTAGACTTCCCTTGAAAATATACATCGGTTCTAAAATAGATACTAAATTTGACTTCCTCCGGCTAAAGAATAATCTAAGCAGTACTACGTCACATTTTGAACAAAATATTGCTACCTATCAACACGTTCCAAGTCCATTATATCACTTATATTTGAGGTTAAAAATAATATACGAATTAATTATTAATTAAGCTTAAATCAATATAATTTCTCAGTCTCCGCCCCTTGCACCACAGTGATATTGCTTAAGAGCAATTTCCTTACTGCAAGTACTATAACTATATACAATTGTATATCAATATCTCTTTTTGTTCGGTAATTTTTGCGGCAACATAAAGGTAGAGAAACCAACGAAAATTCGGAATAAATCTTTTTCGTGATCTAGAATACCCTAGATGGGGTGTCTTCTTTAGGAATATAACCATTAGGAATGGAAGAATAAAGAGTTAAAAAGGTTATATTCATATTTCAGGTTTACATTTAGGAAATTATGGCAAAGTATTAATTACGAATAAAATTTGAGAGGAGGATAGGCTTCCAAGATATTTACGGCGGAAAGTTGATATTTCATTTCACATATTATCTTTCTAAAAATTCAGAATAATGAAAAGAATACACTTTTCAGATTTTCCGACTCCAAGAACAATGAAAAAGATAGAATATCTTCTCTAACCACCTACCTGTTCCCATTACCCTCTTGTGTGTATTACTATAACTAATTGAAAATAATTAAAAAATAACCCAGTTGTCAGACTTATTGATTCCAACAACCCTAAATATGATATATAACACGGTATACACAAAGTAAATCTTCTAACACATTCCACACCTTTTAACCCCTTACGTGTTTGACTATAAATGCCTAAAAATTGTTCATTATCCTAGTCGAACATCAAGAAAAACTCCCAGGCTATTGAAAATTTACAAAATTAATAGACTACCACCCTTTTGATACTTGATATAGGTGGACTAGGTTCCTTTCATGGCTCTAGTATTATATGTGTGCCAAATATGAAATCGATATCTCATTTTGTTGGAAATTTATCTTACCAACAACCAGACAGACCAACGGAAATGGGAGACTATGTTTCTCGTGATTTAAGGACTCTCAAACGTGAAAAAATGTAAAAATCTCGGAGTGCTTTTTTACAAATACAATACTTTCCTTTGACATGGAAAGGAGACAGATAATATAATTATTTGTGTGTTTCACGAGAAAAAAGAAACTATATGTTAGCCTAAACATTAAAAAGTAAAATGAAAGTCTAAGGGGTCAGTTTTGAACCGTTAATTATTTTAAGCGTAGAAATTATTTTACTGACTTCTGTATTTTTACTTCACAAAGTGGAATTTTGCTGTAAGTTTCCTTAAAAGAAATACGTAAATCCTTTGATATTTCTTAATTATAGCATATCTCATTGTATTATCTGGTTTTAAAAGAAGGAACTTCCAACAGTATAATTATGGATCGAAGGATTTTTATGAAAATAAAGGTGGATAATTTTTCATCCTAAACTAATAAATGTCTCAGACGTTATCACTAAGATTTCACCATTATCCCTCTCGCTGAAATTTGTAACTTTATACCGAACCATCATTTGGCATTAATTATAGGATATAAATGAGAAAACATATATAGTGATTTTTTTTAATTAGTCCGTTTTTTTTGACCTGTGATTTTACTCGTTTTGTCAATTACTTATAACAAGTAATTTTAAAAATCTACTTTAAATATTCAAATTTCGAATATAAGTCTAGAATGTAAGAGAACTCCAAAATGAAGAAACCATGCTGTCGAACATCGAAAAACAGGTTTGTTAGAAATACAAGAAAGTTATTCCGTCTAGATTCTAATCTACCTAGTCTAATAAAATCTAATAAAACGACATTCACTTCCCTACGAGAAGATTGCATATTTCAACCAACGACCGAATCGATGAGTTGTTCTCGCAACGCAAAATAAATTAGAAAATTATGTCAAAATTTTGGAATAACATTGGAAATTATTGTAATTTTTATTACAATAACATTGTCTGTCTAGATCACAACACTATAAAGAAATTGTTAAGTAAGATCACAAGAGGAAACCTTGATTTAGGTCAGGACCGAAAAGAACATTTTAAATAATTTTAACAGGCTCTAACGCTCTTGTTATTCAACTTAACACGTAGGCTGAAATGTGTTTGGTCTAGCTACTTAAAACACATTTTTTTTGCAAAATTTGACTTTATTCATCAGTATAGTCCCCTTAAAGACCGATACAATTAGTCTAACGCTTCTCTAACATTTCTATACTTTTTTGTAGAAGAATTTGTCTTTGCCTTCAAAATAGATTCGGGGATAACTTCTTCATTGGAGCCAAATCTCTTTCCAGCGAGCATTTTCTTGAGGTCTGCAAATAGATAATAGTCACTGGGGGCCAAATTTGGAGAATATGGCTGATGAAGAAGCAATTCGAATTTTAATTCATGCAATTTTGTCATCGTAACCACTGACTTGTGACACGGTGCATTGTCTTGATGAAAGAGCACTTTTTTCTTGTTATTGGGGCCGTTTCTTTGCGATTTCTACAAACGCATCAATAACTTTATATAATATTTGCTACTGGTGGTTTTCCCTTCTCAGCATAGTCGATGAAATTATTCTATGCGCATCCCACAATACAGAGGCCAAAAACCTTCCCAGCCGATTGTTGTGTCTTTGGTATCTTCGGGCAGCTTTCACCGGCTGTTGTCCGCTCAACTGACTGCGGATTTGATTCCGGCGTGTAATGGTGGATCCATGCTTCATCCATTGTCATATATCGCATGAAAAAATCCTTTTTATTGCGCTTAAACGGGTCCAAACAGCGTTCAGAATCATCAACACATTGTTGTTTTTGATCCATTGTGAGCAAACGCGGTACCCATTTCGAACCAAACTTTCTCATGCCCTAATGTTCATGCAAAATATGACTAACACGTTCTTTTGATATCTTTAGGGTTTCACCTCTCACGCATTTTCACTTTACGGTCATCCACCACCTCATTTAGGCGTCCAGAGGGTTCAGTATCATTTGTGTCTGCACGACCGCGTTTAAATTCAGCATACCAGTAAACGATGAGTGATTTTTCAGGAGCAGAGTCCTCGTAACACTTATCAAACTTGCTTTGCTTGAACGGTATTTTTTCCCATCAAAAAACAATGTTTAACCAACACACGAAATTCGATTTTTTCCATTGTTTAGAAAATATCAAAAGTAGCGTATCACTGTAACTTGTAAACTAATCGTCAAAATGTTATAAAATTTTGAGACGTATCGCTTGAAGGTTGGTACTTCCTAAAAATCATATGGATTTTTTTGAAAAGGGGACATTTATGTGTCAGATCAAAAACTGTTCAGTATACGTGTGTTATTTATAGGTTATATTTGGCCAAATGACTTATTTTAATCAGTACTGCGACCTGTTAAAAATAATACGACATCCGACAATAATACGACATCCTCGCCGATATCCTTGGGAAATGGAAAAAGGGTAAAATCCCTACTGAGGCGGGGAGGTGAGCGTTAAAAAAAAATAAAAAAAAATAAATATTGTAATATTTATTATAATATAAAGATATTTCTTATCGATCACTCCCTTGCTTCAGTAGAACGTGACATGTGTTTTTTATTGCTCGAATTTCTAACGACTCACAAACTTAAACATCTTTAATCATAAATTATAAATAGTTAAACTTAAACAGTTTAAAAACTTATTTGTACAATTTATTACTTTGAGGCTTGCTAGTGCATTTAGATGGAGATGTCATTAAAAATTTTTGAACAAAATATTAATGTAATTATAAAAATTGACATCCATAAAAACTTCTGGTAATTGTATATCTTGGTTAGATCACAAAAAATCAGTTGTGCAATCTCAGTAATAAGTGTGTTAATGTAACATAAAAATAGAAGCTCATAGAGCGTATATATGGACAAAATTTATCTTTGTATTGTCATCGCAGACATTTTTAATTCTATATTTTACAAGTTAGTTCACTTTATACCAACTTGCCTAACTAAATATTATTGTTTAAGGGTAGCAAGAAGTACACAATGGGCACAACTTCGGCTATCTTTAAAATGTAAAAATCTTCAAACTTATACATATATTTAATTATTTTCATAAGGAGCACCATTCTGAGCGATTAATAATACTGTTCTGCTATGTGAACCATGTAACTTGAGAGGATATGTCCAATAATTAATTTTTGAAGATGTAATTTTTGTATTTATCCGAAAATTAGGGACGTCAATTTAAAAGTAAGGATTTCATATTGACACAAAACTACTGGACCTAAATTTCCTATAATACGGTTATCATATTTTTTTTTTTAAATCTAAAACTATTTTGTAGAAAAGAGGTTTAAGCGAAACTATTTGAAAGTAATATAAGACGACACTGCATTATAAAGAAATCTCTTCGGGTGTCTAAGTTGAGAGACAATCGCATTACACTGTTCCCACAGCTAGATACTGATTCCTTGAGGGTTGGAAGCTGGAACTTTTAATATCCTTTTAAAGCGAGAATCTCGTGGTTTAAAAAGTTTTTTATGGTTTCATTTCGCGATTTACAGTGGGATTTTTTAATGGGTTTCGTTAAAGATATCTCGAAAATGTGTTATATATGCCTCATATATACACTTATGTTTTTTAATAGAAACTGAAAAATGTAATATATTTTGTATGTTTACATTTTGGGAATATTAAAACGTTCATAAATCATGTTTTTATAACAGTGATTGTTCTTGTTTACCTTATATATATATATATATATATATATATATATATATATATATATATATATATATAAATACATATATATATATATATATATATATATATATATATATATATATATATATATATATATACATATATATATATATATATATATATATATATATATATATATATATATATATATATATATATATATATATAGTAGTTTATAAAGAGCCTGCAGAGTCACAATAAATTTGCTCCATAAAATATGTTATAGAGAACCATGCAATCGTGCCTGCAATTTAATAGGTGTTTCGATGACGTTACTAATACACTTGTTGGTATAGACTAGTGACATCTATGGCGTTTTGGAAGGTGAACATACGTCATCAAAAGCCAACTCGTTATTAACTGTCATTGTGCGAAAAACATAGTTCTTCATAGCTTTGAATATGTCGTGTTTCGTACCAGAAAAAGACGTTTTGCGGGGAAGTTTAATAACCCTCTTTCATTTGAAGAAAACGGCCATTGAAAGTTATCGATTATTGGTTGAAGCTTATGGTACCGAAACATACATGCTCCAACCCAAAAAACTTGGGTAGATTCAGGGCAGCGTTCAACATCACAACTAGTGCGCAATATACAGGGAAAGAAAGCTTTGCTGTGTATTTGATGGGATAGTAGAGGAGCTGTGTATTACGAACTGCTGAAACCTGGTGAAACGATTTCGGGCGATCAATACATCTACATTTCGTCCCTAATTACATCCATATAGTAACGTGTATTGTATGGCTATAATTTATATTAATAGAACAATAGCATAATCAGAAATGCAGTGATGAAGTGAAGGAATATTTATTCTTTTAATTTTCATTACTATTATTTCTTCTCAGATTAAGTATCCTGGACATGTTAAAATTAGTATAAACGTGAACGGAAGTTTTGTAATGAGTATAGTAACATTATTTTTAATAAAATATTTTCAAGTTTCCGTGCATAGTTTCCTCGACAAAGCTTAGTCTGTATAACAACAAGATGCCATTATCAGCTTCAATCAGAACGAAAAATAAGATTCATCAACCAATGAATAATAAAGCCGCTTTGACAAAAGGAGATTTGAGTGCATCATTTGTAGACAATACTTAGTTTACAATCATATAACATTAATAATGCAGGAAATCCGTTAGAAAAAGTTATTTTTTTTCATTTGTACAGAGCTTTAACAGCTAAAATCAGTAGGTGGTTATGAAAGACTTTCAATGAAAATGTAATTTGGCCTATGCTACCATAATATTCGAATTTCTCGACTTAAGCAATGCGAAAAACTGCATCCGATAAAATACATTTAATGCTCCTTAATCCCTGATTTTTTTTTCATTTGTTGAATAAAAACAAAGGAAAAATGTTAACACTGCAGATGAATGATATCGGTCAAAACTATAGGTTTAATATCGGCATAATCTCTTGTGGTTCGAATAGTTTTGTAGCTATGAATCAACAGAGAAACAGTTGATGGAAATAAAAGGTATATTTTTCCTGATTTTGAGACCCAAAGTCAGGGAAAAAAATGGATGGTTTTTTTCAAAAGACTATAACAGTTCTCTCAGTGAAAGAAGTATAAAAAAGAAAATAATTAAAAAGTGTTAAAAAATTTTTTAAAAAAAGTAATGTGAAATTCGTAATTTAGTGTCAAATCAACACAACAGGGACGTTAATGTAATTTTGTTATATTAACCAAAGACCGGATATTTACAGAGTAAACAACAGATTTTGTAAAAATATTAATATTTAACAGTATTTTCTATCCCTTCTATGAATCAGTAGTATTTTCTCTAAAAATTTAAATAATTTGATGAGTGTGCCCACTAATTTTTCGTATGTGCTGACATATTCAATGCTCTTTGCTATATACTTGTATCGAATAAAAATAAGCAGAACATGAATCAAATCTCTTGTAGTAAAACCTGCTGGAGACGTCCTTTTAATGTTTCTTGCAGGTTGAATTAGTACAACTTATTAAAGTACAACTTTCGAAAATATTCTATATCTAATATCATTTCATTTCTTTATTAGGATATATTTTTAATGATATTTTAGCAGTCAGTAAACCAAGGATTTTTTTTTTAAATTTTGGAAGTTTCATTTTACCAGTTTCATTAGCAATCGATTCAGTCAACCAATTTTTCTGATAGGTTAGATGTGTGATTGGGTTTTAATGTAAATATCGATACGTTTGACCTGAACTAATAACTAATTTTTTCTTATCTAGAATCCCTTAACTTCTACACCTTGAGTATATTTGGTTGCCTGTAGCAATTATTTTAAACAACACTGGGGACATTAAATTTTTATTTAATTTATGAATCTCACATTTGCTTTTGCTTTTGTAGTCGCTTCTAAAGATCTAAAGCTTTATTCTAGACTAATATATTCGTGCAAATTTGGTTGTAAAAGTGTTGGAGCAAACCGATTCGCTGCCGCATGCCGTAAAACGACAGCCTCGGGCTCGGTAGAGGAGCGCAAAATTAAACTCATTATTTGCTTTAATCTAGCCAGGCAAATGGCGCAAAGAACAATATAGAATTCGCAGTTGTGCTTTATTAAATACCGGGCGTGACCGGACAATTAGAAGTCGCAATATGTGACGCCATTAGGGCCCCATTAATACTGCCTAGTTTGGAATGACAACTAAAAGTTTAGGGAATTTTAGACAAGGAACTCAATCTTTCACAAAATTAATAGAGCATTCATTTTGATGTTATTAATTTAACTAAACTGTGTTATTGCAAAAGCAATTGTACAAAGCAAAATGTAATAAAGTGTGGCTAAAATCATTTAACAATTGGAACAATATAGTTATTAAATAGACTATATAGCACATCACAACGTGTGGTTTTTTAAAATGAAGGAAATATTTAATTGTATACTAAAACAAATCGTTTAAAAAATAATTTCTAAACCAAATAACTAATTGATGCATAATTTAATGTAGAATTTTCTATTCTGCAAACATTGAATTTTTACATCAGATAACTATTAAATAGTTATATTTTGATCTGTCATTATTGTATTTGTAAGAAAGAATAATATTATTCTGATCTTTGAATTTTAAATTTCTATTATGTTTTTTTTAAGAAGAAATAGTACTGTTTTTTAGGCTGTACTTGACTTTAAATTAAATAATATTTTATTAAAATACTTGACTGAAATTCAAAAATTCATGTCACTTTAAATCAAAATATTTGTTTAAGTAACAAATAATTATTGATAAAAATTATTATTTCATATAATTATATAATTAAGTGTATTATGATGGAGATTTAATATTATATTTATTAATAAATATTATAAAAAATTTAAAGAAAACTATTTATCTATCAAAAATCATTTTTCTAGTTCGGCTCAGCAACGGTTTATTTACTTCGCGCGCGCTTCATAATAGTCTGTCATATTTATACAGTAAGACGGTCCTGATCGATGCGAGTACAAGTTAGTCACCGAAATTTGAGGCAACTCACTGCCTAGTACCGATCAACGGAAATACTATTTGGTGTGTAGTAGTTAGTGAAAAAAAAGGTCATCAAGTTGAAGAACAACCTGTCGCCCCCTTCCTCAACAGACAGCTGGATCCGTCTCTGTATATATATATATATATATATATATATATATATATATATATATATATATATATATATATATATATATATATATATATATATATATATATATATATATATATATATATATATATATATGTATATATAGCATAGTTAAAAGGATGTCAGGGGGGCATATGCTTCACGAATGTGAAAAATTCGCTACTGATGGTATCTACAGAACTTATTTTTATTACGGGCGCTTTTTGTAAAAAATGTTAGCCCCATGGTTATTGTTTCTTAAATTGAGTGTAAGTTTTTAGAGTTCCTTGTTGGTTTGTGCGTAATCTTCCCTCCCCCTTCCCTCCGCTTATAGATTTTTAAATTGTGTGTAAGTTATTACAGTTCCATTATAGGTAGAGATTCTTTTTTGTGAAAAATCTCCCCACCCCCCAGATCATTGTTTTTTTAGTTTACTGTTTGTTGATGTTTAGTTTACTGGTCTCAACTGCTAGGGTTCCGGTGTAAGAGGGTACTTTTATTCATCAAGAGTGTTATGGAAATCACTTAATATATTGAAACGGGTGACTCGTTAGGTCATGTCGAAGCACATTCAATATTTTTTTCAAATTCGAATATTTTTGAAAAAAAAGGGCCAAACCCGCACCTGACAAGCAGCCGTTGTACAAAATAGTTCAGGTGCAGGCGTATTGTGGCTGTATTGTCTACTACACCTTTTTGTCCAACAATTATTTTTCAATTTTGGGTAAAATTAATCTCATAACAAATCAAAATAATTATAGATAAAACAACTCACACCTAGTAAAAATAATACCTTTAATTAATTAAGATTTCTTATCTATTATTTCAAAAGCAATCCCTTGGTAACGGAACAGCAAGTGTGTTTATAGTCTGGGTCATTGCCACTTAACAGCTGACGATGACATCTCAGTAAACCTTAATTGTTTGAGCAAAATAAAAACAGAATTTCAAAAAGGTTCTCCTAATAACATAGATTAATACCGAAATGATAAACGATTATCTTGTTAGAAATCTAAAGTTTTTTAGTGCTAAAGTGAAAAAACAAGATAGGTTTAAAAAAGTATTTGTTTATTAGTTTTATTTTTTTATTTACCATTAATTCAGAATTTTTAAAACTTTTAAAATTTAAATAAAACTATAGAAATGGCTTCATTAATATTTCCTATTTTTTGTGCAGTAAAATACTACACGATATATTTACTATTTTTAATATCTCATTAAATTACACATATATTTATTTACAAAATTTTATAAACTGTTTTAAATATATAGGCTGTATATGTTTTTTTTCTTAACTTGCACTTTTGTCTAAAAATATACATACAGAATTTTACTATTTTTAGGGCTTCGAGATACAGGTTATCTCCAAATTAAAAGAAACGTCACAAAGAAATTAAACATGAAATTTAAAAACAAACATTACATTTTTAGGAATTTTAGTGGACAATAGTCAACAGTAGTGGTAAGGTGGATTTTGTTTTGTAGAAAATAATCTCTGCTACCTATATCATCAAATCAAATTAGTTTAGATACAATAAAATTATTGTATTTTGCAAGTGTCCAGAGCATAATTTCATACAGTATTATGCCCTGGTACTGTTTCTTAAAAAGAAGCGCCAACAAAGTCTTCGTGGTTCAGAAAAGTTCAACATATGAAATCCGAAGAGGCTTGGGATACATTATTGATCACTGTGAAGGTACCTTCCTTCTTATATGTCTGTTGAGTTTATATATATATATATATATATATATATATATATATATATATATATATATATATATATATATATATATATATATATATATATTATATATATATATATATATATATATATATATATATATATATATATACATATATATATATATATATATATATATATATATATATATATATATATATATATATATATATACATATATATATATATATATATATATATATATATATATATATATATATATATATATATATATATATATATATACATATATATATATATATATATATATATATATATATATATATATATATATATATATATATATATATATATATATATTTATGGGTCTAGCTCACGTGCTGCAGTCCCTAAAGCACTACAGGAGCGCCTGCGGAAAAGCGATTTACGTTGTTCTCGAATCGCTGTAAATTGTACTCGGTGTGAAACACAGTCCTGGGAAAATTATTCCAAAGGGATGCTGTTTTCCATATAAAAGACTGCTTGAAAAGAGTTGTATGAGGAGTAACAAGCTGGACCTGTATGTAAAGTATTAGCGCGACATGTATTTCTAACATGCACCGCTCTGGGAGGAATTAAGTGGGCTACAAACTTCGAACACTTTTCATGAAAATACTTGTAGAATAGGCTCAAGTCGCCAACCGTTCTTCGATGGTCAGTTCCGGGTCTCCAAACAGACGAACAGCTCTTCTCTGAATAGAATCCACCAAATGCAATGTATGTTTGGGAGCGGAGCCTTAAACATGGGAGCAGTATTCCATATTGATCGAATTTGAGCTTTGTAAAGAATTAACAGTTGTGGAGTGTAAAGAATTTTGGTTCGAAATAATATTCCCAACTTTTGAGAAGCTCTCCTTGCTATGCCTGCGACATGTTCATGCCAGGACATATTTGCTCCCAAATTAACGCCCAACAAATTGAGTGTCGATGTTAGAGGAATGGAGTGCCCCGCCATAACTATATCGGGTTCAGCAGCCTTAACTTTTTTAGAAATAACTGCCGCCTGGGTTTTTGTAGCGTTAAATTCCACTTGGTTACTGTCACCCCAAGATAGAATCTCTTCCAGGTCTTTGTTAAGTTGAACGACTTCCCGCTGTCTGCGGATATTGATGAAGAGATAAGCGTAATGTCATACACATTACATAAGTCAGAATATCTCCTGTTGATCTATGTTTACGAAAGCCATATTGGTGATCGCTACTAATGTAGAATCCTTGAAGATATTTTAGAAGATGCTGATTGATAGCATTTTCCATGACTGGATAATATTGAAAGCAGTGCGACTGGTCGGTAGTTATTTGGCAAGGTGTTCTTGCCTTTTTTAGGTATCGGCTGAACTGTGGCACATTTTCAGCAGGAAGGAAATATTCCCTTTCTGTAGGATAGGTTGAAAAGTCTACAGAAAACTGGTGTTAGTTTCCTCGCACAGTTTTTAAGAACTATGGCAGGTATTTTGTCAGCGCCAGAAGCTTTTTTGGTGTCTAGCCTCATTAAAATACGTTTAGTGATACGGTGTCTGAAGACAATATCTGGCATATATATATATATATATATATATATATATATATATATATATATATATATATATATATATATATATATATATATATATACAGTCCCTGGCCAAATTATTAGACGCACTGTATTTTTTTTAGTAATTTTATGTTTCTTAAGAGTTTTTATGCAATAATGGTATATTTAAACTACAATATTATTGATTTTTATTTAAAAGAATTGTTGTAGACTACATATTTGTATTTATTTTTAACATATGGCAACACTGTGTTGACAAAGTGATACATGAACGTAAATAAGTACAAACCTGTATCAGTCGCGATCGGAATCGAGTCAGGTACGGACGTGTTTCTGTGGCTGTATGGACTGTGATTGTTTGTTTAACAGTTTTATACTACTCAGTTATTAGTTTATTTTGTATGCAGTGTTTTAAAAAAGTAATTGGACTATTTTCATTATGGGTAGAAAAGGCGATCTTTCACCACGTAAAAAAGCTGAAGTGAAGGCCCTTGTGATTGCGAAAACATTTACAAACCGAGAAATATCACGAAGATTGGAGGTTTCTGAAGCTAGTGTACGACGCATAAAAAAGAAAATTGAGTCAGGGAAGGAATTAAGCCCGAAAAGAAAGAAAAGATGCGGTAGAAAACCAATTTTCACTCCACGGTCAGAGAGATGTTTGAAGAAAATTTGTGTAGAAAACAGATTTGCTACCACAAAGGTAATAAAATCACAACTCCAGGATGCTAGCGTAAATGCTTCTGAGCGCACTGTTCGAAGAAAATTGAAAGAATTAGAATTTAAGGCCTGTCGCCCCGCCAGGAAGCCCAAGTTAACAGCTACAATGAAAGCAAAGCGCCTGAAGTGGGCCAAACAATGGCAAGACAAAGATGTGGACTTCTGGAGATCGGTAAGATACAGCAATTTAATCAATAATTGATACATTATTATCATTTTCAGTTAAATAAAGCAAATAAACATGGAAGTTTATATATATTTTTCCTATTTTTGACAGGTCTGCTTTAGTGACGAAAGCACATTCGAAATTTTGCAGAATAAAGCCCGTCGTCGTCATGGAGAAAAGTTTCATCCTGATTGTGTCGTCCCGACGGTTAAATATCCCACCAAAGTGATGATTTGGTCAGTCATCAGCGGCAAGGGCACTGGACGTCTGTACGTCGTCAAAGGAATAATGAGGCAAGATCAGTACAAAGAAGTATTACAAAATCGGTTGATTCCGCAGCTCAGAGAATGGTTTCCAAATGGGGAACCATTCACTTTCATGCAAGATGGAGCTCCCTGCCACACTGCTCGGTCTGTTAAAGCTTTTTTGGCAGAAAAAAATATCCCTCTGTTGGATTGGCCGGGTAATAGCCCATTGAAAATGTGTGGGAGCTGATGAAAAGAGAAGTGGCTAAAGATGTGATTACCAACAAAACCCAGCTCCTAGAAAAGATTATTCATATGTGGAATCATCATTCTCAAATGCAGGAGACAGTACAATCTTGCATTGATAGCATGCCGCGCAGAATTAAAGCTTTGATAGCGGCTAAAGGTGGCTCAACTAAATATTGACTTTTACTAACATTAATTTCACTTTTCTTTAAAACTTAATAAACTTATGCTTTTCTAAATTAATGCTGTTTTATTTATGTCAAATAAATAGGTAATTGATTGGATAATATAAAAATAAAAAACAGTCAGTAGTAAATAAAATATCTGAGATTCAAGAAATAAAGAAAAACCAACCAAAGGGCGAAACGTCCGTTTAAATTTAATTTTGAATACCAAATATTCATAAAATTAACCTAAATCCCAAGAATTAAATATAATATATATATATATATATATATATATATATATATATATATATATATATATATATATATATATATATAAGAAAATAATTAAACATTAGATGAGTGCATTGCAACAAATTTATTCACATAGAAATATCAAATACCAAACAAAACAATATCATAAAGTAACATATGAGTTAGCTGAAACCATCAAAATTAATGTGCGATGTTTTTAATTTTAACTGTTACAGTCATAATACATTAATTTTCAACCAAAGAGTTTAAACGAAAAAATAGTACTTACACCAGAGGAAAGACTAACTCAAAAAGAGACTTCCCAAGAACATCTAGACGCTTTATAATTCGTGAAATGTTACAGGTGACAAGAAGTGGGTATTCTAGTGAGATCCACCCACCAAGCAGGAGTTGTTGCTTAGGGCTCTCTAAAGAAGGCGAGAAATCAATCGTTTTCTCTCAAGTTGACGGTGACGAAATTTTGCTTGTGGAACATATGCGAAAAGAAAGAAAAAATGAACGGAGAGGTTTACAGATGCAAAACCTGACGCCACTAGAGAACCAAAGAACCAAACTTTACTGCTGCACGACAATTGCAGGGTTCACAAGCCTGGCCCATTTCAAGTTACTAACGAGATCTATGGATTTAGCGCCCTTGTGATTTTTTTTTGGTCCAAATATCAATTTCAGGGCGGAACATTTTTTTCAGATGATGAGCTGAAAACCGCTATAATCTTGTTTTCTGAGTCGCCAATCAAAGATTTTTTTGAATGAGATAAAACATCTAGAGAAACGTTGGACTAAATATATTAGTACAGATGGATGCAAATAAATATTTTTTAAACTCTGTAATTTTTCCTTCATAACTAGAAAGATAACTAAAAAGAAACACTTTCGTGTGCGTAATAAATTTAAATTAAAAGCGATATGTCTTTTCGTTCGAGAGTTGTCGTGCCAACTGCTATACAAATAGGCAGACAGATCACCAGGCAGACAGATCACCAGGCAGACTGAAGAATCCAGAGACCGACAGAAGTTGGTAATTATGTTTTTCGAAACTTAAGGTCTCTTAAGTGTGAAGAAAACCGAAAATATTGGAATGTATTTTTTTGACGAATACAATACTCACATTTAGCAAGGGAAATAAGAAGCTTCGGGCCAACAAAACTAAAATCGACATCGACTCTATCCTTCATTAACCTTTTTTATTGACTATTTATTGAGATTTTTTTCTTTTTAGTATTCCGTACGGAACGCTTATAAGATCACTTCGGTGTCTGTCCGTCTGTCTGTCCGTCTGTCACACCCGATTTTCTCCGAAACTATTTGTCATAGAAAGTTGAAATTTGGTAATAATATAGGAATTGATGGCCTCATCAGAGCCATGTAGTTTTGAAAGTTAAATTTTGACTTTGGGGGTGAAATCGGAAATGAAAAAAAAAATTTTTTACTAGGTAATCGAGTGTGGTGTCAAATGAAAGCTTTTGAAAACACGAGTAAATGTATATATATATATATATATATATATATATATATATATATATATATATATATATATATAAAATGTAATACTTGCGCGCACTTTTCTTTGTATTATTTTTAAAAAATCGTGAAAAATCGCTATCCACCCGCCTTATCTCGAAAAGTACTTATCAAAAAATTTTGATAAAATTCTGGAATATTCTCCACGGTGTGTAGATTGAACGAAAATTATCACGAGTGCATTACCTGTAATAATTTATCTGATATATAAAAAAACAGAAATTTCAAGGTAATCAATTTTCAGTAAAGAGTGGAAATAAACTTTGTTGAAAACTCATTTGGGGTGTATATTGTGATGTCACTGATCATTTTATACTTCCGTTACAACATTTTTTATTTTAAAAGCAATCAACGTACGGAACATTAATTGCGCAAGTTCAACTTGCACTTGACCAGTTATTTTTTAAATATTGATTTTATTATGATAAGAGTAAATCAAGAAATATTTTTCTATATTTTATTATATTAAGTCTTTTCTGAACAGTTACTTAACAAATATTTAAATTTTCTGACTTTAAGCAAATCTATACCTTTTACCACAATTGAAGTTAAACTAAGGGTGATTAAAGCACACATTCCTTTTATCGAAGACACCAAATGATAAATGGTCTATAACACTAAATCCCCTCCAGAAGTTGCGCTACTAAAAATCTATTTAGTATTCTGTTGAAAATAAAAACTATTTATTTTAAGCACATCGTACTTGTATATTACTGTTTTATAACGCTCATAAATGAATTTCACTACTGGTTAGAAAAATATGAAAAATTATTTAACATCTATGATTTTTAAATTAAACAACCATGATCCTTTATTTTGAATACAATGGATGGTTACCAATGGAGACCGCACTTCTACCCACATAGCTTTATTGTCCTAAATTGTTTAGTACATTGGTTATACATTATCAATGATACCAACATAAAATCTAATAAGAACGTTCATGTGAGAGCTAAAGTAAACAAACGTACGCCTACGAAAATAGAACAGGTTTTATTTGAACCTCTCTCAGATTTCTTATCTTAATTAAAATCTAAAGACAGAAAAATTAAAAAAAAATAACCCAAAGAAACTCAAGGGAGTGCTTTAAATTTTTTTTCTCTCGTTTATAAAACCTACGTATATTTCACCTCATATTGATTAAGGATGAAATAATGTTTTTATGTTAATAAAAACACTAATTCTTAAAGGCATCTTCTAAAAGAATTGTGGCAGCAAATGAAGAAATAAAAGGGGTAGAATTTAAAAGTTTATATATACAATACTGAAAGTGAAGCAGTATTAACTTAAAAGTGTTATTATTCTTAGCAAGTAGAAATATCTTAAGTATCTGTAAATTAAGAATCATAGTAGCCCAGGGGACGACGACTGTCGGTAATATTTTCTACTGTAGCAAAGAGTTTCGTAAAACCACAAAGATAAGGTATAGTGTGCGTAGATCCATCTCGACATTGTAGGACCGTGTTCTCGACGCGTTGTTATATAATATAATATTTACTTTAATTTTAACGACACTTACCGTCTGATGGCTTTTTATATTTTTTTGTCTATACTGGCAGTATGTCCTTTGCTTCAGAGTTAGTTATTCTTACTACTGTCATGGGTTGACGTAGTTGATTTGTGTCGGTTGGCATCCTTTGACCTCTTAGGAGTCGAAGACTGGTAGTGTGCCATCGCTATAAATCACTCGACTCTGCCTAGCCTACATTTACCCGACGAGATTCAATAGAAGGAAACACGTCCTAAATTGGCATTTAGTTACTGAACAAGCCCAGAAGAAGTCTATTATTTTTGGCTTGCCGTTTCTCTTAATACAATAGAACAGATTATCGAAAATTGTTACCCGCTGAGCAACTAAGAATCTCCCGTTTTGATTATTAATAATATTTCCATCCATTTTTTTGAAGAGAAGGTAACAAATAATTACTTTTAGATATTGTGGGTATCGTTTTTCTTTTGCAGAGAAGAGTTCATCTCATCGGTGTGTTCATTTAATTCTAAGAAAACTTACTACTAAGAATTTCTAAATTTATGATAATGATGATAATGGTATCACAAAATGCACATGTATACACCTTAAAATTGAGTAAATTTCATATTGTTTTTACTACTCCTGCTAAAAAAATTATCGTGTTCCTGAAAAAATTACCCTACGGGATTTTTACATTTATTCAGGTTATAGAGCCCTTAGATGACGGAAAACATAGTCTCGGATTTCCTTCGGTCTATCTAGCCATCTGTCTATCTATTGGCGTTATTAAAATCGTTTAATATATTTAAACCGGTAACTCCATGTGTCAAGTGAAACTGCAGAAAAATTGCGATAAATAGCACTTCGCTATAAATAACAAAACTATTTTGAAAATTTATTTTTTCTAGCAGGTACGCCAATGGTTGTACCTAATATCCATATCAAAAACAATTAAGGCTAATTTTGTTAATAACCTGGATTGTTGCAATATTGCTACGCTTAAATCGACAATTTCTTATTTTATTTTATCACCAATTAAATTTTATCTTTTTCAGTTTAAAAACCAGAAACTGATACTGAAGAAGTAACCTATTTCCAAAGATCAGTGTTTTAAATGCAATAACTTACTATACTAACAAGAATAATCACCAACAATTGTCTGTCTACAGCGGCCAGGTTTTACAATCACTAATAATCATAACATTTCCTTTAAAAATATTATTTAACTTCTATTGTAGTTTCTCTACGCAATGTAAAACGAGATAAAATATAATATTTATTCCGGCTTTAGTCACTGGACGTCTCCTTTTCTGAAACTTATGAGCATATTCAAGCAATAGAAAAATGGTTAAGGACAAATCCAGATAGTCAAGTCACGCAATATCCAGTTGCAAATTTATTTGTGGAAGCTTACCAAAGAGCTGCTATCATTGTGAATGGATTTAAAGCGGCTGGAGTTTAGCCCGTGGAGAAAAAGTCTTTCCCAAATATTCGTTTCAAGCAGCTGAAAATATAAATGCTCTCAAACAAACTCAAGTAATGAAACCACATCGATCTTGCAAGACGCTTCTATTATTATCAGTAATAAAAACAAGCAAATTGCTCAGCAACTTGATGGGTAAAAAGTTGCCTACGGAGTTTCCGAACAGATTGCCACATTTAAATAGGTGCTACTATAGGGTTTAATGTTAAAGCTTTAAAGAAAATTTTAAAATCTTTATGCTCAATACTCAAAAATAATGTAAAGAGAAAAAATACTGTACAAGAAACTGTGGAAATTATATCAAATCCTTACATAAATATGTTGAAAAACTCATCAAAAGAAAGACGCCAAAAATGTTTTCGATATCCCCACCACTAAAAAACTCAATGAAGAAATTCTTTGTTCTGGGCGTCGCACACTGACAAAGGCTTTGTTGTGTGTCGACGACGAACCTCTGTCGGTTTAAAAAAGTTTAAAGTAAAATATGGTGAACACTATATCCTAGTTGTTATTAATTATAATAAAATATTGAAATATAAAACTTAAGTAATTATTTTTTTTGTGCCCCGAAACAATTATTTTAAAAGGTAACAATTTTTGGGAAAGGTCAGTCGAATCTGGCAACAATCTAGACCTTACGTTGTGGTGAATGATGGGTGATACTGTGGAATTCTATGGTTCCATCAGTGGCGGCGTGAAAACAAGGCATCATTTATATAGGGTCGATTTTTCCTTTATTAATGAGATCCGCTATTTATGGTGAATTTTCTGCAATCGGTCTTGCTACAAGGAGCAGCTAGTTCCAAAATATGCAGTGAATTTTATAGCACCCCGTACATTTATTTATATATATATATATACATATATATATATATATATATATATATATATATATATATATATATATATATATATATATATATATATATGTATATATATGTATATATATATATATACATATATATATATATATATATATATATATATATATATATATATATATATATATATATATATATATATATATATATATATATATATATATATATATATATATATATATATATATATATATATATATATATATATATATATATATATATATATATATATATATATACATATATATATATATATATATATATATATATATATATATATATATATATATATATATATAAATATATATATATATATATATATATATATATATATATATATATATATATATATATATATATATATATATATATATATTCAGGAGTCTAGCAATTGAGAAATTTTCTTATTTTCTCAATACTTTCACTGAGGTAGGGGAGGTGAGGGGCTGCTTCGTATATATTGTATTATACGTTTTATTTAGGGTTCTTGGAGTCGAGGAGTCTGAAAAATATGTTATTTTTTCAATATTTTTCCTTATTTATGGTCAATAGTATACGACTATATATCGTGGTATATGTCCTTTTCAGGGTTATTGAAATACAAAAATTTAAAAACTTTATTATGTATTTGCAAGGGAAGTACTAGGTACATCACAGTACCAATTTTTGTATTGAAAGGTAAAATTTAAATGGTCTTTATCTAGCAATGTCGTTTGATTTGAAATTCGATGGCAATAAGGTTATTTTTTCTCCTGAGTGAATAGGTCCCATCAATATTTGCAATCTGTACATTTTATTTTATGTATCACACATTACCCATAGCTTCTGAACCAAACCAAATCGAACCGAAACTTTTGGGCAACTTAAGGTGTTGCAATATGACAGTTTTATTTATTTTTTTTACTAAAAGTCTCTATAAGATTAGGCTAATTTATAATCACTTAAGACAAAATTTATTCTACTAATAAATCGTTTTAGTGGTTAAAACACTTCATAGTTTTTGTGGTATTATTTATACCTCGCAGCCAGGCAAGACAGAAAAACAAAACAAATTATATTTTATAGAGCTCTATAGCGGTCGTGTTAAATAACATACATATATATTTTTAACCTACGTTGTATTTTATCATCTTAAAATCCTGCTTACAAAACCAGTTCTATTTAGCGATAAAATATTCTGGAAATTATTGGAGCAATCAGTGACCTATTTGGTGCTAATTATTTCTGCATAACGACAACCAATAATCGAAATTAATTTAAATCTGATTTAATTTCTCTTGAATTAAAGAACATCAAAGGGCAGTATGTCTTCGTAGCATTTCCACTTCAGCAATTGCAGAACACCAGCATGAAACAGGACAGGAGATTCTCTTTGACAAACAAAGATCCTAGAAACAAATTCCTTTTTTTATCCCACGAGAATTGAGGAGTCTCTTTATAGATATATAAAATATTCTAATGACCCTAATCGTAGCACTGGTCTTTATCTCTCCCCTACCCAGCAGTTTACTAATATAAAAAACCGTGTGCAAATGGAATTATATCAGTTTCATGCTAGATTCTAAAGAAGTCAGTTCCCGGAACAAGCTCTAAAGAAACCGGCAAGATGATCAGCTAAAGGTCAGCATCGACACGGGAGAAATCCAAAAGAATTACATATATAAGCTACGTAACCTATGTTGGGAATGTGGAATCTTTGGCACAATGACACTACTTAGTATATATCACCACTATACCAAACACTTTATTTTTGTACTCGACGAGTGTTTTACTAACCATGTTAGCTTCATCACGAGCGATGGTTGACTAAAGCTAAACTAGAAATCTACCCTATTTATACTCAGCCTAACACCTGAAGTACTCAGGCGGAACTATTGTCATAGGTGAGGCCATCAGTTTCGGTCAAGTAACCAGTAGAGGGGACTATAAGGAATACGCCCTCTGTCTTTATTTAAACTACTTTTACTTCTTTTAATTTCCATACCTTCGTATGCGTTCAACAATCTCCTATCAGATACATTTTTAATTAATCTTTGATTATCTAATGTTGCAGTATGATCAGCGTCGAAGGCATGTTCGGCGATGCTAGACTTTTCTGTTCTACTGTATTTTAAATGTGTTAAATGTTCTTTAAATCGTGTTTTAACGAGCCTTTTAGTTTGCCCAACATACTTTTTGTCGCAACCATTACAACTAATATCATAAATTCCACTTTTCTCACAATTAGCAATCTTATCTTTGGGATTTCCTAAGATATTGCTCAGATTGTCTGATGACTTATAGACTAAGGTGAAGCCTACCTTGTTAAATACCTTATTGAGTCCCCTGCTATATTTTGGATTATATGATATGGAGACATACTTAGTCTTATTTTCTTCGCGTGTAAAAAAGGTAGAATTCTGAATATTTAACCTGAACTTATGTCTATTTATTACCTTGTTTACTAAAAAATGTAATACGGCTAATTTGTGTTGTTTGCAATGAAATGAATCATTAGGAATATATCTATCTGTTACTGCGTCTTTTCTATAGATATAAAATTCTAACCTATTTTTGAACGAAATTGAGAACAAAGGACAACAGCCTCTTCTAGATATTTTAATTATTAAAAATAATAATAGGATAGAACTTGATTTGTAGTTTAGCTTTAGTCAATCATCGCTCCTGATGAAGCTAATATGATTAGAGAAACGCGCGTCTAGTGCAAAAATAAAGTGTTTGGTGTAGTGGTGATATATCCTGAATAGTACGAAATTGTCTGTCAATATCATTGAAATCGTTGATAATCTAATATAATAATAGATTTAGTAATTACTTATGTGCATAAGAAAACGACTTGGTTTTAAATATTACTTTTATTATTTATAAGCTGATTTTCAGACAGTCGGAAATATATAGTACATTCCATCCGTGATTTTATATTATATTTAGAAGATATTTATAAAAGTGTCCGTAGAAAGAACATGCAAATTAATTTCCAATATTGAGAAAACTTAGGTAAAAAATCGATTGTGTTATAAATATCTTCGGAAATAGAAGAAACTTTATTTAAAAATTATTGAAAACTTTTTTTTTGGCCTAGCATACGTGTTGCAGGGAAATCCCCAAAGCGTTGCAGGAGTGACGCGAATGCGGAAAAAGCGATTCACGTTGCTCTTGAATCTGTAAATTGAACTCGGTGGGAAACACTGTCCTGGAAAAATAATTCTAAACGGATGAGGTTCTCCATATAATAAAAAAAATACTACTCGAAAGAGATTGTACGACAAGCTGAACCTCATACGGATGTATTAGCGTGACGTGTATTCCTGGCACGCACCGCTCTGTGCAAAATTAAGGGGGATACATCTATCAATACTTTCCATGAAAATACTTGTAGAATAGACTTAAGTCGTCGACCGTTCTTTGATGTTCCAAGCAATCAAGGATGCAATTAGACGAACAGCTCTCTTTTAAATAGAATCAACAATAAATGCAGTGTGTAAGAGCTGCCTGCTATTGACTGAAGAAATAAGCGTACTGTCATATGCAAAGTTCGTATTCCTGATACTTTCCAGCAAATCGTTAATGTAAATGAAAAATGAAGTTTGATAGTGCAGGCATTAGAAAGACACCCATGCCACTTGCAAAGAATGCTCTCTGAGGAAACATGAGAACCATAAACAAAACTTTCCCGACATACTATAAAAGCGTAGCTTAGCCTCAATTCGTCATGCCAAACACGGTCGAATGCTTTGGATATATAAAGTGCAACTGTGCAAAAAGTCTCTTCAAAGTGTTCAATTGCGTTGTTCCAAACATGTGTTATATATAAGTCAGAAGATTTGTTGATTATTGCTTACGAAAGCCATATTGCTGCTAGCTAATAATATGGAATCCTTCTAGATATTCTAGAAGACGGTGGCTAATAGCCTTTTTCATAACTTTTAATATTATTGAAAGCAGTGCGACCGGTCGGTAGTTGTTTGGCCAAGTCGTGTTAGCTTTTTTGGATATCGGTTTAACAGTAGCACAATTGAAGCAGGAAGGAAATATTCCCTTTCTGTAAGATAGGTGGAAAAGTTTACATAAAACCGGTGTTAGTTCGCACTCGCATTTTTTGAGTACTCCGTCAGCACAGGAAGCTTTTTTTGGTGTCTAGCTTCATTAAAAATCATCTAATGATACGCTGTCTGAAAACAATGTTGGTATCCTTGACTGCACTATGGAAACAGTTGACTGCTTTTCCTTGGAAATCGATAGTAGAATATGAAGCCAAGAGTTCCGCTAACAAGTTGGCTTTTTCAACTGGTGTTGCTGGAATAATATTATATTTCCGTGTGAGTAATAGTATAGTGGGTTTAGTGAAATTTTAACTAACGGACTTAGCGACGGACCAAAATGACCTAGAATTGTTGGGGCAGGCACGAAGTTTGTTTTTAATTCTTTGATGGTGTGCCTCCTTGATTTCGTCGATAACTTCTTTGTATCTGATCCGGGTACAAACAAAGATGTTACGAAATAAGACGTTAGGATTTTCAAGCCGGTATCGATAGGCAAAACGTTTAAAAGCAACAGCTTCTTCGCATTTTCGGTCGAACCAAGGTTTATCGTTGGAAGAACATTTCTTCGAAAAAGTCCGAAACCTCCTTAGCGCAGTCAGATGGGCCGTGTAGGATCTAAAGCAAACGTCTAACCAAGACAAAGTTCGAAAATATTAAATGAGTTCTTCCCATTTGGCCGATTTGTAGTACCAAATCTGGACCAGTTCAAGTGCCTCTCTGTCACTGGTCGGTAGGGTACTCGATGTTGAAAGCAGTTCATGGTCGGAAGAACCTAAAGGCGGATTTACGGTGACAATGTAAATCTCTGGATTGGTGGGACAAAACAGGTCAAGAAGACTGGTTAGCTTAGTTAAAATCTATGTGATATGACAAATTCAACGAACACATTCTAATACTGCCCAATATAACATACGATATTTATTATCGCTCTATCCCTTAAGCTTTTTTCTTTTGCTTTACTGATTATCTCGAATAGTAACTCAATGGATTTTAAAGATTTATTATAACTAAGATCACAGTAGCCATAGGGGTACAAAAGCATACTATTTGATAACTAAAGCATTTTATAGCTTGTCACTTTCTTTCATTATGTATATTTCTTCTACTTGTTTTTTTCTTGACTGTACGATAATTATTCCATCGTTAAGCATTTTCTAACTGTTTTCTCTTTAAGACGATAATTTTATTTACATAAAATAAAATTAAACTCTTAATAATTCGGTAATAGCGTTTAAATTTTATATTGTTTGAAGAACTTAAATTAAGCATGGCGCGGAAAATCTTTTTAGGAGAGAAATAAAGGCCTAAAATTTATCTTGGGAAAAACATTATAAAATTTTAAGAGATCTAAAAAGCTCTTTACGATGCTTAAACAAAATAAATTATTGAAAATATTTTCCTGTTTATGTCCCGGATGGATTTATGCATCTGAGCAATACCGCGAAAACATAATTAAATAATTATGATACATGAGGCATATCATGCATATTTTTTTTAAAAATTTTACTCCCCTCTTCATTACAAAATATGAAATAAACGGAACAGAGGAAGCCGTTTTGATTAAATATATTTTATTTATCTTTATATAGGGTATTTCTTGTAAGTTGGAGTGCTATTTTGTTGTTGTACTTCGTTCTGTATACTACCAGATTTGAATTATTTATTAAATAAAAGATATAAGAAAAGGGCCACAGCGATCATTAATATAGATCACAAAAAACATAGTTTCCCACTTCGGTCAGTCTGTCTATTTATCGATCTGGTGGTACGATATTGCTCGAACGAAATAAAATATGGATTTCTAATTTAGTACAGGATAATAGGAAGTAAAGCTGTCTAGTTTTAATGGTACTTGTCGGTTGAGATAATAAAGAAACTTTAAATAAAATAATTCCAGTTAAACATCTAAGGAGCTAAATGGGTGGAAAATGGGGATAAGGGAATGTCTTCGAACATATGGTGTTATAAGTCCTTTCTTGTGGTTTTTGGATTCAGGAAATTTGAAAATTAATTTGTTTTTTCATTATTTTGAATTTTAAAGAAATGATGTGTAAAGAGACAGAAAATAAATGTCAAGTTACCGGAAACTTTGTTAAGTTTTTCCGGCTACCTTATTTCACTAGTAAACTTGCACGTCTACAAAAGCAAAAAAAGTATATTATAACTATAATTTGAAATTCAATGATCTCCTGAAGCAGGTAGTATAAAATCATTTTTTATCTCTTATTATTTTTTCCCTTTATAATTTAGTTTTTACATAGACTACATTAAGTGATTTAATTTATTTAGTAAGATAATCTATATAAAAAAATACTCCTAAAAAACATTCTGTATGCAAGGTGTTAGAAAAACGTAATTTATAATTTTTTAAACTAAACTGGAGATATAAGAGTATTTTTTTATTAATTATATTTTAATATTGTTTCAAATTTTGCACTAATACAATTTAGTGTTTATCCTATTGTCTCAAATTGAGGGTCATGAATAACATGTAAGATGAAAAAAGATGGAAGGATAACCAGTCGAATGTTGGCACCGTTGTTAAAAAAAAATTATTTTGAAGCAAATTATTTAATTTGATTCCAAAATAAATGTTTTTAATGATACTGCTAAGAGTGCAATGATAATAGTTTAATTTTAGTTTATTAAATTAAGCAGAAGAAAGTGATAATTTCGCGTTACTAGTCAGTAGTCAGGTGATGAACGGCAATTTAGCTGCCTCTCCAAGAGTCAAATCGAATATTCGATAAATTCTATCTTATATTTTTTTCTATGTTCTCTGACTAATGTTAAACACAGCGAGAAATAAATATTTTTTTTTGGGTACTAATTTCAATAATTCTTCTCTATTCTAAAATTCTTAAAATAAATTTTTGTCAAAAAATAATATATCAGCTATTTTTCGTATCTGTGGTTTGCTATTTCACTTCAATTAAATTAAGATGGTTCAAAATAATCAGTATTGTTAATCCATAAATTCATAATTGATAGTTGCACACACAAATTCTTGAACTTACGTACCAGCCAGCTAATCTCAACCTTATTCACGCGTAAACCTAATGTTTATATCATAAATAAAAAAAACCGTGCAAGTTGAACTTGCGCAATTAGTGTTCCGTACGTTGATTGCTTTTAAAATAAAAAATGTCGTAACGGAGGTATAAAATGATCAGTAACTTCACAAAACACACCCCAAATGAGTTTTCAACAAAGTTTGTTTCCAATCTTTACTGAAAATTGATGACCTTGAAATTTTTTGTTTTTTTTTATATACTACAGATAAATTATTAAAGATAATGCACTTGTGATAATTTTTGTTCAATCTACACCCCGTAGAGAATATTCCAGAATTTTTTCAAAATTTTTTGATAAGTACTTTTCGAGATAAAGCGGATGGACACCGATTTTTCGCGATTTTTTAAAAATTATACAAAGAAAAGTGCGCGCAAGTATTACATTATATATAAATTTTTTACTCGTGTTTTCACAAGGTTTCATTTGATACCACACTCGATTACCTAGCAAAAAATTTTTTTTTCACTTTCGATTTCACCCCCCAAAACTAACCCCTTAAGTCAAAATTTAACTTTCAAAACTACATGGCTTTGATGAGGCCATCAATTCCTATATTATTACCAAATTTCAACTTTCTACGACAAATAGTTTCGGAGAAAATCGGGTGTGACAGACAAACGGACAGACAGACATCGAAGTGATCTTATAAGTGTTCCGTACGGAACACTAAAAAGACCGGCCAAGTGCAAGTCGGACTAGCGCAATTAATTGATTGCTTTTAAAATAAAAATTTTTGTTACGGAGTTATAAAATGATCAACGACTTTACGAAACACACCCCAAAGTTTGTTTCCGATCTTTGTTGAAACTTGACCTTGAAATTTTTGTTTTCTTTTATATACCAGATAAATTATCAAAGGTATAGTATATCCTAGAATTTTTTCAAAATTTTTCGGTCAGTACTGTTCGAGACAGGGTGGGTAGACAGAGCTTTTTGGTCATTTTTTTAAAAATAATACCAAGAAAGGTGTGAGCAAGTATTGCATCATATATATTTTTGAGCTCGTGTTTTCACAAGTTTTTATTTAACACTCTATTCGATGACCTGGTAAAATTTTTTTCTCAATTTCAATTTTACCCTCGAAAACTAACCAAAATTTAATTTCTACGGCTCTGATTGGGTCACTTGTTCCAATATTTGTGCCAGATTTCAACTTTCTTTGTCAAATAGTTTCGATGAAAATCGGATGTGACGAACAGACGGACGTATGGACGGGCGGACAGACAGACGAACAGACAGACAGACACCGAAACGATCCCACAAGTGTTCCGTTACGGAATACTAAAAAGGAATTATAAAGTATTTGGTCGTTTTTGACTATATGACGTTATTTTTATTCCTGTTTTAGTCAGTCAAAATGAAATTTACAATCGCCACAATATAGTCAGTTCAAATAACAACATTGAAGTGTTGACTTAAAATAATGCGTAGAATAGAAATTACAATATAAACTTTATATAATGTTAGGTCGACCGAGATTGGAATTCTACATTAAAAATACAGTTATTTACCTCGATTTTGGACATTGAGGTTTGCTCTTTAGCGTAAATCTCCTTTTTAGTGGAAGAAAGACTATATATTTACTTATTGTGTTAGAAAGATTAGCTAATTGCTAATCCGGGAAAGCAGTTATTGATTTAATTGGCGTCGTTGTTGAAATGGAAGTTTTAAAGTTTCTTTCGATTAATTCTTGTAAGTTATTGAACGTAGTTTACGATTGTTTTTCTGAACTTCCTTATACATTAAAGATATATTATGAAAATATATTGTTGTTGATCTGTTGCACCCTATAACTACTGGCAAAAATGTACAGGGTTATTAATTATAAACCAATCACCCCTTTAACTCGGTTATTTGAAGAGTTAGGTAAAAATGTTAAAAACCAAACCAAACCATATTTAAAGAATATTATACGGAGTTAAAGCAAAAACAATCGCACATCAAGTTTTTTACAAATAACGCAATAATTATTTTTTAAAATAATAAACACACTGAGTATTATTCTTAATTTTAAGGAATGTACATTTTAAGAGTATTGACAGTAGTTAGTTAGAACTAAACATATAAAAATGTCGAATACATGTTCGTTTCTGAGCTAACAAAAAACTTCGACCGTTAAATGAAATACACTCTGGCCGTTTTTTCGTTAGATTAAGTGAGACATATTGAACAGTAGAGTAAAATGAGCAATACTTTTTCATAGAAATTTAAATGTTGCAAGATACTAATAACAGGAAAAGGATACAGTAACAACAAATAATATTCTCGCAGTAACCGATCTTTTAAATGGCATGTTCTCTTTGTGAATTACAAGGACTAAAATAATTAGATGGTTACCAAATAGCTCAGAGTTTACCGTGTAGGACATCTGCCTATGGGCTATTTAAAGAATAAAGTAAACGATAAAAAAAACTTGCCACTGAAGAAAAAAAATTACACAGAAGGTTGCAATTTTAAATGATTAAAGCATAGAAAGAAAAAAAAATTATGGGAAAAGTAAATGACAAAAAAACTTTTATATATTTTGTTTCAAATTTCTGACAGTTTTCACTTGGTAGATTTGTTAATCATTTTTGGAATCAGTTTTCGTAATATACGTTTTAAGCTTAGAGAGTGTTATTTTGTAGGTCTTTTATGCTGCCGCAGGCAAAGTCCTAAAAGTAATTGGTAGTCATTTTCCGGACTTAACGCATATATGTTTTTTATGCATTTGCATAAACTACTTAAAAAAATAATAAATAAATAATTATTTTCCTGTCAAAATTGGAATGAAATATTGACAAACTCGTTTCATGGTCTGCTTCAATAAGTAACAATATTCAGACGCTTACTCCAAATAGCCTTTTCTAAACAAGGAATAATTGCAGTTGAATAAAACTTCCTTTTCCAATTTTCCAATGTTAATTTTTTATATTTTAGTAGCACACGTTTTTTACGCACTTTATTTAAGAGGCGAGCTATCTCACACTTGGGTGTCTTTCAATTAGTTTTGTTACGAAGGCGCTCACGCATGAAATTGGACCGTATTCTATGGTGGAGAACAGCGCCCCACGGTTTTCCATTATATCTTTCTCGTAAAGAAATGAATTTGAACAAGAAGAGAAGCTTTAACGGACACGTGTCTCTGATTTTTTTGTGTAACACAAGTTTGTGTTAACTTACTTTTTGAAATGGCTTATTACTGTCAGTGATAATAAAAGATTCATAAAAAATTGGAATAAGTATAAATAAAATATAAATCTTCTCAACAAATATATTGTTTGTGTTACATGATTCTGTGACATGTTTCAGTAGTAGCAGCCTTCATCTTTTTCTAGTTTCAATGACAGTACTCAATATTATTATCTAGAATACGCTAAAAGTATTGAAATTTAACAAAAATGATACAAAATAATTTAGCCTGACCTACCGCAAGACCTACAGCATTCTGCAAATAGTGGAACATTTCAGAAGAAATAAAATTTTTCGATGAAATTACATTATAAGGTATAAAGAAAAGATAAGCATTAATATTTTTGTTAGACAATGTTCAATATCTTAATTTGATTCTTTTTTAATTCCAATTGGTTACGAAAATTTAAAAATTTTCCTTAACGAGCGTTTCAGAAATCAGTAAAATTAATAATTAAGGGGTATTAAGATATATCCAAACAAAAAGTATTTTTATGTTTTGGAGTTGACTTGAGGAAAATGAAATTATAGAATCGATAGTTGTTAGTTTATCGGGAACTACATAGTCAAGAATGTTTACTAAGTTAGTACGTTTTTATCCTAAAACTTAATATTATCCTAATTTCACGCACCTGAATACTCTCCTAAACTATAGTAGATATAGTTACATACAGATTTTTTATGATTTATAATAGACTTCACACGACATAGTTGGGATAGCTAATAACACCAGTGAGCTACAAGAAATATTAAACCAGCTGAATGTGGTCTCTGCAATGAATTTAAAAAAAAAATAATGAGCCATGAAAATACCAACATACAGATAGGAAATAACTCCATAGAACGCGTCGACGATTATATCTACTTAGGTCACACTATTAAGATCGGAAAGGACAACCAGCATGCAGAAATTACCTGGAGAATTAGGCTAGCATGGGCAGCTTTTGGAAAACTAGGACATATCTTAAAAAATACTACAATACCCATAAACCTAAAAACTAAAATCTAAATTATATGTGTCCTACTTGTCAATACATTTGGACTGAAAACGATGTGTCTCACTAAAGCATTTGCTAAAAAGCTCGTAACTTGACAGAGAGCCATGGAAAGAAGTATGCTGTTTATCTCTCTTAGAAACAGAATTCATAACGAGCAGGTAAGGAGAAGAGCCAAAGTCAGTGACACAGCTCTGGAGGCGGCAAAATGAAGTGGCGATGGACGAATCATGTGGCTAGATCATCCCGAGACAAATTGCTATATAGGATCACCGTAAGGAGACCCAGAGAAAGAGGAAGATGAATGGGATATAAGACTAGTAGCAGGCAAGCAGTGGTTAAAGGTGGCAAAAGACAGGGAAGCATGGAAGAGATTAGAAGAGACCTACGTCCAGGAATAGACAAACTTGGGTTGATAAGAAGACAAATATACTTCAATTTTATTTTCTGGGTATACTAACATTTAATTTTAAATGAAGCATATTATTTTTTCTATTTTCGTCTAATTATATTCGAAATTTTATACAAAACTTTATAAAGTAGGTATTCAGATACTTAAAAAGTGACATTTCTTACTTTTTGCGGAATTATATTTTCCCGAAACGGAGGAATGCGAATTTTTTGGGGAGAGATTCCATCACTTAGTTAGATCTTACCGGGAAAACTAAATATAGTGAAAAGTTAACTCTTTTCTGCGTACTGATCGTAATTTTTTATGTCGGTTATTGTTCCGGGAGTCTTCGATCTGGCGAAAATCGCAAGAGTTTCTTGGCAAGACATTCGGTAGCACAGATGAGAATGTATTAATGAATTACAAACATTATCAAGTAAATTACTACAATTTTTGTATCTTCTTTTGCTATAGAGAAAAAATAATCTATTTTGAGAAGCTACTTGCATTTGTTTAATTTTACTCATCATATCTCTCTTAGTATTATTACTATACCTATATTGTGCTTGGAAATAATATTTGAACTTAAATCTTAATTAAAAATAGAAAAACAATCAAGGCTTTTTGTGTTTATAAATTTATAAAAATATAATTATATACAAAAAAAATACAGAATATTCTGTTAAATTCTTGTATAGGTTTTCTTTTGGTGTAGTTTTTAATACTCTACATACAAAAATGTGGAAATTTTGAATAGGTTATCAAAACTGCCACAGCAGTTACTATAACCACACCAAACTATTTATTTTTGAACTAGACGGAAGTTTCGGTAACCATGTTCATATCATCAAGAGCAATAACTGGCAATCATCGCTCTTGATGATACTACCACGGTTAGCGAAATGAACGTTGAGTGTAAGAATAAAGTGTTTGATTGAGTAATCATAACTGTTGGATAGGGTCATGTGCCAAATGTTCCAACATCATAACCTAGTATCAAAAGCAAGCTAGGAATGTGAAAGCCTATGTATTTTAAAATATATTGTTTATACGGAACAGGCTGTTAAATTAAAAACCTCAGAATTACAATTGATTAGTTTTCACTAAAAACACCACAACTCATTTGCTGATATAAAGGCGACAAACCAGAAATGAAAAATCCAATTGGGCCGTCATGTAAGAAACGAATCGTCGTTTCTGTTGTACTACTAGCAACGAAAATATTTAGATACGCCTTTATCATAATAATAATAACATTTTCAGGCCAACTTTTCTACAAAGCTTAAAGTTTCTAAGATCGTAAGCCCTCGCAAATAAAAAAAAATTATGAAAAAGATATTTATAATTGATTTTTATATAATAATTCAAATGTGTTTTATATGAATTATGGAAAAAGGGGTCGAGACTTTTTCCCCTCTCGGAATTACATGAATTTAGTACTTCTTAGAAAACTATATAAAGTACACCGCCATGCTAAACAATTTTTATTTTAAGTGAATAGTTAAATACTGAGTAGGCGTAATCTAAATAATAAAATTTAATTTGTCAGGTTTAAAAAAAAAGTGTATTATAGTCTGGCATTCATTTGTTGGGATATTATTATCAGTTTAAATTAAATTTTGTTAAGCACATAATTGATATAACTCAAACATTGTATTTTATCACAAAGTACAGTTCGAATCAAATTTCCAGTACAATACGTCACTTATATTGTGTTAACCATTTACTTTAAATTCAATCTAAAATCTAGCGTTTACACGATATGTTTGCAATACAACCAGTATGTAACAGTGGCTGAGACAACAGAAGCAATAAACAAGATAAATTGAAATTCGATATCGTTCGTCGATCATATGCAGCGGGGACAATGTAATAGAGGGCGTGTTTGATTATTAATAAGAGCAGTGGACTGATGGTTCTCTACAAATCAGTCAGATGCAAAACAGGTGGTTCTTATAATTGGCTCGACGCCTACTTAAATATAACGGACTAATGGACTTTTACTTTACTACATACCTATCTATCTATCTACCTATCAATATATATATATATATATATATATATATAATATATATATATATATATATATATATATATATATATGTATATATATATATATATATTTATATATATATATATATATATATATATATATATATATATATATATATATGTGTATATATATATATATATATATATATATATATATATATATATATATGTATATATATATATATATATATATATATATATATATATATATATATATATATATATATATATATATATATAAACCAAGTGTACAAGTATGAAATGCGGATTTCAGACAACAGATGGTGCACCAATGCAATTTGTGCTATAAAGATTTGACACTGCGCCATTTTGTTGTGTCAGACGTGACTATACACTTTATTTTTGCATTTGGCGGCGTTTTCGGTAATCATGTTAGTTTCATTACGAGACTGAGTCAATCATCGCTCCTGATAATGCTACCATGGTTAGCGAAACGCGAGCCGAGTGCGAAAATAAAGTGTTTGGTGGTATATACTGAGTAGTGTCACGGTGCTAAAGATTGCAAATTTCCAACATATACATATACATATATATATATATATATATATATATATATATATATATATATATGTATATACATATATATATATATATATATATATATATATATATATATATATATATATATATATATACATGTATCTATATATATATATATATATATATATATATATATACATATATATATATATATATATATATATATATATATATATATATATATATATATATATATATATATAAACCAAGTGTACAAGTATGAAATGCGGATTTCAGACAACAGATGGTGCACCAATGCAATTTGTGCTATAAAGATTTGACACTGCGCCATTTTGTTGTGTCAGACGTGCACGAGTGTTAAATTGGAAAAGTGTGTGTATAGTGTGTATACCGAACAAAGAGCATTCGCGGACAGCATTAATTTTTTGTTTTAATTTAAAGAAAACTGCTGTGTTGTCATACCAATTACTTCGAGAAGCTTATGGTGAACGTGTGAACGATGGTTTCGGCATTTCAAAAGTGGTGACTTCGATGCTACAGACAAGGAACATGGAAAACCGCCAAAAAAATACGAAGATGTGCAAGCATTGTTGGACGAAGATGATTTGCAAACACCAAAACAACTCGCCGAGCAATTGGGCGTTAGTCAACAAGCTGTTTCCAATCGGCTACGAGACATAGGAAAAATTCAGAAGATCGGTTGATGGGTGCCACATGAGTTGAACGACAGGCAATTGGAAAAGCGCAAAAACACGTGTGACATTTTGTTCGCTCGGTACAAAAGAAAGTCGTTTTTGCATCATATAGTTACAGGGGATGAAAAGTGGATTTATTTTGAGAATCCCAAGCGCAAAAAATCATGGGTAGATCCAGGCGCACCATTCACATCGACCGCAAGACCGAATCGCTTTGGCAGAAAGACGATGCTCTGTGTTTGGTGGGACCAGAGGGGCGTGGTCTATTATGAGCTGTTAAAACCTGGGGAAACGGTTAATACTAAACGTTACCAATAACAATTGACCGATTTGAACCGTTCGCTGCTTGAAGAAAGGCCAGAATACCGAAAGAGGCAACACAAAGTCATTTTTCTTCATAACAATGCTCCATCACATACGGAAAAAAAACCAGTTCGCGACATGTTGGAAGCACTCAGCTGGGAAGTTTTAACCCATGCGGCTTACTCACCAGACTTAGCTCCTTCCGATTACCACTTGTTTGCATCGATGAGTCACGCACTTGCTGAGCAGCGCTTTGGTTCGTACGAAGATGTGAAAAAAATCGCTTGATGAATGGCTCGGGAAGATTTTTACTGGAATTTACAAATTGCCCGAAAGATGGGAAAAATATATAACAAGCGATGGAGTACACTTTGAATAAAGCACTTTTTATCATTCTTCCGAATTTAACATATTTTTTTAGAAAAAAATTACTTGTACACGGTATATATATTACTCAGTATATCACCACTATACACTTTATTTTTGCATTTGGCGGCGTTTTCGGTAATCATGTTAGTTTCATTACGAGACTGAGTCAATCATCGCTCCTGATAATGCTACCATGGTTAGCGAAACGCGAGCCGAGTGCAAAAATAAAGTGTTTGGTGGTATATACTGAGTAGTGTCACGGTGCTAAAGATTGCAAATTTCCAACATATACATATATATATATATATATATATATATATATATATATATATATATGTATATACGTATATATATATATATATATATATATATATATATATATATATATATATATATATATATATGTATATATATATGTATATACATATATATATATATATATATATATATATATATATATATATATAGATATATATATATATATATATATATATATATATATATATATATATATAGATATATATATATATATATATATATATATATATATATATATATATATATCAAGAACAACGTGAATCGCTTTTTCCGCACCCATGCCGCTCCTGGAGCGTTTTAGGGACTTCCCTGCAGCACGTGTGCTAGACCCATAAAAAAAAAATAAATAAATAAATAAATATATATATATATATATATATATATATATATATATATATATATATATATATATATATATATAATGATTCTGTTTTTAGGTTTTATTGTCTGTAATATTTAATGTAACGGTACTTATATTGTCAACTTGATATATCTTACGTATAAATAAACTTTTTATAATTTATAATAAACAGTTTCACTTCAATTTAAAATATTTTCAGTGAAAACTATTTTTAAGTTGACCTAATAACAGTAGGTTTATCATTATGAGCTGTTTTTTGACTTAGGTGACTGAATTTTGTATTATTCTGAATAAATAGGACTGTACCTTATCTTTCATTATCCAAAACTATTAAAAAGAACATCGATCAGTTTTAGCAAAACAATTTCTCTTGTACGACTGACTTTTTACTTTATTCTTAGTACAGTGAATTTAAATGACACCGAGTATTGCTTCTTGTATTCGTTCGATTGGTGGCGTCGACATGCTCAGATCGAAATTTCGAAGCAGGTTTTTTTGCGGTATACAAGGTTTAAACTTGAACATAAATTCAGTGTACTAACACCTAACATTAAATATTCGCTGTTTGCGAACCTAAGATCAGTTCATCGACCAGCACAGTTATATTTTTATATCCTGGGTTCCGTTTCTATTCCCGATTTAGGCATACCTCTGGAGTCTGCCTTCTTGTCAGAAGTGACCTCTCTTGCTAACGAGAAAAGGCTCTGAAGCCCTGTAACTTTAATGATATACGGTTAAAACAACGGCTTATCTAATACCAATAATTAGTAACAGATTAATTATCCATGTGCCGAAATCGCCATCCTGGACGATTTTATAGTCCACAAATTAAACTGGCATAGGTATTCAAACACCACCGACGAATAAGGCAGTGAAACTGAATCTTTTTCAATCAGTTGTGGCTGTACTCAGCATATCAACCAACCGCTAATCCGGAGATTAAAACTCTTATCGTAAATCCGCCGTTAGGTGCTTCCGACCATAAACTGATTTCAACATCAAGAACACTACCAATCACAGATACAGAGGTGTCTAAACCTCGCAAGATTTGGCACTAGAAATCGGCCCAATGACAAGAACTTATGGAACAATTTCGAACTTTTCCTTAGCAAGATCTTTGTGTCAGATGCGATGACCCATCTGATTGGGCTAAGGAGATTTACGGTATCATTTTGGCTGGAATAGAAGCTTACATCCCTTTCCGAAAAAATAACCTTGGTTTGGAGAAAAATGCAAAGAAGCTGTTGCTTCTGATGAAACCAAGCAGGCACATATTTAAAAAATCAAGCCAATCTTTCTTGTCTCAACAATTTCAGATCTTTTTGGTTGATCGATAAGGCCATTAGTGAAAATTTCACTAAATCTACTATACCACCCCTTGCAAGGCTCGAAAATACTACTGCAAAAATACCTCTTGAGAAAGTGAACTTTTTAGCTGAATTCTTAGCTTCACCCTCTACTGTTGATTTCTGGGGAACGAGCAGTTAAAGATGCCCGATATCCTCTTTAAACAGCGTGTCTAAAAACGTGTTTTAATAAAGCTAGACCTGCCACAGAACCCAAAAAATACGTGGGATTTTAAAATATCCAATTTACTAGTCAGACAAAATCAATACCTTTTAGAACACTAGTGAATTAGTCGATACAAATTTGTAAGGTTCTAGCTAGTTCTTCCTCTTTTAAGGATTCTTAAAGATAACTTGATTTTTTTTTGTTATATCTCCCCCTTAAGTCTCTATTTTAGTGTTTCAATTAGGATCTTAAGTGTACTGATTTTTTAATTTAATAAAAATGAGTTAATAATAAACCTACAGTTTGTCTAAGTTAATTTTAAGCAATAATTTATTAAGGATTATTGAAAATGCTCTATGTACTAGACACTTAACCAATTATGAGCTGGAAATTAATATACTTGTTGAGAAAAAGATCTCTTTACTAATAAAACTTTTATGAAATGTGGCATATTTGATTTATTTTAATAAAACAGCGAAGCCTTGGCTTAAAGTCGATAAGAAATATTTTGCCAAAAGAGCGCAGCTTAGTCAACAATCGGTTTTGCCAAACGGGGCCGAATGTCTCAGGTATATCAAGTGCAACTGTTTGAGATTCTCTGATAAATTCAGTAGCGCTGTTCCAAATATATGACATAATTTAGAAGATCTCCTGTTAATATTTGCTTACGATAGCCAAACTGATGGTTGCTGATAATATTAAATCCTTCCAGCTATTTTAAAATATGCTGACTGATAGCATTTTCCATAACCTTTGATATTATTGTAAGCAATGCGACTTATTTGGCACTTTTGCCCTTTTTTGAACCAGTTGACCTCTAGAACATTTCCAACAAAAAGGAAATGTTCCTTTTCTGTAGAATAGTTTGAAAAGCCTGCATAATGCACGGATTTTTTGAGTACTGTGGCAGGTCTAACTTCATTCAAATACGTTTTTAGACATGCTGTCTAAAGATGATATCGGGCATCTTTAACTGCGTTGGAAATAGAATGTTTTTCGTTAGAAATCAGCAGTAGAGGGTGAAGCTAAGAATTCAGCTAACAAGTTCACTTTCTCAAAAGGTATTGTTGTAATAGTATTATCGGGCCATACAAGGGGGATATAGTGAATTCAGTGAAATTTTGACTAACGACCTTACCGATCGACCAAAAAGACCTGAAATTGTTGGGACAGGAAAGACGTTTGGTGTTGATTCCTTAATTATGTACGTGCTTGGTTTCAACAATAATTTCTCTGCATCTGTTATGGGTACGAACAAAAAATTTATGGCGATGAAGTTTTCATGCCATTGTCTATAAGTAAGAAAAAGAAGAAGCAAGAGCTTTGTATTTTTAATTGAACTAAGGTCAATTTTTCGAAAAAGGGATGTAAGCTTTCATTCCAGCCAAGATGATATCGGAAACCTTCTAAGCGCAGTCAGATGGGTCGTCGGATCAACAATAATACAAAAACAAACATTTTGTCATTGGGTCGATTTCTAGTGCCAAATTTTGCGAGATTTAGGCACCTCTGTATCTCTGATTGGGCTAAATAATTTAAAATTTATTAAAGAATTACCTCAGTCGACGTATTTATTACATTTCAAATTGGTGAAAATAATGATTCTCTAAATTAAAAAGAAATCATCATTTTAGCACCAAAATTTTAGAAATAAATATCTTAATATATTAGTGTCCATTGTCACTTACTTTTACAAGAAAATTTAATTATTTTAATCATGTTAACTAAATAATTTTGAAACTTTACTTAAGTAATAATTACCCGACTAGCTTTTATTTCATTTTAGATAATACTGCGTCAAATAAAATACTATTAAACTGTTTACATTTAAATTTTTAAAACATATTTTTCAGTCGAAGATAAAATATTGTAGCCAATCACTATGTAAAGTACCACTTGCGAGATTTTCATCCTCCACTATGGTATGGCAAGTGGTGCTTTACACACTTGCATAAATAACTCCACTGATGAGCAAAAAAATCGACTCACAACGATTTTGCTTCATTTAACACCGATCCTTGAATTTAATTTTCAAACAGTGGTTTTATTTTTGGTATAATTAGAATACCGATTTTTGAATTTCCAACAATACCAAAAACATTTTTACTGATTAAAACGGTTTTACTTAATAGAACCGTTTTTACTCCCTCAGTAACGTACTCATTGCCCGCTATTCATCCCAATTAAAACACATGCAAATGAATTTTCCTATCATTTCTTTATCGGAACTTGAACCATCAACATCTCTGCTATACCTGCTCACTAATTACGTCATCGGAAAATGGATACCAGCACGGAAGAAACGACACAAATCATTGCTCTATTGCAAAAAGGGCATAGCCAAAATGTAATCGCTGCGTAATTGCACCTAAGCCAGTCAGCTCTCTTCAGAGTCTACAGACGTTTCCAAGAGACTGGCGCCTTTACACGGAGACCAGAATCAGGAAGAAGTTGTACCTTGGAGCCAGACGACCGCTTCATTATCAATACAACTTTAAGAAATCGTCACTTGACCGGCGTTGAGGTACAGCAGGAGCTCCGAGAAGTTCGTGGTCCGGCTGTCAGTCATGTGACAGTCAGAAGAAGACTTAAAGAAGCTAACTTAACTACGAAGATACCAGCTAACGGGCCCAAATTGACAGAAGCCCATCGACAAGCGCAACCCAGATTTGCCCGAGAACATGTCAACTGGACCTTGGAGCAATGGCGCTCCGTTTTATTCTTCGACGAGTCCCGAATCCTACATGGCAATGATGGAAGAAGACGAGTCTATAGAAGGCCTAAGGAGAGCTATGTGCAGTGCTGCATTATTGAAACGGCCGAATACGGAGGAGGTACTGTCATGGTGTGGGGAAGCATCTCACTGGATGCAAAAATCGATTTGGTTTTCGTGACGGATGAGACTCGTAGCGGTGAACTAACTGCTCATCGGTACATCGAGGAGACCCTGCAGGATCACGTCGTTTCTTACGGTGGGTTTGTTCGTGCTAATGCACGACAATGCGAGGCCAGATGCTGCTGCATCGGTGCGGCAATACCTGGCGAGAGTGCGAATACCCACATTACACTGGCCTGCGCGGAGTCCTGACTTCAATCCAATCGAGCATATATGGGATGAGCTCAAAAGAAGGGTTTGAGTCAGAAATCCAGCCCTTGCATTGCTGACGGACTTTAAGGTTGCCATGGCGGAAGAGTGGGGAAGAATCCCACAGACAGTGGTGAAAAAGCTCACCCGCTCCATGAAAGCTGGAAGCAGTAATAAGGGCTAGGAAGGTAATACAAAATATTGATTTTGGTTTTTATCAATAAATTTAATCGTTAAACCTAAAATTTGCTTATTTTTTCTTCTCTTATATCTATTTTCAATCCTTATTCTCCTTGTTTCCTCTTCCAATCATTTTAGTATGCTATGGAATTTGGTATCATTAGAAAGAGAATAGAATAGGCTTTCAAATGATACTAAAATCTGTAAAAAATATATGCACACTAAATTTTAGGATCCGTATTAAATGAAGCCAAACAGTTTGAGTCGATTTTTTTGCTGACCAGTGTATTTGAATTCTTTATTGCGCAGTGAAACTACTACTACGCCTATGCAGGACTTACATTGCATGGGAACGCTTAATAATTTTAATAACCTTTACCAAAGGCCTAACAGATTATATAGTATAGATAAATAAATATACCCTTCATGCTTTTAAGTTTTGGGCATTCATATACGCTTATCGTAAAATTGGAAATGCTTTTAAGTGAATAGGTCTAGACATTAAAGTCATAAACTAAGAAAGATAGTAGAAGAGATTTATAATACGATTTTAACACTCATAAAAATGAGTGTTAAGAAAGGAAATAGTTTAGTACCTCTTGAAAGGAAACCGTATGATGATGGATTATCACTGCTTGGAAGTTGACGTGATTAAATTTTTAGTGTTTAAAAGATTAACGTTATTTTAGTGAGTTTAAAATAGAAGAAACAGATGTCAGTGTGTTAATTCTGATAAGATGAAGAATAGTGTGTGATTTATTGTAAATAATAATAAGATAAAAGAACAAAAAAATTTGGACAACGCGAAGTTGGAAATTGAAATAAAGTTTTTTTTTTAATAGATCAAGACCTTAATTATAATTGCATGAAAATGTAAACTTATTAGCATAAAAGTTTGTTTTTAGCATTTTTGACCTGTATTCAGCTTATCGGTCATAATGAAATATAGTGCTTTTTCTTCCAACAAGAGACGGCGATTTAAGTTTTATTTTAAGTAAATGAACATAAACAACAATGATTTAGATTTTCAAAGCAGATGATAATAACGAGATAAAATTAATATGTAAAAAGTCAATGTACTGACGAACCACATATTGTCGCTTAGCAAACAACACCGCTCAAGTCGAAAATTGGCGGTTTTTACATTTGAATGCTGGATAGAGCTACGTATTATGCGTCGAATTACCTATCATATACTAGACATTTCAACCAATCAGAGGCCAGTATTCAAAAAGTTGTGACAACGCGCAAGCCGGTTGGCCTTCCAACAGCGCATAAGTCGTCAATCTGCCATACTATGTTCGAAAGTTACTTTGTGCTCCTTGATTATTATTATTTTTTGTGAGTATTGTCTCTAAATTTATGTAAGGAAGTGTCATTAACGAAGATTAACCGTTAAGCTATTGATTGTAATATAATATTTCTTGATTTGTTTGTTTGTTGTTTCTCGTTTGTTGCAGCCATAAGACTGGAAACATTACGGATGAAGAATACGCTCAACATGTAATAAAGAAGGATCGAGCTAGGAAGGAAAAAGATACTGACAAAGGTGATGCGCTATCTGGAGCATGTCATGTGTTCACACAGGATGTTGAGTCGGTTTAATTGGCCTCATATCTTCAAGCTAGTGCCATTTATTACATAACCAAACTGTGCATCCACAATTTCACATTATACAATTTAACAACCAAGGAAGTTATGAGCTATTGGTTTGACGAATCGAATAGCACGCTTGAAGCCTCAGTTTCTGCTTCATGGTTAGTTGGTCATTTGGAGAAGGTTCGAGTCAGAAATCATTGCCAGTCATTTTGTTTTCTGATGGATGCTGTGCTCAGAATCGCAATGCCATCTTGAGCAAGGCCCTGTTACTTTTATCAATAGAGAAAAATATTATGATTACCCAAAATTATATGGAGAAAGGGCATACCCACATGGAATGCGATTCCGTACACAGTGCAATTGAGTGTAAACTAAAAGGTAAAGAAATTTACTTCCCGAGACAATACATGGCTATAACAACGACAGCTTTGAGTGAAACTATGCCGTATGAAGCTCGTTATTTAGAGTACACCTTCTTTACCGATTTTTTCTAAAGAATCCATGCATCTTGGGAAAATGTCAGTTCTGACAGACTTACGTGCGCTAGAATACAAGCCTAACAGCACGATTTCGTACAAAATTGGTTTTGATAATGAACAGCCCTTACCGCATCGTCCCACACCAATTAATTGCATCAAACCAATGAACCAATTGGCGAAATTGTATGCCTATTACAAGCGCCAATATCAAGACTTGTAAGACTTAAAAAGTGTGTTACCATCTAGTTGTCATTCCTTTTATGACGAACTACCGCATACCAAACTCTGAAGACTACGTAACTAAAAACTAGACTGATTAGTTTTAAAACTATTTTTTGTTGGTTATAGAATACCTTTCTATTAGAGTTTCATTATATTTTAAATTATTTTGTTACTTAAAGTTTTGTTAAACTCTACTAATTAGTTATTAATATAAAAAAAAAAACTATTAAACAATCGATCTCAACAATGCGAATCATAAAATAAAAGTATCTACTTGTAAGTAAAGGGGTACCCTTTACTAGGTTCCTAATTGTTCCTACTAATTGTAATAAACATAATAAATATTTATTTATTATATTTATTACAATTAATTTAATTATTAATATATATAATAAAAAAACTTTAATTTAAATTGACTCTTTTTATACGTTATTCCTTTGCATTAACTCAGATAACACAGCCTAAGTCTATTATAATTTCACTCAACACTGTTCAAGTCAAAATAAAACGTTAATATTAACCAAACTGTTAAAATGAGTACATTAAATTATTTTTTATCCTTAAGTAGAGCACATATTACTAACTCATTACACATAAAAACTTTTAAATTAATAAAAAAATAAACTGTTTTTTTCACTCTCCTGTAGAGTTGGTCAAAATGACATGAGCGGTGTTGTTAGCTAAGCGACGATATGCTGTTGTGGTTGGTAAAATTCAATAATTATTTATTAAACATACCTTATTCGTTATTCGTTATTTTCATAAATTCTGGTAGTTTCTACGATCTTTTCTATTGGAAGCATTATAACTGCATTTAACTAAATACTTTCTTAATATATTGAACTTTGTATAATTCATGTTAGCTCAGCTATCTCGTCTGATGTATATTTACCCCGTAGTAACATTTAATAACCTACTATTCACCTGCTGACCAATTTATCCAAATTTAAGTTTCTTTATGGTTTTATATACATTCTTGGCTCCCCAAACAATACTTCCTTTTAATAGTAAAGAGAAAACGATATCTGACTTCACCGGTGATTACTGGTTTTTTAAAACGTTTTTACAGATATTCCTAACTAGAGACAAATTACGATTTGCTATTATGAAAACGTAATTAGAAGCTAATAGCTAAACTTAAGCGCATCAACTTGGAATATTAATCTTTTTTTATGGTTGGTATTTAGTAACGTGAAACTGAAACGACATAGAAGTCGAACAGCTTCTGCAAAATGTGTTTCCAGTTTCTGTGAAATGACAGTCCAAGAAAACCGATTTATTATTTAAAGTAAAAAGTATTTAGTTCAATGAATTGGTCGTTAAAAAAGGTCATTTTGTGTAGAATGCGACTTTATTTTTAGTGTTCCGTACGGAACACTTATAAGATCACTTCGGTGTCTGTCTGTCTGTCTGTCACACCCGATTTTCTCCGAAACTATTTGACATAGAAAGGTGAAATTTGGCAATAATATAGGAATTGATGGCCTCATCAGAGCCATGTAGTTTTGAGAATTAAATTTTGACTTAAGGGGTTAGTTTTGGGGGGTGAAGTCGGAAGCGAAAAAAAAATTTTTTTACTAGGTCATCGAGTGTAGTGTCAAATGAAAGCTTGTGAAAACACGAGTAAAAAATATATATATAATATTATACTTGCGCGCACTTTTCTTTGTATTATTTTTAAAAATTCGCGAAAAATCGCTGTCCCGGGCCTTATCTCGAAAAGTACTTATCAAAAAATTTCGAAAAAATTCTGGAATATTCTCCACGGGTGTAGATTGAACGAAAATTATCACGAGTGCATTACCTTTAATAATTTATATGGTATATAAAAAAAACAAAAATTTCAAGGTCATCAGATTTCAGTAAAGATTGGAAACAAACTTTGTTGAAAACTCATTTGGGGTATGTTTTGTGAAGTCACTGATCATTTTATACCACCGTAACATAAATTTTGACTTAAGGGGTTCGTTTTGAGGGGTGAAATCGGAAGTGAAAAAAATTTTTTTTTACTAGGTCATCGAGTGTGATGTCCAATGAAAGCTTGTGAAAACACGAGTAAATATATATATATATATATATATATATATATATATATATATATATATATATATATACATATATATATATATATATATATATATATATATATATATATATATATATATATATATATGTATATGTATATATATATATATATATATATATATATATATATATATATATATACATATATATATATATATATATATATATATATATATATATATATATATATATATATATATATATATATATATATATATACTCGTATATAATGTAATACTTGCGCACACTTTTCTTCGTATTACTTTTAAAAAATCGCTGTCCCCTTCTTATCTCGAAAAGCACTGATCAAAAAATTTTGGAAAAATTCTGGAATATTCTCCACGGGGTATAGATTGAACGAAAATTATCACGAGTGCATAACCTTTAATAATTTATTTGGTATATAAAAAAAAACAAAATTTCAAGGTCACCAGTTTTCAGTAAAGATTGGAAACAACCCTTGTTGAAAACTTCTTTGAGGTGTGTTTTGTGAAGTCACTCATCATTTTATACCACCCTAACAAAATTTTTTATTTTAAAAACAATCAACGTACGGAACACTAATTGTGCAAGTTCAACTTGCACTTGACCGGTTTTTTTTTTACCATGCAGAGGGGTCCAAAGTTAGGTTAAATTTGAGTTTTCGGGAGCGGAGGTGCACCCATTTGGCCGCCATATTGAAAATGGGGGTGCAAATGTTTTTTTTCATATATGTCGGTAATCGTAAGTCTTGACAAAAATTTTATAAATAAAAAAAAGTTGTAAGTTGTTACTTCAATATTTAAGAAGTTATAAACAAAAATTAATGAAAATCAGAGCTACCTTATAGAGACCTTTATAACAAAAAATTTGACCTACTATGTTTATGATTCTGATTACTTTCAAGGGTTTTTTTATCACTGTAAAGGGAGGAAGGTCAAAGGTAGGTGAGATATATAGGTAGAAAAAAATTACTATAATTTTTTAGATTATTACATATTTTTTTAAATTAATTTATTAATATATTTTTAGTGATCCGTACGCAACACTTCGGTGTCTGTCTATCCATCGGTCTGTCACACCCGAGTTTCCTCGACATAGAAAGTTGAAATTTGGTACAAATATAGGAATTGATAGCCCAATTGAAGACGTGTAGTTTTGTAAGTTGAATTTTGACTTAAGGGGTTAGTTTTGAGGGGTGAAATCGGAAAAAAAACGTTACCAGGTCATCGAGTGGTGTGTCAAATGAAAGCTTGTATACACGAGTTCAAAAATATATATGATGTAATACTTGCGCATATTTTTCCTTGTACTATTTAAAAAAAAATGGACAAAGAGTTTTCACCACCTTATCCTCTAAAAGTACTGATCAAAATATTGTGAAAAAATTTTGAACTAATCTCCATATAGGGTAGGTTGAGCGAAAATTATCACCAGTGTGTTAATAATAATTTATCTGGTATAAAAAATATATATATTTGACCGCCAAAATATAATCTTTATTTATATAGTTTATTGAATTATTAAATATTTATATATAATATCATATATATATTAATATTATTTGTAATAATATAAAATAATAAAATAAATTTAAAAAAATTTAAATATATATTAATTAAAAATAAAATATTATTATTAAAAATATATATTAATAAATTAATAATATAATAATATGTATATAAAAATAAAGGAACAATACCTTTTTTCTACCTATTTACCTAATATATCTTTGATCTTCCTCCCTTTGTAGCGCTAAGAAACCCTTAAAAATAATCAATATCATAAAGAATAGTAGGTCAAATTTTTTGGTATAAAAGTCTCTATAAAAAAGCTCTGATGTATATTTTTATAAAATTGATAGAAAAAAATAATCGGTTTTCATCCCTGAAATTTTTTCCTCAAATTTTATATGTTTTATAAAGTATACCTGAAGCACTAATTACGGAAAAAATACTGGTTTATTGCTATCAGCTCTACTTTTTTATGTATATGAAATTACAATTTTCTTCACGAATGGAACAAAAATACAACATTTTTTCTGTATATATATATATATATATATATATATATATATATATATATATATATATATATGTAATTACACACTATGAAACGTTCTTTTATACGATTTTCTTGAATGTATGGCTTGAGAATTATCTCTTTGCAAACTCCAACAGTAATCGGCCATCATATCATCACATCATATCAGCTTCCTTGAAAACGTACTTCCATTGTGCGTATATCTTGATGAGATTTTCTGGGAATCGATCTAAATGAGAACGTAAGTAATGAATCTTGATACTCATGTTGCAGCCCAGTTTTTTCAAATTGAATAACATGCACTCTACTAACTCAGAATAGTTATCGGACTTATTGTTTCCGAGAAAATCTTTAATTACCACAACAAACGATTTCCAAGCTTTAGAGTCAACTTCATTCATTGAATTCACAAAGTTTGGATCTTTCACAACTTGTGGTTTGTGGCCTATCAAAAATACCCGCTTATAATTTTTCTGTGCTTAATCCTGGAAACTCGCGTGAAAGAAAAGCAAAACATTCGTCGTTTTTGTCAAGGGCTTTTATAAACTGTTTCGAAATGCTCAGTTTGATATGAAGTGGTGGCAGTATAATGCGATCTCGATTTACTAAGGGCAAATTAATAACATTTTTGGTACCAATCATCAGTTCCTGTTGTACTGGCCACTTGTTTTGAGACCAATGACGTTGTTTGTCGCGGCTATCCCACAGACATATAAAACATGGGTATTTCGTGTATCAACCCTGTTGACTGAGAAGAAAGTCAACCATCTTTAAGTCTATACAAATGAGCCAGTTGTGGTCTCGATACTTAATTTTTTCCATTACTGAAGAAATAGTTGTATACTCTTCTTTCATAGTGGTAGAGTGTGCAATAGGTGTAGAACCATACTTGTTGCTGTTATGAAGTAGCACACACTTTGAGCTTCTCTTGCTACTGTCTATAAAAAGACGCCAATCATTTGGTTGGTATCATTGTGAACTCATCTTCTCCAAAATACCTCTGACATCATTACAAAAAACTAAATAATTTTTTCTAGAAAGATATGGTTGCAAATTCTTTTCTCGGGTCCGATATAAAGTAATTCTGGTTCCTGGTGCAAGTAAATTCTTTTCTATTAAACGAGATGCCAAAATTTCAGAAGCTTCTTTTGACAAATTTAGATCTCTTACTAAGTCATTCAATTATTTTGATTAAAAAGTTGAGGATCTGATGACTGATTACATGTGAAATTCGAATCAGTATTGCCCATTATGTTGTCTTCAATTTCCATAAGATCTGGTTCTTCAGAGCATTTAGATGATGATCCTTGTATCTCACCAGAGTATAGAAGAGGTCGTTGATCGGAGGGTAAGTTAGGATATGACCATTTATTTCGATTTCCAGACTTTATGCCGTTAATATTTACGACTCAAGAATAGCAATCGTCATGGTGATTTTGAGGCTCCTGCCAAATCATCGGTGTTTAATTTGATAGAACTTCTTTTTCTATTTGACCATTGCCGCAGACACACAGTATAGTTCTGGCACACACTATGAGGTACCCATTGCTTGTCTTGATTGCACAATGTTATTTGAAAGTGGTTAAAATACGTAGTTTTAAAGAAGTCCGAAATATGTTTTCGATATTTTTCAAAGATGTATTAGCCACAAATATAGTAAAAACAATCTGGATTATATAAACAACGTCTATGTGTCGAAGCTATATCCGAAATTAAAAAATAATTATTCTGAATCGGGTAGATCTTTAAAAATTGCGGATTTCGGCCTTGCGACCGGTAACACCATGTTCGACAAAATGGTGCAATATCTCCATCATGGCGTAAAATTACACATCCAGCTAATCTCCTTTTAACTAGTTAATTAAGCTGACTTCCTTCTATTATACCCTTTAAATTTAAAACTATGGCTTTGACAAAAGGAAAATTACAAGATTTTAATTCTAACCATTTAAAATTTACAAATTTGTAACTATTTGAGTAGAATTTATGTGCATTATAGCCACATATATAACTAACAAATTGCTAGCGAAAGAAATTGACCCCGCTGTGAGATATTGTTTAATATTGGTGAATTCGCGCTTTAATATGAAATCCATTGTTATTTATCTTCGCCCCAAAGCGGACGCTGCAAAAGCTCAGGTGATTTCATAGGTCTGGCAGTTAAATTTGGAGAAATTTTCGGTGATTAATTTTTATTAGGGTCCCTGTTGAAGTTACTGTATTTCTTCACGTTTCAGGGTCCCTAGATCATTTTACGGTATAAGGGGGGAGGACGTGGAGAGTCATGGAGAGAGGTTGTATGTTTTTTACAATATAACCAGAAGTTCTCCTGGTTTTTGATTGGAATATTATATAAATTTTAAGAGTAATTCTTTGTAGTTAAAGATATACATAGGGTTAAAAGGGTAAAGGGAACTAGAGGAGTTGCTTGCTAAATATCGTATTATGAGTCCTTCAAAATGATAAATATAAGAATTGTGTGATTTTTCAATATTTTCAAATTTTTGCAATCAATCATATAAAGCGCAAAGTTGTAGGGAAGGAAGTTAAAGGAGTTTACATATATTGTATCACATATAATGTTCAAGGTATTTGGAGTTGAAAAATATGTGGTATTGGTTCATTATTTACAATTCTCTATAGTCAAATATATGAAGGTTTAAAAAAGAGGGAAAAGGATTGCTAAATATATACATAAAGCGTGTTATGCATCCTGTTCACGGTTCTTGGAATCAAGGAAACTGAAGACAGTGTTATTTTAGCAATTATTTTCAATTATTTTTAGAGAAACATATAAGGGGTTAAAGGAGTGGGAGAGATTCAGAGGGTTGCCCCGTACATGTTAAACGTTCTTTCAGTTTTTAGATTCGAGAAATTTGTAAGTTATGCTATTTTTTCTTTTTTTTCTATTATTTATGAGTCTGAAAATTGTGTTATTTTTTTAAACTATTTTGATCAAACATATAAAAGGTTAAAGGGTAGTATATCGTTATATACAACAGGTTAATGGGAGTCGAAGAATTGGACAATTGTATTAAATCTTCAATATTTTTAATTATTGACGGTCAAATACAAAAAGAGTTAAAAAGATGTAGAATGAAGTTAAAGAGGTTGATCCGAATATATCTCGTTACATATCCTTTTCAGAGTTCGACATCGAGGAATTTAAAAATTGTGCTATTGATTTGGGAGGGAGTTAAAATTATATAACGTATTATACATCCTTCTCAGGTTTCTTGGAATCGAGGAATCTAAAAACTGTGTTATCCCTTTATTGTTTGCAATTAATTATAATTAAATATATGCTGGGCTAAAAAGGTGGGGAAAAAGTTAGAGGAGTTGGGCCTTACATATTGTGTTATACGCCCCTTTTCGATTTCTCACTCCTAAGAAATTTGAAAATTGTATTATTTTTTTAATTATTTTTAATTATTTTGTCAAACAAGTAAAGGGTTATAGAATGCTCCTTAAATATCATGTTATACACATATTATTTTTCATTATTTTCCATTTTAACAGCAGTAAACACTGAGATGCGATTACAGGTGACGTTAAATTCATCATTAGTAGAATTCCATTTTGTAATTATTTTTGGGGGGTAATTATTCGTTTTAGGGTACTACACATTTAAAAAAAAATGTCATCTCAGGTTTTTTGGGGCGTTGAACCCGAATCCAGTGTCATAAATTTGAGCTCGGCCACCCCCGCACCCCTACCCCTGAAAAACAAAAAAAAACATTTTTTTCAATTACGCAGGTGTTTATTATTATTATTATTATTAGGGGGAGACTCTTTAATTCCTCTTATACTTAATATTGTCATGGATAAAATTATAAAGAATGTCAAAAGAAAGAAGGGATGTAAAATGTGTAATAGAGAAATTATATGTTATGTAGATGACGCGATAATAATGGCTGAGACGGAGAACGATCTGCAAAGGCTGCTATACGAATTCCATATAGGAGCAAAACAATATAATATGTGAATCACAACTGAAAAAACCAAGACAATGGTACCAGCAAAAGAGCCGATCAGGTGCAAGTTGGTGGTGGAAGATAAACCAATAGAATGGCGGTCGATTAACTGGGCATCAAAATATCTAGTATCGGAAAAATCGAGGAAGAAGTAAAACATCACGTCAATAAGGCTAATAGGATAGCGGGACGCCTCAGTGATACCATATTTAGAAATAATATGTTGAGCCCAAAACAAGATTAAACAAGACCCGATACAAGTATAACACCGAGGATGCTGGAATTAACTGAAATAAGAATACTTAGGAGATGTACAAACAAGACACTGAGGGATAGGGGAAGGAATAAGGACATAAGATGCACCTGTAATATAGAAAATATCAACCAGTGGATAAGAGGTAGAAAAGTGAAATGGGATCAACACATAGGAAGAATGGCAAACAACAGGATAGTACGGATAGCAAAAGACAAATCGCCGAATGGAAGAAGATGAATGGAGCGTCCAAAAAATAGATGGCGCGACGATATATAGATCAGGGAAAATATAAGAGGAAAATTTTATTCTGGACGATTTTAGTGTTCACAATTTATTATGGAAGGAAATAAGTATCTATCAAAAATTAAATGTGCATTCGATTCGAACTAACCTACACCCCTATTATTAAACTTTTTCAAGTAACTAAATAATTTTTTTCTCGCTACCTCATTGGATACAATATTTGGGTTATTTTGCTAATTTGTATGTATTTATTATAAAATATTTGTAAAAAATGTCATAATCAATGTAGAAGTTGAAACTTAAAAATTAGAACTGAGTTATTCTCATTGTAACCTTGAACAGTTAACAGGCGCTGGTTTAGTCGATTAACAGCCTGCATAGTAACCGATTAGACTTGACTATTTTAGATAGTTAACTATATATAAGACATTATTAAAGTGTTAGTTACGTATAAACATAAAAAAATGTTGCAATTATTCAATATTTTTTCAAATGTAATTTTGAATTTGATATCATGGGTTCTTTTTATTAAACACAAAGTTTCAACTCTCTCGGAAAAATAGTGGCCTTTGGATATAACAAATGGAAGTTGAACATGTTGTGTTTGCGATTATAATAAAATTAATCGTTAGCTTCAATAACAAGTAATCATTCCCCTTATTCATATTTTATTTTAACTTATACTGTAAAAACCGTCCACATTTTCCCCTAAATCCCCTTAATGCCGCTTTGATGATTTATTAACAATTTCGACGGCATGGACCATATGTTTAGGCGCAGTATTTACAGTCTCTGTTGCTTTTGTGCAAAAGGGAAAAAGTCACGTTCCTACCTCCCATGTAAACCATTCATACTAATAAAAGTGCCTGATAAAAATCCACTTTTTAAAAAGTAATTAATGCTCTCGCTCTAAAATTTTCTTCCAACACCCAAAACTGTTTACGGTTCTATTAAAAAGCAGTTCATGTTTGATACTAACCCAAACGATTTATTAATTCAGTGAAGGAAAGTAATGAAGCACAATCGACCAAAGAACTTGTTAGAAGCCATTTAGTATTATTAAACATAAAATAAATCTTGGCCGTTTGTCATGTAAAAAATAGTTTGATGGTACAAGAGGTAAAGACAAGAAGTGAGATTTTACCTGCATGGTTAAATAAGCTAAAGGAACATACTGTTTATATAAAGAATGCCTTCACTTAAAAATCAAATTGTAAAAATACAAATCTGTTACCATGCCCATTTACAAAAGTTGTAGGTTGTGCTAGGTGTATGAATTCTATATATATATATATATATATATATATATATATATATATATATATATATATATATATATATATATGTATATATATATATATATGTATGTATATATATATATATATATATATATATATATATATATATATATATAACAGATGTAACTTTTCTTTTGACTGGCTACTAAGAAGAAAGGAGAGTTTTGAGGTTGCAGTCGCGGAGGATTGGCCAAAAAATTAACTACTTTTGTTTAATATCAAGCTTTCGAATATGGATTTTATTCTTCCTCAAGATATCTGAAATCACATTGTCCCTATAAGTATAATTTTACAATCAAAAAAGTAAACAAAACTTACAAAACGATGAGTTCAATCGTGTAATACATGTCGCCCTAAACAATGGTTTCGAATCTTAAGACTAAAAACTGCACAGCATTTTGTTATTTAGTTTCTGATTAATCAACTGACTAAAGAAAAGAAAATATAAAGTTGTTTTCCATCCTTTATTTTCCCTGTTCACTAAGAGGAAAAATCCCACTGGAAAGAATAATATTTTGTTTCTGTATTATGGGCGGGAAATCGATAGTATTGAACGGAAGAAAAGGGTTATATGTGAGAAATGTCAAGCGTCAGGATTGAAGAGGTTTCTTTTAATCAGTTCCTAAAACGCGTTTAACGGCAATGCGGCTGAAGGTAATGGAATCGTAAACAAGCAAGAGAGTACCAGGAAATTATGACCCACTGAATCAAGACGAGGAACTGCGAGGGTGGAGAATGTTGAAGGATGGAAATTGCAAAAACTTGAAGATTACGATCGAATATAAGCGAAATAGGTGTATTCAAAGGGAGTCTAATGAGTTGTTTGGCAAGGAGTTTTTTGTCAAATTTAAAATATAACAGTAAATCGTGGAGAGATCTTCAGTGTCAGATCTTTTATTCATGTTGTTCGGATTGTTGTTGATTGCTACCATTTCAAGGAATTTTCTTTTTTGGTAATTCGGTTCAGTATACAAAATTGAAGCCCCTCCGTAATTCATTCTGTGATCCTTTTTCATTACATGCTCTGCAAGAGAGCATGAAGATATGCCTCTTCTACAATCACTTTTATGTGAAATAATACGTCCTTTGAGGCTTCTAGAGGTTTGACGACATAGGAAAGGTCACAGTCTGAACAAGGAAGGCTGTAAACATCGTTGCATTTCTGTTCAGTTCTAACAGGAGTTTTTTGCTTGGAATAAAGGAAACTAAGATTGTTGTGAAGTTTCTTTGCAAATTTTATATTGTGATCTTTGAAAACATTAACCAAACGTGGAGTAAGGTCTTTATAATACGGAAGGGTTCTAAAAATGATCTCATGATTATTGACAAGTTCGTTATTAGGTGGAGAAGGGTTATTTTCATTAAATGGAAGAGGAGTAGAAAAAAGAAGTCTGTGAACCAACTTAGGAGGGTATGAGTTTTCGATGAAGAGGGTTTTGAGTTCATTTAAACTATCTTTTAGAAAAGAGGGGTGTGTTAGTCTTCGAACTCTGGATCCCATTGCTGACAAAATATTAAGTTTCATTTTAGTTGGATGGTTTGAATTAAAATTTACATATCTACCGCTACTAACAGGTTTCCTATACCATCTGGAAAGAATCTTATTGTCGTCGTTACGAGTTAAAACCATGTCTAAGAATGGAATCGACCTGTTCACCTCTACTTCGACAGTAAACTGTAAGTACTCATTGCCTTGATTAAAGATTCTGAGAGTGTCTTGGATCATGTTACGGGGAACAGAAAGTATGAGATCGTCCACGTATCTTTTTAAGAAAGGTAGGGAAAAGGGGAGTTTCGTTATGCAGCTCGAGATTAGGTTATCCAAGACAAAACTACTGATGATCGGAGATATACTGGCACCCATGGGTGTACCAAACACTTGCTTATAAAACCTATCGTTGAACACAAAGAAAGTTGAGTCGAAGGTGAACTCAAGTAATTTCATAAAAGATGGTCGATCTAAAGTTGTATGTTGTTCAATGTAGTTCCAATTATCCATAACGCTAGACTTTGCCAAGTTAAGAGGGAGGTTGGTGAAAAGAGATACCACGTCTAAACTGATAAGGATGTAGTCCTGAGGTAGTTGGAATTCATTAATAAATGAGCTGAAGGCGAAAGAGTCACTGATATAATGTTCGTTGGTTTTATTGTAGGATTTGGTTAGAACACTGGTAAGGTATTTTTCTATATTCCCATTAGGTGCTCGCAGAGAGGATATGATTGGTCTAAGAGCTAAGTTAGGTTTATGAATCTTGGGTAGAGCATAAAAACGTGGTGCTATAGTGTTGTAATTGTGTAATGTTTTAGCTAAGTTGTCATCTATTTTCTTAGAATTCTTGAGTTGGGTGACAAGTTTATTGGCTTTTTGTTCGAACGAACTAGTGGGATCTCCTTGGAGAAGTATGTAGTATTTGTCATCATCCAAAAGAGACAGGCTGAGTGTGTTGTAATCAACAGAGTTCATGATCACAGAAACGCCGCCCTTGTCACTCAATGTAACTAAGATTTCAGGGTGTTGTTTAAGGAAATTCCTAGTTTCAATGATATACTTGTGAATTACGTCCACCCTCTTGATGTTTTTGTGTAAATGGTTAGAGATAATATTCGTGAACCTACCTCGGAGAATGTTCTTAAGATTATTGTCAAAATGTGAAACTGTATACTCCAAATCTGCTAGCAATTTGGGTACCTGGCACAACTTTAGGTCTGCTTGTAAACAAAATTTAGGACCCCAACGCTAGTATCTTAGCAACATTAGGGGGGATGGTGACATTGGTAATATTCTTCAACCATTTATCAGGGACTGATATTGAGTTGAAGGAGTCGTTTCTTAATTTATTCAGTTTCAAAATATTTTTCCTTTTAATATTCGCAAAAATGTTGTTATATTTATGAATCAAAGAATTATTGTAATCAGTAACTAAATTTACAGGAAGGGTACTAAAAAGTAATTGTTTAATGTGTTTAATTTCTCTTTCAATTTTTGATATTTGAAAGATAGTTATGCTAATCTCAATATTAAGTATCTTCCTTCTTACCTTCAGATTGAAGGAAGTGATTGCTTGTCCGAGAGGTCCTTCATGGTGTTGCATAAGATTGTTAATGTTTTTTAGGCTGTGTATGATGTGATTCGGGTAAATTTGTAGGTGTCTGCATCTTAATAAAAAATATTCTTCTATTTATCAGAGCGGCAAGTTTGGTGTTCAAAGTGGCCCAGTGTTTTAGTCGTTTGACCGGGACAATGCCATAATTATGTTGGATGTTGTGGTAAAACCCCATTCCTGTGTAACAGATGTAACTTTTCTTTTGACTGGCTACTAAGAAGAAAGGAGAGTTTTGAGGTTGCAGTCGCGGAGGATTGGCCAAAAAATTAACTACTTTTGTTTAATATCAAGCTTTCGAATATGGATTTTATTCTTCCTCAAGATATCTGAAATCACATTGTCCCTATAAGTATAATTTTACAATCAAAAAAGTAAACAAAACTTACAAAACGATGAGTTCAATCGTGTAATACATGTCGCCCTAAACAATGGTTTCGAATCTTAAGACTAAAAACTGCACAGCATTTTGTTATTTAGTTTCTGATTAATCAACTGACTAAAGAAAAGAAAATATAAAGTTGTTTTCCATCCTTTATTTTCCCTGTTCACTAAGAGGAAAAATCCCACTGGAAAGAATAATATTTTGTTTCTGTATTATGGCGGGAAATCGATAGTATTGAACGGAAGAAAAGGGTTATATGTGAGAAATGTCAAGCGTCAGGATTGAAGAGGTTTCTTTTAATCAGTTCCTAAAACGCGTTTAAACGGCAATGCGGCTGAAGGTAATGGAATCGTAAACAAGCAAGAGAGTACCAGGAAATTATGACCCACTGAATCAAGACGAGGAACTGCGAGGGTGGAGAATGTTGAAGGATGGAAATTGCAAAAACTTGAAGATTACGATCGAATATAAGCGAAATAGGTGTATTCAAAGGGAGTCTAATGAGTTGTTTGGCAAGGAGTTTTTTGTCAAATTTAAAATATAACAGTAAATCGTGGAGAGATCTTCAGTGTCAGATCTTTTATTCATGTTGTTCGGATTGTTGTTGATTGCTACCATTTCAAGGAATTTTCTTTTTTGGTAATTCGGTTCAGTATACAAAATTGAAGCCCCTCCGTAATTCATTCTGTGATCCTTTTTCATTACATGCTCTGCAAGAGAGCATGAAGATATGCCTCTTCTACAATCACTTTTATGTGAAATAATACGTCCTTTGAGGCTTCTAGAGGTTTGACCGACATAGGAAAGGTCACAGTCTGAACAAGGAAGGCTGTAAACAACGTTGCATTTCTGTTCAGTTCTAACAGGAGTTTTTTGCTTGGAATAAAGGAAACTAAGATTGTTGTGAAGTTTCTTTGCAAATTTTATATTGTGATCTTTGAAAACATTAACCAAACGTGGAGTAAGGTCTTTATAATACGGAAGGGTTCTAAAAATGATCTCATGATTATTGACAAGTTCGTTATTAGGTGGAGAAGGGTTATTTTCATTAAATGGAAGAGGAGTAGAAAAAAGAAGTCTGTGAACCAACTTAGGAGG
>CM032449.1:99611239-99616239 GCA_019049505.1 Pachyrhynchus sulphureomaculatus | reverse complement strand
TGTACACCTGGCATATATATATATATATATATATATATATATATATATAATATATATATATATATATATTATATATATTTATATATATATATATATACATATATATATATATATATATATATATATATATATATATATATATATATATATATATATATATATATATATATATCAGTGCCGGCCAAAAGTGGAGAAACTTTTAATATTATTATTTTGGTCTTATTGTAGTTACCTATAAACCTCACCTAATTAATGAAACAACAAATTTCGAAAACAAATAATTTATTGTGAAATGTAAAAATAAAATGTATATATTCTAGGGACAACAATGGGAGAAACTTTCCAGTTTTATGCCATATTATGTATTATTAGATAGGAAATTTAAAAAAAAATACTAGGACTTTGTGGCATAACCCTTATTCTTCACAATCTCAGCACATCTTCTTGGCATGGACTCAAGAAGATTGTGAATAACATCTTCGGAAATTTCATTTCATGCTTTTTCCAAGGCTTGGAATAATTCATCTTTATTTTGGAACTTATTGGGATTATTTTGTCTAACTTTTCTGTCTAGGTGCTCCCATATGTTCTCGATAGGATTCAAGTCCGGACTTTGAGCTGGCCACCTCAGAACCTGCATTTTTTGAGAGGTGAAGAAATTTCTAACAATTTTTGAAGTGTGCTTCGGATCGTTATCATGCTGAAATTTCCAAATTAACGGCAGATTATCCTCGGCATATGGAAGCATAATATTCCTTAAGATATTTAGATAATATTGGCTACCCATGATCCCCTCTATCCTCACCAGTGGGCCAACGCCGTGGCCGGAAAAACATTCTCACACCAAGACATTACCACCTCCATGTTTGATTGTGGGTGTAGTGTACTTAGGGTTAAATCTTTCATTCACTGGACGTCTAGCCCATCTCATACCATCTGATCCAAATAAATTAAATTTACTCTAATCCGACCATAAGACGTTTTTCCATTGATTGTAGGTCCAGTGTAAATGCTCTGTTGCGAATCTCAAACGAGCTTGTCTATTTTTAGTTGAAATAAAAGGTTTTTTGACTGGTCTCCTGGCCTTTAAGTTTGCGTCGCATAAACGTTTTCGAATAGATCGAATTGAGAGAGGAATGCTGGGGTATGCCTTTTTTATATCTTCAGCAGAGAAAAATGGATTTTTTATAGAACATCTTCTAATCAGCTTATCGGTTCCAGATGTTGTTTTTTTTAGGTCTACCTGGCTTAGAAGTGCTAGTTGTAGTGCCCCTAGCTTACCACAATTTGATTTGTTTAAAAACAACACTTTTATGTAGATTTAGGTCCTTAGCAATTGTCACTTGTTTCACTCCCGCGTTGTGCTTCTCAATTATAAGTTTTTTTATTTGTTGTGATAAGTTTATACCTCGAGGCATTTTGGTAAGTAATTGAGCTTCGCAACACTGCAAAACGAACTGCTTCGAACGAGAACTATTCAATTTATAATTTATACATAAAAAGTTTCTCCATTTATGTCCGCAAGAAAAAGAAACATTGTTTACTAATCACATTGCTTTGATAAAATTCTAAGTTGTTTTTATATGCATTTAGTACTCAGGCTAAGATAAACATTTGCACAAAAATTTTGAATATATTATAAAATTAGAAAATAAATTAAAAGTTCCTCCACTTTTGGCCGGCACTGTATATACAACTGTGATTAAAAAATAGGAAGACTTTTAAAATAAAAGGCAAACGGGTTATTTATTTTTCCAAATTTATTTCGTCCCCTGCAAAGTGATCCCCCTTGGATACAAAGCATTTATGCTAACGTTTTTTCCAATCTTCGAAACAGTTGTTGAATTCGATTTCTGGAATGGCCTTTAAAGCCTTCTTCGATTCGGTTTTAATCTCATTAATCGACTCAAAACGATGTCCTCGAAGCGGTTTTTTGAGTTTAGGGAATAGCCAGAAGTCCGACAGAGCTAAATCAGGCAAATAGGGCGATTGCGGCATGATATGAGTTGAATTTTTGATGAAAAAGTCGCGAAGAACCAATGAGTTTGAGTTTTTCTGATCCATGATAGCCCTGCAGATCGCTTTAAATCATCTTTCCATCTTGTTTGCGATCTTCCTCGCGCTCGTTTTCCTGTCCACGGTCTCCATTCTTGAATCTTTTTTGTTCCATCTGTTATCAGGTTGCCTCATTTTGTGTCCTGCCCACTTCCACTTCTGGGTCGCCACCCGCTCTTTCACATCTGTAACCTTTGTTTGTTGTCTTATGTATTCATTTCTTATTTTGTCATTGAGTTTTATGTGTAGCCTATGTCGTGCCATTTCTCTTTGAGTTATGCTTAATCTCTCCATTATAGCCCTTGAACGGAAACTGTTTTGCGTAGTTTCAGAGGGATCCTTTTGTTTGTCAATGTTTCTCTCTGTCTGCCAAAAGTCGCCCAAGTTAATCTAATTCTTCTTTCCATTTCTGCGGTCTGGCTTGATTTGCCACATTTTACCAGTTGTCCTAAATTTATATATTCGCCTACATATTCTAGTGTTCTCTTATATGTTTCGTGGCTCTTCTACATTTGTCATGGCTTGTGTTTTGTTTATATTGAGTAGCAGTCCTACTTTCTACTTTGTCTCTAATTCATTCAACATTTCCTGTCGTCCGAGATTATAACCACGTCATGAGCATATCCATTTATGTTTATACCTTTGCTTTCCCATCCCAGTTCTTTAAAGATTTCTTCCAGAGCAGCATTGAATAGTTTTGGGCGCATTGGGTCGCCTTGTCTTACTCTTCTATTTATTGGTATAGTTATGACTTTGTTATGATTTTCAATTGCTATTTGCGCTTTATCATAAAATTCTTTTATAAAATGAGTGTATCTGAAATCGACTCTACTGTTATTTAGTGCCGTCACTACCGCCCAAGTTTCTATGCTGTCAAATGCCTTCAGGTAATCTATGAATATTATGCACAAACGTAGATTGTATTCTGTGGCTTCGTCTATCAAAGTTTTGATGGTAAGCAGGTGATCACAAGTACTGAAATCTTTTCGAAAACGGCTTGTTCTATAGGTTGGTTTAGTTCTAGTTTATTATTTAATCTGCTAATGATTATTCTGGAGAATATTTTGTACATTTGTGACAATAGGGATATTGGTCTATAATTGTCCAATTCACATTTGTCCCCTTTTTTAACAAGTAGTATTGTATTGGATTTGTTCCAATCTTCTGGTATCTTCCCTTCTTCCAGACATTTATTGAATAAAATTTTTAATAGTTGTATGACTTTTACGTCTCCTTCTTTTATAAGCTCCAGTAGTACTCCATCAGGTCCTGGTGTTTTATTATTCTTCATGTGTTTTATTGTTGCTTTTATTGCATCTTCAGTTATTTCTGGTATTTCCTCTGAAACGGTTGGTTTTTCTGTTGGTAGAGTTTTGAATAGCAGTTTTCCACAGTTTTTGCCATTTCTTCCAAGTCGCTTACTTTTTGTCCTTCATTGCTATTTAGGCTGATAGTTGTTATTTTGCCTAGATCTCTCTTTATAGCTTTCATGTTTTTATTTTGGTCTATTATTTGTTCGATTTGTTCTTCTAGTTGTCTTATTTTATCTTCTTTGATGGATTTTTTGAGAATTTTGTTTGTTTCGGTGTATTGAATGGTATTCCTTTTTCCTTCTTTGAGCAGGTTCTTCTTTCCTCGAAGAGCTTTTGTGTCCTAGGACTCCATGTTTTATTTTTCTGTTTCTGTTTCTTTCCTTTTGCTACTTTTTCTCCTTTTTCTATTAACGCTTCTGTTAGAATGTTATTGATTTCTTCTGCACTTTTGGTGTTGATGAAAACATCAATCTTCTTCAGTTCCCTATTTACTTCTTCTTTATATTACAACTTCTTTTCCTTCAAGATGTTTCTGTCTATATTGGACGGTTGTTTTGTTAGTAATTTTTGTCTCTCAAATCTCGTATTTATTTTTATTCTTGATTGCAGGATCCTATGGTCGCTTCCAATACCGATGTTGTTAATCACTGTAACGTCTTTCATTAATTGTCTACGGGTTGACAAGATATAGTCTATTTCGTTTCTAGTTTCCCTATTGAGGCTCATCCACGTTCATTTTATTTGTGGCTTTTTAAAGAAAAAGGTATTCATTGCATATAGTTGTTTCTGCTCTCAGAAGTTGATCAGTGTCTGGCCGCGTTGTTCCTAGTCCGTATTTTCAAATTTTGTTTTCACTAGGGTCTGTTTGCTTGCTTATTTTGGCATTAAAGTCTCCAATAACTAACGTATGTTGGTTTGGTTTTGACTTAAAGCTGTTGAAATAGAAAGAGTCCACCTCTTCGTTATCGTGTGATGATGTTGGAGCGTATAACTGGATAATTTTCTTTTTACACTGTTTTGTTATTTGTAGTACAATGTATCCTGTTCTTTTTGATAGTCCTTTATGCATTGTGACTCTTTCGGACAGTCCTTTGCGAATTATGAATCCTACACCTCCAATATTATCTTCTGTTTCTTCTGCCCCTTTATAATACAGCATCTTTCTTGAATGCAGTTTGATGCTTTGTTCTCCTTTTTTTCTGATTTCGCTTAATCCCATGATGTCCCATTTCAACATTATATGTCATGATCGCCATGGTCGTCTTCTTATAGCAGCCTTTCCCAACGCAGAAATTCTTAGCACCCTCAGTTCTTCCACCCTACTGAATCTGTCAGCAGAATGGCTCCCTGCTACTTCACATTTTCGCGGCAACCAGTTTTTTTAAATGAAACTTTTCCTTTATGAATTCGCAGATTGGAAAGATTAAGTTGACCATCAAATTACCCAAAATTAACTATGTAGGGCACTGTTTTATAGGATTATTCAAAATACAAACTAAAAGATGAAGGAAACTTCACATCTAAGGAAGAAACACATGTCGCAATTTTAAATGATCGAGGTACAGAAATCATTTTGGTTGCCACAGAAATGCAAAAATGAATTTGTAGTAAATTGATTGAGCAGAACGGTGA
>CM032449.1:99541239-99606239 GCA_019049505.1 Pachyrhynchus sulphureomaculatus | reverse complement strand
AAATTTAGGGTCTTTAGGAAACTTATTTAAATAAAAATAGAAATTAATAATACTTATGGAGAATACGTCAAATTGAACTGAATTTGAAAATTTTTTTGTTATAACAAACGAAAAAAAAAAAATGCCATCATTAGGACATTTAACTATATTAGACATTGAAATTTCACGATTATTTTAAAATTTTCAAATCTAATTAGAAAGCTTTAACTTTATGAAAAATATCAATTATTGGAGGTACTTGTGAATGATTTATCTCTGAAATAGCGGCAACGTTGCATTTAGTAGTAATGGCGGGAAATTTAAATATTTTAAATTGTATAGTACAGGTTTATATAATTAATTAAAACATATGGTGCAAGTAAATAATACTAAGTTTAACTAATACTAAATTTGCAATGGGTACTAGTTTTTATAAATAAAAGAAAAATAAATAATTTAAATCATTTGTTTTAATTATTTAATTAATTTACTTGTTTAACTTCTAATTACCTAGTGCAACTTCAGTGTTAATGTTCCTTATTTTCCTTTGAAATATGTGTATTGTCTGTTGATACTGTGTTGTACGTTAGACATTTATCACACTTTATGGTTAGTAGTGATGCTAGACCCTAGCGTTTTTCATTAGTAATATAACATAATGAAAGTGTTTCATTACATGAAGAACATTTTAAGTTTTCTCCAAGTGATCGCATGTCAACAATTCGACGACCACTGTCACAGAGGTAAGGAGACTTGATTTTCTGTTCTGTTTACCCACACTTTGTTGGCCTAATCTTTGATTGTATACAGCCTCAGTAACGTGTTCTCACTTCCACATAAAATTTTTTTTTTACCATTTTTGTCAATATTTATTGATTTTTTATTATTATCCATTTTTTTTTTACTTGTTTACAAGACCTGATCACAATAAACACAAAATTCAATATATCTGTATACAAGCATATCAATTGAGCCAACAGTAAATTACTTTACTAAGTACTAAAGTTCCTTGTTTTTAGCGTTCCGTGCTGAACACTTATGGGATCACCTCGGTGTCCGTCTGTCACCCGATTTTAGCATAAATATAGGAATTGATGGCCCAATCAGAGCCGTGTAGTTTTAAAAGTTAAATTTTGACTTACGGGGATAGCTTGTAAGGGGAAGTGAAAAAAATTCTTTTTTCTAAGGTCATCGACTGGGGTGTCAAATGAAAGCTTATAAAATTACGAGTTCAAAAATAAATGTGTGTAATGATCGCACACAATTTCTTTGTATTATTTTTAAAAAATGGCCAAACAATCACTGGCCCCACCTTATCTCGAAAAGTACTGACCAAAAATTTTTTTAAAAATTTTGGAAAAGCCTAACTAAGGTGTAGAATGGGCGAAAATTATCAGGAGGGCATTATATTTGATAATTTTTCTGGTATATAAAAAAATATTTGCCTTGACGATATAGTGAAGGTTTTTTTCATAGAAACCTGTAAATACAAAGAGGACTAAGAGCTACGAAATATCAAAACGTATTCGGTGTAATCACAATGTCTGGTGACAAACGAGTAGGTACCGAGACAAAATAATTTTATTTTATTTGTATATGATTAAACAAGTATTTAAGTAGTAAATATTTGTTTTAAACTTTTGCTTTATATATATTCTTGACATTTCTTATATTGAAAATGAATGTGTAACTGAACTTCATAGAATGCTTCAGCAAGGTACGGAATACTAATTGTGCAAGTTAAATTTGCACTTGGCCGGTTTTTTTCACTAGGCCATAATCAATAAATAAAACAAAACAGGTGGTGTCCAAAAACGTTTAACAAACATACACATGTTCTAAATAATTGGTACTCATTTATTTCTGACATTACGAGCTTCCGCTCACAAAAATTGACAAGCATAAAATTTAATGCCACAAACTCAATAAGAAGTCTAATAATCTATCGATTAATTTTGGGAGGGAATGTGCTATGTATTTTTTAGTGTTCCGTACGGAACACTTATAAGATCACTTCGCTGTCCGTCTGTCTATCTGTCTGTCACATTCGATTTTCTTCGAAACTATTTGACACTAATATAGGAATTGATGGCCTCATCAAAGCCGTGTAATTTTGAAATTTTGAATTAAGGGGTTAGTTTTTGGGGGGTGAAATCGGCAGTGAACATTTTTTTTTTACCAGGTCATTGAGTGGAGCGTCAAATGGAAGCGCTTGTAAAAAGACGAGTTCAAAAATATATATAATGTAATACTTGCGCACAATTCTTTTTGTATTATTTTTAAAAAAGTGCGAAAGATCGCTGTCCCCCCTTACCTCGAAAAGTACTGATCAAAAAATTTTGAAAAAATTCTGGAATATTCTCTACAGGATGTAGATTAAACGAAAATTATCACGAGAACATTACCTTCAACAATTTATCTAGTATATAACAAAAATAAAAATTTCAAGGTCATCAGTTTTCTTTAAAGATCAGAAAAAAAAAACCTTGTTGAAAACTCATTTGGGATGTGTTTTGTGAAGTCACCGATCATTTTATATTTCCATAACAAAAATTTTTATTTCAAAAGCAATCAACGTACGGAACACTAATTGCGAAAGTTCAACTTGCACTTGACTGGTTGTTTTTAAATTATGAATGTCATTTTTATTAGTAACAATAAGTCGTAATTAACTGTTTTAATAAAATCTTTACATTTCCGTTTGAAATCAATTATACTAGGCAAACAATCGTCTAATAAAAACGGAAAATTGAGGTATGCACAAACAACTATTATTTAAATTACCTTGGTTCCACATATTAAATTTCAATGACCATTATGATTATTCGCTGAGTCACGTAAAATGCGAACAAGGCCATAAAACCACAAAAATAATTTGCGTTAAAGAAAATTGATTATTTTGTAAATAAATAAATAAATATATATATATATATATATATATATATATATATATATATATATATATATATATATATATATATATATGTAATATATATGTATATATATATATATATATATATATATATATATATATATATATATATATATATATATATATAATATATATGTAATATATATGTAATAGTATATATATATATATATATATATATATATATATATATATATATATATATAAATTAAAAATTTGAATTATACTCGTAGATCTTTGATTTTTCGCATAGTAAGTATCACTTCTAAATACCTGGAATGATTAGTTAGTATTTATGGTTCCAAGCGCATTGACTGCAGTGATCATTTATGGAGACGGGATTGTTATAAATGTGGGATAGGGAAGGGGATCAGCCTTGAGTAAGTGGATGTGAGTGAGGGATGAGTGTCTTACAGCAAACCTCCAGATAGTATTTTCTCTTCTGCTCATTCAGGGGTTGTGAAACAGAGGGAACACAAGAGGTTCCACCTTCCAGAGTTTGTTTGGACTGTCCTCTAGGTCCCACTGTAACTAGAAAACTCTGTTGAATGTCTTTGAGGAGCCTAAAATATTCACTCAGGAGATTTTCATCGTTTGCTGCTTGATTAGATGTCGCAGCTCGTTTGGCATGAAGATAAGCCATATCATTACCTCTGATGTCGGAATGACCCGGTATCCATAGAAAAACGATTTGGATGTTTCTTGCGTCGTCCGCCACATATAGCAAATCCATTATCTGTCTAAGAAAGGAGTTATTTTGATTTCCGGAGGAAATGGAATACAGAGCACTTGGAGAATTCGATACGATGATGTATTTTTTGTTCATGCTGGTTTTGAGCCAATACCTGAGATACTCCTTTATAGCCAACAGCTCAACAGAAAAAATGGAAGAGTGGGAAGGGAGTTTAAAGGTTTTGTTGATGTTATCTGATACAAAGGCTGCTCTCATACGTTAGATTTTGATCCATCAGTGTAGAAGGTTGAGTATCCAGGGTATCGGTCATTTATTGTAGATAGAAATTTTGTTTTGATGAAGAGGTTGTTGGGAGTAGAAGTGGAGAGGTTTTTCAAGGAAAAGTTCATGCATGGCGGTGAGCGCCATGGCGGAAAAATATTCGTGGGTGAGTATCGCAAACTTGGTACGAGAATGGATGATCCATCATGTGCGACAGCAGTTTCATACACCTCCGCAATCACCCGATATTAACCCCATCGAGCATTTATAGGAGGAACGTAAACGGCGCATTCGCAACCATAATGTTTCAAATAGAGAAGAATTAAAAAACAGAATATTGAACGAATGGGAGAACATGCCAGCAGAAGTTACTAGAAAGCTGGTTGCAAGCATGACAAAAAGGTTACCGGAGATTATTAAGGCCAACGGCGGTCCCACTAAATATTAGTTTAAACGAAGTTGTTATTTTTCGTCAAACTATTATTGGTAATTGTTAAGTGTATAGAGCCTTTTTTGACAATAAATTTGTTTACATTTTTATAACAATGATGTAACTTCTAAATAAAATGTTCCGTAGTTGTTTTTTAATACTAATCCTCGTTGGTTAAGTTTCAAATAGTAATTTAAACATGTTTTCTCATAGTTCCAATTAATTAGTATATATATAACATATATATATATATATATATATATATATATATATATATATATATATATATATATATATATATATATATATATATATATATATATCTCGATTATATATGTAGTAGTGTCGCGTCTGTCAAACATGTTTAGGGTTAGCTTTTTCATAATACCGGAAACGGTTATATATTGTAAAAAAACACCTAAGATAATGTACATAGTATTATTCAGTTCTTGCCCACTGAAGAGGGTCAATGGAAATTTATACGAAAATAAAAGTTGTCGGTAGAGACCGTAGCTATTTTTGTATGGCAGTGGTTCAATGTTACGATAAATTTCGACAAGGAAAAGAATCCACTAAAAAAAGTCATATGAAAATGTGACGTAGTTTGAAATTGTTTAAGAAACTTTTCCAAATGTTGAGCATCGCGATCGGTGTGAGATCAGGACGAATGATCTCGAGGAAAAAATGCTTTATGAAATTCAAATTTTGGCCAAACTTTGAACGAAACAAAATTATTTTCAATATAACAACAGTTTTTTGTTCAAAAACATGTCTTGGTGTAATTATTTACCACCATAGCTTGGTGTAATTATTTACCACCATAGCTTGGTGTAATTATTTACCACCTTTCATGCCCAATTTATTCATGACTTGTTTCGAAAACGAGACAAATCAAGAATCTAAGTATTTTCCAAGGATGTGGTATAGGTATCAGGATGATGTATTCGGGATTTTTGTTATAATATATTCGTTTTACTTGTGAAGTTGTGAACAAACAACAATTACCATTCTTGGATATTTAGTTCGGGTTACATTAATCTCATCATATTAGGTCATTACAGCAAAAATCGTTCATTAACTGTAAAATTAATATGGTTTCCTATAAAATTGGAAAAACAATATCTCTCTTAATATTATAACTTAATTAAGTTAGCTTGCTAGACATCAGCTTCAAATTTTCCGTCTTAAACATATTTATTTATCCGATATTAACCCGATATTTTTAAGTCAAAAGAAAGAAAAATAATTTATTAGCTTTTAAGTTAATATCGTGTCTAATAAAACTAAAGTAAGCTTAACCCAACTAAATAACACCATGTTTCTGTACGCTGAAACGATTGCAATTGCTAGATTTCTTATTAAACAACACGCGAGTTGATTTCAGCTTTAATAATCATCTAAGGAGCATGCAAACCTATCTGTCACTCAAGTGGGAAAATAATCTAGATCGATAAGTTGAATGCCCCATTATTTTCTGATATGGCCGATATGCAATTAATTTTCACTTTGTTGGCCAAGGGCTAATATTGACTTAATGTGACTAAATAAATTCATCGTAGAGTTAAATTTCCTCAGCTTCAGAAGTAAACAAAAAGATGATCATCATCAGCTTGTACTGTCCACTGCTGGACGAAAGCCTCCCTAAAGTCTTGCCACTTTTTCTGTTCTGGGCAGCTTTTACCCAGTTTCCAGCCACTCGTTTCAAATCATCAGTCCACCGACTTGGTGGTCTACCTCTATTCCGATAGGCTTTGGATCTGGGTCGCCACTTTATGATTCTCTTTGTCCATCGCCCATCCTTAAATCTAGCAACATGCCCAGCCCGTTCCATTTAAGATGTAGAATGAATTTGACTGCGTCTTGTACCCCCGTTCTCTTCCTGATAGTGTGATTTGGGATGTGATCTCTAAGAGTAACGCCTAACATTGACCTCTCCATCTTTCGTTGCATGACATATATTTTATTGATTTTTTTCTTCGTTATTGTGAGAGTATCGGCTCCGTACGTAAGAACGGGGAGTATGCATCTGTAAAATACTTTTTTTTTAACACATAGGAAGGTTAGATTTAAATACATAGGCCAATTTGCCATATGCAGCCCAGGAAAGACCTATTCGCCGCTGAATTTCATGTGTTTGGTTATCTCCTCCAATGCTGATTTCATGTCTCAGGTATTGGTGTGCTTGCTCTATCTCTACGTTATTCAGTTTTATATTGTCGCTTAATACAAGATTTGTCATAAAGTAGGTCTTGGATAGATTGATTTTTAGACCAACTTTTCCTGAAGCTTCCTAAAGCATGTGTAGCATAGTTTATGCTTCTTGTATTTTGTCTGTTATTAAGACAATGTCGTCGGCGAAACAGAGGTGATTTAACTTTTTACCGTCAATGGTAAGTCCCATTCTTTCCCAGTTTATTGATTTTAGAATACTTTCTAGAAGTGTTACGAAAAGCTTGGGTGAGAGCATATCACCCTGCCGCACTCCTCTTTCGATTCGAAATTTGCTGGTGGATTGATTAGTTTGTGTTTTAACATGGGCGGTGGCATTTTCATATAAGTGTTTAATTACAGTGGAATATCGATGATCAATACGACACTCGGCAAGCGCTTTCAAAAGTCTCTGCTGATTTACAGAATCAAAAGCCTTTTCGAAGTCTACAAATATGAGTACAAGAGGTTTATTATATTCTATACATTTTTCAATGAGGATTTTAACTGTAAGTAGATGGTCGTTCGTTCCATATCTCGAGCGGAAACCTGCCTGTTCTTTTGAAGGCTTCTTAAAGCTGTTATAAAAGCAGTTTCAATAATTGATCATGTTGTTGTTAAGACGTTTGCATATTTGTGAGCAAAAATACTGAGAGAATACAGAATTCCTAAATACCGTTTAATAGATATTTTATTGAATATCTTGCTATTTTTGAAAATTTTAAATTTACATAATACATTATAAAAAATATACCCTTCAAAATATTTTTTAAACTGCACATTTGTTTCAAGTACATGCTTTTGAGATGTGATATGAGGTGTCTCTTATATTAAATTTTTAAGTTTAAGCTATGTAAGAATATTTCCGAGGCGCTCCAGGTATGGTACGTACGCGGCAGCAACAATTTCGCCTTGGTTTGGAACTCCTCGAGTAATTTCGGATTTCCGATCATCAAGCGAATACCTCCCTTCAACGTAGAATTTACTAAGTACAGAGTATGTTTGGCATTTTTACATAACAGCGATAAACAAATTTTTTTTGATTAGGTTATATTGAGTTCGACTGTCCAAAGCTATGGACTACCTGGGCGTAAATATCTATTCATTATTTCATCCCTAATCTAGTACTATATAGTATACCGGGGACAGCAGTATTCCCGTTTATATTGATCTTTAATTTTTAGAGTTACCTCTAAAGATCCAGTTGCGGTATTATTACTCTATTTTTACAGTTGCGGCTATTCATTTAATAGCGGTACTAGTACCCTATTAATTTCTAATGACAAAGGTACTAAATCTTGTTGTTGTTCCGTACTGAATACTACATACAGACACAGACAGTTTTAAGATCACTTAAAACTGTCTGCCCGTCCGTCTGTCTGTCAAACTCGATTTGACATAGAAAGTTGAAATTTCGTACTAATATAGGAATTGATTGCCCCATCAGAGCCATGTAGTTTTGAAAGATAAATTTAGACTTAAGGGGTTAGTTTCGGGGGGTGAAATCGGAAGTGAAAAAATAATTGTTTTACCAGGTCATTGAGTGGGGTGTCAAATGAAAGCTTGTGAAAGCACGAGTTCAAGATTACATGTAATGTAATACTTGCGCACACTTTTCTTTGTATTATTTTTAAAAAATCGCGAAAAATCGCTGTCCCCCCTTATCTCGAAAAGTACTGATCAAAAAATTTTGAAAAAATTCTGGAATATTTTCCACAGGGTGTAGATTGAATGAAAATTATTACGAGTGCATTACCTTTAATAATTTATCTGGGATATAAAAAAAACAAAAATTTCAAGGTCATCAATTTTCAGTAAAGATCGGGAAAAAAACTTTGTTGAAAACGCATTTGGGATCTGTTTTGGGAAGTTATTGATCATTTTATACCTCGGTAACAAAAATTTTTATTTTAAAAGTAATCAACGTAAGGAACACTAACTGTGCAAGTTGATCTTGCACTTGGCCGGTTATTTTACCTATGCGGTTTGCTTTTGAATTAAAAGTGAAGGTGGTTTCCCGTCGGATGGCATTGAAGTTTGTTGGCCTTGAGATTTGGTTGTATGTCTTAAATCTCTCCTACTGATTCTGGGTGTTTGCGATTTGATGCAAGAGCAAATTTAAATAAGGTTAATCAACATAATAACAGAGTATTGACGATGAAAGTTTCATTAATTGGTTATTTAAAAGAAAAAATAAATTACGAATATGGTGTCAAAATATCTTACATCATAGTGTATATAAAGCTTATATGCTTTAAAAGGGGCATATACATCTTTATCAAGTACTATTACTTATATGCCATTATTACCAACCACTAAATCCTGGTAGCGGATAAAATGGGTTCATTAATTAACGATGGAATTATGTACTAGTCGAAGTAATTAAAGCCTAGGATCTTCTGTAGTGTAGTGTAATTTAGTAATAATAGTTCAGTTTGATGTAGTAAGGCATATTTCATTAAAATCTTATATATAGAACCACAAAACTATAAAGAGAGTTTAGTAAAAGTTGGAAACCATCGAAATAGTATAATAATCTCTAATTTATAAATCGATAACATATTTCTGATAAGAACTTCGGTATATATATATATTAATATATATATATATATATATATATATATATATATATATATATATATATAATATATATATATATATATATATATATATATATATATATATATATATATATATAAATATATATATATATATATATATATATATATATATATATATATATATATATATGATTTAAAGCAAGAACAACTGCAGTCTACCCACTGTTCTCTTTTTTGTCGAACCCATCCCGAGACGCGTCTCGCCGTATCACGGCTAACTTACCATTATTGGCCATCAATGCTAGCTAAGTACCGAAAATTCTGTTCTCTTGTTTGTCAATCCTGGCCCGACTGATGAGCTGAGACGCGTCTTGGATTCGATAAATAAGAGAACAGTGGGTAGACTGCTGAGATACGGACTTTCGTCTGTTTTCACTTGTTCTTACTTTAAATCATATATATATATATATATATATATATATATATATATATATATATATATATATATATATACATACATATATATAAATATATATTGGTTGTTTTTTCTTGGAAAATTAGATTCTTTTGAAAAAGATACAATGCTGGTTGTTTATTTGACGTTTCGCCTTATTTGTTTATGTGATTTCAAAAAGTTGTTTTATTCCTTTTTTTTCCCTTTTTTTCAACAAAGTTTATAAATATATATATATATATATATATATATATATATATATATATATATATATATATATATATATATATATATATATTGTTGCTTTATTCAATAAAAATAATAATACCAAATAGTATTAAAATTGTTTTACCATTTACATATTTAAAATAAAAAATATAAGAAAAGTTATTTTTTTACCGTCATTAAAGCGTGCCCAGTTGCAGATTTTTTTAAACTGACCGAAAATATAACTATAATACGGAACTTTACAAGAAACCGACTATAATAAAGTTAACGAGAAATGGGGCACGTAACAAAACAGTTAATGAGTTGTACTGTACTCTTTTTATGTTATTCTTTTCTTTCCACAATCCTTCAGTTTTTTTTTTTAAATTAAAATAATTTACCTTTTTTTACATTTTAAGTTAAATAAAACTTGTGACATGCTAAAGTTAGAGTAACTTCATTTCTAGTGAAACATTTAATTTTGATGGAATTCCTTCAACTAAAATAGTGTTTCTTTGAATACATGAAAATACTAAATAAGATTATAAGATATTTTGCATCTATGCCATATTTAAAGTACTGTTTTCATATTTTTGCAAATGAACAATTTACACAAAAGCAATGAAAGAGAAAAATTTATTTGACGTCTATTACTGAAAAAACTGTGAACTATAATATTTTATATGAGAATAAATTAATATTTGGATACAAAATTGTATGTGTTAAATCCTAAAAAAGAATAATAACAAAAATAACAAAATGATTTAATTTTACGTTTACAAGAAATAAAACTAATACCACTAACTAAAGAATACTAATGCATCATGCCATAGGCAAAGAATCATTACTAATTCTGCAGTTTATGCTAATACCTAAAAAAAATATATTTCCTAAATAAGGCAAATAATAATGCCACAAGAAGGTGTATTTTTCTTGACGTCAGTAAAGGTATATCTGCTATTGAAAAGGAAAGATACACATTTCTAATGGTCAAAATAATAATTATGGAAACTATTTCTATTTAAAATTAAAAGTCAAACAATTATCCAAATTTCTGATTATCGTTCGCCATTAAACACAAGACTTAAAACTTTCAGAATTTTATTTCTATTTCCATTTTAAAGTGGAATATTATACAAAATAAAGAGACAAACCAATTCCTTGGAAATTATATTCTTATCTAGTTGACTGGGATTTTTAATTTAACAATGAAATTTTTTACCATATGGTTGAATTTGAAATAAAATGAAAAATTATGTTCTCAAGAATGTAAGATCAAAGTAATAGATACCTTTGATGTATCCTGAACTCTATATTTACTTTTATACTTCCAAATAGAAATAAATTATTTATAAATAAGTAATGTTAATTTTTCTTTGACTTATATAATTTTCCGGTATTTATCATGCATAAGTATGGTAATTTATTTAACGATAAGAATTTACAAACGGAAAATTTTGACATCAAAAATATGCATTTAAAAAATTAGGGTTCACTGAATACATCCAAATGAATATTTTATAACAAGTACAGAAACAAACTGCTGTAAATGGAGTAGCCATGATCGTTCCTAATAAATTATTTTTTCGTTCTTGTACTATATGTTCAGAGGGGCCGAAGCAAATTTTAGGAATTTTGGAAGGTATTTCAAACCGATAGCTAAAGAATTACATTGCAATTTTAAAGATGAGATGATCCTAAGAAGGAAAATTTATTTCAGGCTCTATATATTTTGTTGAATTTTTCACTAAAACTCAGTATACCACATTATGTTAGGTACGACTACCAACCCAAAATTTGAGATACAACTTTTAGAAAAGGCATATATAATTGGTAGAGTTATGTTATAAGTTTTTGTATTCAGTATTAATTCTAATTATTTGAAAATTGTCCATGCTTCTGGCAAGAACTAATTTTAAAATTTCAGCTGAAGTTCTACAGAAGATGTAGACTAATTGTAACTAGAATCTATAAATTAATTAGAATTGGAAAATAGCTTGTCGACATATTCAAACACTTCGTAATACTACAACTGTTAACCAAAAATAAAGTCCAGAAATATTATAGACATTATGCAATAAAAAATAATACAGTATATTTATATATATTTTTAAACCCTTAAGATCATGGAAGGCTTTTTAAAAGATACATTTTTTATACCAAAAATTTTCTCGAAATCACTGAAATTTGTATCATCTAAGACAGAGCAGCTCCTTTTTTGCACAGCCTGGTTAAAAAAGGTATATCATGTACAGGTTAATTTCATATTCGGTGGGTTTATAATAATAAGCAGAAACAGGATTAGTAATAAAACACAAATTGTCAAAAGTTAAAAATTATTCATAGTAAAACTGTAGTACCACACAATGTATTAGGCGAAAAGTATATATTCAATTGAATGAAAATTGTATTCTAATATTTTACCAAAAATAATACCAATTTATACAACGTAACATCACATTACATTATTTTACAATCAGAGAGCTTATTACTTCTCATTGAGAATATGATAGGCGTACACCATTTTCATCGACGAGTATTGGATGCCTGTTATCCGAAGCAATAGAAACTCAGTGAAACATATAGTGCAAACATAATTACACCAAGAAATTACTACTCAAAGTAATTTAAGCCTGAGTCGTGCAAAATACAGCAAGCACTTCATTAATACGATTTAGGTTTGGGAAGAAGATGTAAATCCATTGAATAGATTTATTAGAAGACATTTGCGAAATAATCAAGAACGTTTGAATTTCATTAAAACATGAAACTAATCGTTTCAATCGAAATGAAAAGCAAATTGAAATATGCCATCATTATCAGTAGTCATGTAATTTTTAATTATTAGTAAATCTTTGTTCTATTTATTTATTTAATTAATTACAAAAAGTTGTGTTCTAATTAAAACTACTAAACTGTCAACAGTTGATTTCGGATAAACTAAGCTCCTTGCTGTATGAAATCGCCAATATTTCGACTTTAATTCAGTTCTTTTTCAAGTCTATTTATATTGTTGAAGTTTTTGTCAACTTATAACTAAACACAAGAAAACAAACCAAGAAGCACTAGAGATATGACAACTATTAAAAGAAAATTTAACTACGATATATTACATACCACTGCACACGCAAAACGTAAACGGTGACTTTCCATTCATTTTTAAACCGAAACAATAGTAAACATACTAATAATGCTCAATACCTCTTGCAATTATACTCAGACCTAAAGCATTCCTTCTACTATAAAGAATTTAACACCGGGTCCTTAATCACCACTAGGTGATGCAACATTTTTTCAATGCATTTGAAAATACAGGTTTATTTTACTACGTACGTGGACGGAAATATCTATGTGTTTACTACAAGTCTAGTATATGAAAATCTGTTGTGCTATCATCTATATACATGACTATATATGAATCCAATAATTCTTCAACGCATTCTAGATCTGGTTAATAATTTTTTTACTATATATATATATATATATATATATATATATATATATATATATATATATATATATATATTATATATATATATATATATATATATATATATATATATATATATATGTATATATATATATATATATGTATATATATATATATATATATATATATATATATATATATATATATATATATATATATATATATATATATACATATATATACACACACATATATATATATATATATATATATATATATATATATATATATATATATATATACATATATATATATATATATATATATATATATATATATATATATATATATATATATATATATACATATATATATATATATATATATATATATATATATATATATATATATATTCATATATATATATATATATATATATATATATATATATATATATTCATATATTATATATATATATATATATTCATATATATATATATATATATATATATATATATATATATATATATATATTCATATATATATATATATATATATATATGTACATATATATTCATATATATATATATATATATATATATATATATATATTCATATATATATATATATATATATATATATATATATATATATATATATATTCATATATATATATATATATATTTATATATATATATATATATATATATATATATATATATATATATATATATATATATATTCCGATGTTGTGCCGTACAATCTGGATAGCAGAGTTGCTGAGAACATTGACTTGTTTGAGAATGGAGTTGTTTGGTTGGATGACGTGCGCGGCGCCATTAGTTCGCAGACATCTATTGCTGCTGGCTCCGATGGAATTAGTTTGCAAATGTTGCGGCTGTGTGGTGATTACATCATACCTTATATCGCATATATATTTAAGACATGTATAACGGAAAAGCATTTTCCTAGCTTTTGGAAGAGTTCCTTGGTGAGTCCCTTGCCGAAAGCAATAAGCCCTAACAAGCTATCGGACCTCCGCCCTATTAGTCTGCTGCCAGTATTATCAAAGATTTTTGAGGAAATAATATATGATAGTCAGGGTTTCGTAGAGGGCACAGCGCAACCACCGCTCTCGCAGCCATAATCAATGATATACTTCGGGCTGCTGACCATAGTGAATCGTCAACTGTACTCCTTTTGGATTACAGTAAAGCATTTAATACTATAGATGATAGTCTCCTCTGTGCAAAGCTTCATTACTAGTGCTTCTCTGATAAGGTAGTAGAGCTTCTAAGAACTGATATTTGGTGACAGGTTGTTAAGATAGATGAAAAGATTTTGCAGCCTGGGGTCATGAACAGTGGCGTACTACAGGGTTCCATTCTGGGACTATTACTTTGTATGATATATACTATGGATCTGGTTGAATCAGTTAATGATAATTGCCTAATCCATCAGTTTGCTGATGATACACAGGTGTATGCTGGTTACAATAGAGATAACGCTGAGCAAGTGTTCCATAGCTTGAATGCCACACTCAAGAATATTCAGTCATATTCAGCGAGGCAGAGTCTGAGGCTGAATTCATCTAAATCAGTGGCAATTAATTTTGGTAATGGGCTGGCGGGACTTGGGTGTTGTTCTGGATGGTGTTCCTGTCCAACTGAGGGAAACTGTAAAAAGTCTTTAGCTTATGATTGATAAGGACCTGCGCTTTAGACGTCATGTCAAGCTTATAATGCAGAAGGCATACACAGCTTTAAGGAGCTTATATCGGAAAAGAAATATTTTGACCAGAGACGTAAGGCAGAGGTTCTGTGAAATACTAATCTTGAGTCATGCTAATTATACGGATGTGGTTTTTGGGCCATGTCTCGATGTTCGTTCCAGTTCCAGAATACAAAAGATTCAGAAGTCTTGTTTCAGGTTTATTTGTGGATTGTGGAAGAGAGATCATGTTTCTCCGCAGTTGGGGGGGGTGGGTGGCTCAGTATGTTTCGTAAGCAAAAATTGCACATGGCGATGTTTGTTCATAGAGTCTTGATAACGGGTTGTCCTCTCTACCTTAGACAGAAATTGAGGCTTGGTTTAAATACTAGAAATATTCACCAAAGCGCAGAAAGGCGATCTTTGAAAGATGTTTCAGCTGTGCTGCAGTGAGTGTACAATTCGGTATCACACGCTATTCAAAGCAGGTCAGGTCAAACTAATTTATAAGAAGTTACTCCTCGGGAACCCAACTAGACTTTTATTTTTATTCCTCTTAGTCCTATTATTTGCCGATGGTTGACTTCTTCTTCACTTCTGTACATTACGTTATGTTTGCTGTTGAGCTGATTATTTGTTGTATGTTTTTTTTTCTCCTCCCGTACTGTGTCACATTCTTCTTCTTCTTTTTTGTATTTTTTTATTTTATATTATATATATATATATATATATATATATATATATATATATATATATATATATATATATTCCTTTTCTCTATACTGATGTAATGTTATTGTATGTATTTGTACCTAGTATTTAGGCAGTAGTTGAATTTTGGAATGGATTTGTATTTTTATATATTTTTTTTATTTATATGTATGTTGTATGCTTAGCTACTGGCTCGGTTGAGATGAGCAGTTCATAACTGGACTTCGCCGAGTTAAAAATAAAGACCCTTTATTATTTTTATTATATATATATATATATATATATATATATATATATATATATATATATATATATATATATAAATATATATATATATATATATATATATATATATATATATATATATATATATACTTATATATATATATATATATATATATATATATATATATATATATATAAGTATATATATATATATATATATATATATATATATATATATATATATATATATATATAAGTATATATATATATATATATATATATATATATATATATATATATATATATATATATATATATATATTTTAACTTTTTACACTACGAGGTGTTGCTAGAAAATAACCGGACTGAATTTATAAAACTTTTCATTTTTGAACTTTAACGTTAAAACACTAATCCCCTTCATTATACACTCCTCGATCCATACCCCGCTCCATAAGAATTTTCTATTGTTGGAAGCAGTGCTGCAGGTGGTCTTCTGACAGGTTAATCATTACCTCGGACGCTTTTTTCTTCACTGTGTTAAAATGAGTTCTTTTCAGTGCACTCTTCACTTTAGGAAACAAAAAAAGTCACATCGAGCAAGATCCGGTGAGTAAGGTGGATGCTAAAATCCGGGGATTCAATGTTTCGCTTATAATTTATTTTTTTTTTTTTTTTTTTTTTTTTTTTTTTATTTTATTTTTATTATTTTTTTTTTTTTTTTTTTTTTTTTTTTTATTTTTTTATTTTTTTTTTGCCAAAAACTCCTTGACTGAAAGAGCATTGTGCGCTGGTGTATTGTTTCGGTGGTCGATCCAAGACAGATTCTTCCACATTTCAGGTCTTTTCCTATTGACACATTCACTAAGGTTGGTCAAAACCTATTTATAGTAAACTTGATTTACAGTTTGACCTTCCAGAATCCAATTAATGTGAACAATACCACGGATGTCAAAAACACGATCATCATTGCTTTAAATCTTAATTTGTTCATCCGCGCTTTCATTTGCCTAGATAAGTTTAGGATTTTCCAGTACATGAATTTGCGCTTGTTTTCAAGGTCCTACGTGAAAAACAATGATTCATCACATGCTATTATCCTTTCAAAAAAGTTAGGCTCAGATTCAACATTTTTCAGGGTATCAGAGCAAATTTTTATTCGAGCTTGCTTTTGATCGGCAGAAAGGATTTTCGGTACCAACTTTGAGCATACCTTGCTCATGTTAAACCTGTCATGTAAAATTTGCAGAGCATTTTCTTTGTCAATATTTGTTAGCTCACTGATAGTTCTAATACTCAGACGGCGATTTTCTTTAATGCTCTTACCGACTTTCTCAATGTTATCGTCGTTTTTTGCCGTTCTTGGACGCCCAACACGGGATCGTCTGTGACATCTTCAAGGAGAACGAGCCAACCCGCCAAGACTGTTTTCTATTCAAAGCTGTTCTAATTCATATTAAGCACCATCCTATTAGGATTATTAGAAGGAATGTTCAGTTATATTTTTATTCGCTTTTCACACACTTGAAAAGTAAAATTTTGAACACTTCCACTGATAATAGCACCTAATTAAAGGAAACGATTTTCACATTTTTACCCAGATTTTTCATATATTATCTAAAAATATCAACTTTTGGTTCATTTTCATTTTAATTTAACATTTTCGTCTGCAACAAATCTGAATCTGAAAATAAAAACTCGTCCAAGTGCAAGTCGGACTTACGCAATTAGTGTACCGTAAGTCGATTGCTTTTAAAATAAAAATATGATCAATAACTTTACAAAATATACCCCAAATGAGTTTTCAACAAAGTTTGTTTCCGATCTTTGTTGAAAACTTGAAATTTTTGTTTTTTTTATAAATACCAGATAAATTATTAAAGGTAATGCATGAAATTTTCGTTCAATCTACACCCTGTGGAGAATATTTCAGAATTTTTCAAAATTTTTTGATCAGTGCTTTCCGAGATAGGGAGGTAACAGCGATTTTTGACAATTTTTAAAAAATAAAACAAAGAAAAGTGTGCGCAAGTAATACATTATATATATTTTTGAACTCGTATTTTCACAAGCTTTCATTTGACCCCTCACTCGAGGACCTGGTAAAATGTTTTTTTTACCTCCGATTTTACCTCCCAAAACTAGCCCTTTAAGTCAAAATTTAACTTTCAAAACTACATGGCTCTGATGAGGCCATCAATTCCTATATTAGTGCGAAATTTCAACTTTCTATGTCAAATAGTTTCGGAGAAAATCGGGTGTGACAGACAGACGGACAGACACCGAAGTGATCTTATAAGTGTTCCGTACGGAATACCAAAAACTAGGAAGTGAAAGTTAGTCCTTTTAAGTGTCAGAAAAAAAGAAGTTTTAATGAAAGATATGGTACAATCCTATATATAAAAATATAAAATTCACAAAAATGTACATTTGACTATAAGTTTAGAAATGGGCGTGTAGCTCATCATAGTTTTAATTAGTTTAGCTCAAAAAAACACTTTTTTGTTTCTTTTATGATGTGAGCAAATTAATTTTAACACCCTTTTATTTACTCCGCATATGGCAGCATATAAAATATTTTTATTATTTATTCTTTTCATATTTCAGAATACCATAACTATAATTATTTTTAGTAATATTAGTTTTTATTCTGATGCTTAACAATATACGTCCATCCATATCAGCTTATGTTTTCTGCTTATACACTACAACACTTTTATAGGCTTAAACGACGTAAGTCTCAGAGTATGAGCTATTTTTTTTATAAATATAAAACAAATAAATGAATTTGTCTTTAATTCTCATAATCAAAATACCAGTTTCAACAAAAATCAAATTGTTAAAATATATAAAAGTTCTAAGTACTAATGTAAATAACCGGTCAAGTGCCAGTTGAACTTGCGCAATTAGTATTCCGTACGATAAATTGCTTTTAAAATAAAAAATTACGGAGGTATAAAATGATCAGTGACTTCACAAAACACACCCCAAATGAGTTTTCAACGAAGTTTGTTTCCATTCTTTACTGAAAACCGATGACCTTGAAATTTTTGTTTTTTTTTTTATATACCAGATAAATTATTAAAGGCAATGCACTCGTGATAATTTTCTTTCAATGTACACCCCGTGGAGAATATTCCAGAATTTTTTCAAAATTTTTTGATAAGTACTTTTCGAGATAAGGCGGGTGGACAGCGATTTTTAAAAATAATACAGAGAAAAGTGCGCGCAAGTATTACATTATATATATATATATATATATATATATATATATATATATATATATATATATATATATTTACTCGTGTTTTTACAAGTTTTCATTTGACACCATACTCGATGACCTAGTAAAAAATTTTTTTTTTTCAGTTCCGATTGCACCCCCCAAAACCAACCCCTTAAGTCAAAATTTAACTTTCAAAACTACATGGCTCTGATGAGGCCATCAATTCCTATGTTATTAGCAAATTTCAACTTTCTATGCCAAATAGATTCGGAGAAAATCTGATGTGACAGACAGACGGACAAACAGATAGACAGACAGACGGACAGATACCGAAGTCATCTTATAAGTGTTTCTATGTCAAATAGTTTCTGAGAAAATCGGGTGTGCCAGACAGACGGATAGACACCGAAGTGATCTTATAACACACTAAAAACTAACACTAAAAATAGATATAATTAAAATGTTTCTCAAAAACTTTCAATATACTTTTATTTAATAAATGCAGTCAAAATACAAGGAGGAATCCCTCTCTTAGAAAGCCTTTAAGATATTTCTTGCGTTTTCTATGAAAAAAAAAAGTGTTTTTGTGTTAGTTAAAGTAGTTAATTTAAGTTGGAAAGTCCGATATACCGACAATCATGATTTTTTGCTTTTTAGCGAACAATGTAAAAAAAGCGTAGCGCCTTGACAAAAAAATAAAGGAAATAAATATAATTTTTAATAAATTTAAAAAATCCATGATTTTTTTATATACTTTGTGATTATATATTATATTAATATAGCTGAAAAGCGTATTACATTTCTTAAATAGTTAGTTGTTTAACAAAATAAATAGGTACGATGTTTACAAGCAACTTAAGTTTTTTTTTCCGATAAATAGGGAGTTTTAATATTTTTGGATAGATTACTCTAGGTTTTATAAAATAAGAAAGAACTATTCTAAAAGCCCAGACAGAGACAACCAAATAGAATTATTAAAACAGCTCATTAACATTAAGTTCATGGGATAGACTTTTGTTGACTGCAAGAGAACCATAAAAATAGGTTGAGAGGAAATGCCTCTAAATATAATGATATAACTTATTAAATTTTCCTTATAATTTGGTACACACAGTGTCCGTATCGCATTTTCTTAATAAATACAATAGGGTATTCGAAAACAACAGGTAAGTAGTATGAAAACCGTCAGTAATATGGTGCCAAATAATTAAACTAAGTTAAGGAAATCGTTTTTATACTACTTCACTAAATTGAAAATGGAATAAATCCTCCTTTTATTAATATTTAGTTATATGTTGTTATATAAATGTTATATAAATGGAAAAGTTTATAATTTCGTATATATCAAAGAAACATAATAGTTCTAGTATAACAATTAACAAAACAAAATCAACTAATATAACTTTAGTGTAATGGTATCCTTAAACTGATGTCATTAGGGTTGTTGGTGTTCCATATGACGAATTCACATATCCAGTACCGATAAAGAAATCAATAGCATTTCGTAGTTAGTTATAATAATGAGACATAATTTTTATTAAGGCCTATAGTTGTTTGTAATTACTTTGAACGATTAAATCCAGTGAACCAAATTATGTTTGTGTTTATGTAAGAATACTAAATTAAGTTGATTTAAGGTAAAGGTATATATTACAGAAACTATTAATGTGAACTAAAAGTAGATGAACAGTAACAAAAATATACGTTGTTGTTTGTTTCAAGTGTAAATGTATTATTCTATAGAAATTTCTCAGGCTATATAATGTATACTGAGTTCCATGTTACCACTATCGTTATCAGCATTAGTTATATTATCAGTTTTAGTTATTCAGGCATGCTTCCGCTAATTTTTGCCTTTTCATGCGATAAAGTTTCCATGTCCCATTATCACATGAAACTTTTATGACCATTTTATTAATTAATACCATTTGTACCTTTCATAATTGTAATATTTCAGAAAATTGTAATTACCATGGGTTTTATGTACACGAGCAATGGTAGTGCTATATTAAAAGTTTTACCATAAAAAAAAAAATAGATTAAATTGGATTTAATCATTCAACGTAATAACGAATAATTATAGGCCTTAATAAAAATTACGCATGTTTATAATATTATATGCATACCGTGACAAGTGAGATGCATAATTCTAACTTGTTTCAAAGTTGAACAAATTTTTACAAGGTTGTAGTCCCCATACAGTAATTAATTAATCATAGTTGACCTTACTTAAAAACATTCTAAGGTCTATATTTTTTATATTTCCCTGTCGTTATATTTTAAAGGAAAAATAATTAAGGTAGTATTTGAAACTAAATGTGAGTATGACATATGCTAGGAACTTTTTAAAAACTTTTGGATGATTTAATTATAATGTGAAACCGACGAAGTATACGACGCACCGCGACGTTCTCCTTACTTTCATGTGAAAAAATATTTTTTTTTTCTATACTATTGCGATAGAGATAAATATTGCTAGTGGTTTTTATAGTAAAATAATATAAACGAAAATTTAACTAGATGAATTTAGATAATGACAAGAAAATATTTACTATAAATGGAGCACAGCACTGGAATAACCCAACGTTTCCGCTTTAACCCGCATTTTCCGATGGCTCGGTAGATGTTTTCTATAAATTTATTGACTCATATCCTTAATGTCACGCTCATTTCACTTGTATTACTTGTCAAAATAACTGGCTTAGATGTTATACAGGAAATGTGGTTTCTTTATGGTGGAATGCTCTAACATTTTCGCTACAAAGTACATAATTAGTTCAATATCCATTTTTTTACTAGGAGTAACAATTTTAACCTCATACGGATATGGACTATTAGTGCGACGTGTATTTCTAGCATGCACCGCTCGGGAAAGAATTAAGCGGGCTGCATCCATCCATGAAAATATTTGCAGAATAGACTCAAGTTTCCAACCGCTGTGCGATGTTCCAATGAATCAAGGTTCCTGGCCAGTTTCGGGTCTCCAATCAGGCGAACAGCTTTCTTTTAAATATAATCAAACAAATGTAGTGTATGTTTGGGAGCAGAGTCCCAAACATGGGAGCAGTATTCCATCGTTAGTGAAATTTAAGCTTTGTATTGAATTAACAGTGGAGTGTAAAGCTTTCTAGTTTGACATAATATTCCCAGTTTTTGAGAAGCTCTCTTTACTATGCTTGCAACATGTTCCTGTCCAGACATATTTGTTCCTAAATTAACGTCCGGCAAATTAAGTGACGATGCTAGAGGAATGGAGTGCTCCGACATAACTGTGTTCGCGTGTTCAAAGAAAATGAAAAGATAAGCGTACTGTTGATTGGATTCATGGTCTTTTCCAGAAGATCGTTAATGTAAATGAGAAAGAGAGTAGGCGACAGTATGGAGCCCTAGGGACCACCGGCGTTGAGAGTGAACAGAGAAAAAAGTAAATAAGTTTAAGTTTATGAAAAATAGCTGAATATTTTTTTAAATTTGTACTTTAATCATTTATATATAACCACATATAACCTGCTATTAAAATTAATAAATATAAGTGACAATATTACTAGCAGAAAAAGTGCGATCATTAGGGTTTTTCGCGGCGCTCCACAGACGCAGGATATGGTAATTATTTTCCATAAGACAGAGTTGTAAATCTGTGAGTTTTCTACTTGTCCTTACCGCACTCATTAAAGTTTCGTATAAATCATTGGTTTGGCAGGACACGATGTTATGAAGCCATACTCTGCTTATTATTTTTTGTGTCAGGGATATTTACCATTACTTCTAGGATTAGTTCGAGTAAATTATTAAGATCAATTTTTAATATGTAAGCCCATTGCGAATACTTACGTTATAATTAGCGCAGTGGCTTTATTTAGTAAGCAATCTGGTCATAAGCCATATAAAAATAATCTCTTAGAGAAGACTCTGTACATTTAGAGCTTTAAACTATGGGAAAATCTGGTCTAAAAGAAGTATGTTTAAATGTAGTATGAATCAGATATTACTGAATTTATACACCCTTTATTTGTAACTGGAGTTTAAATATAACAATAAATATAAAATGGAATAGTTAAATAGAGAAGAGAACATCTGTACAATCATGTAACCTGCATCATAAATTCTGGTCACTCTCAGAGCGCATGGTTCTGTTCATATGGTACAACCTGTGACTTAGCCAAGGAGGGGTTAGGAAAATATATGGCCCGTCGTCATAATGGATAAAACACGTAGGCTGAAAAGTTTTTGGTCCAGCTACTTAAAACACATTTTTTTTGCAAAATTCGACTGTATTCATTTATATAGTCTTCAAGAGCGATACAATTAGTCCAACGTTTTTCTAACATTTCTTTGTAGAAGGATTTGTCTTTGCCTTCAAAATAGGCTTCAGTTTCGGCGATAACTTCTTCATCGGAGTCAAATCTCTTTCCCGCGAGCGTTTTTTTTGAGGTCTGCAAATAGATAATAGTCGTTGAGGGCCAAATCTGGAGAATACGGTTGATGAGGAAGCAATTCGAACTTCAATTCATGCAATTTTGCCATCGTAACCATTGCCTTGTGACACGGTGCATTGTCTTGATGAACGAGCACTTTTTTCTTGTTCATTTGGGGCCGTTTCTTTGCGATTTCTGCCTTTAAACGCACCAATAACTTTATATAATATTCGCTATTGATGGTTTTTCCCTCCTCAGCATAGTCGATGAAAATTATTCCATGCTCATCCCAAAATACAGAGGCCAAAACCTCAGAAGACTGTTGTCTCTTTGATAGCTTCGGGAGGCTTTCACCGGCTACTGTCCACTCAGCTAACTGCCGATTTGATTCCGGTGTGTAATGTTGTTTTTGGTCTACTGTGAGCAAAGACGGTACCCATTTCGAACAGATCTTCCTCGTGCTCAAATGTTACATATGACCAACACGTTCTTTTGATATCTTTAGGGTGTCAGCTATCTCACGCAATTTCACTTTACGGTCATCCAAAACAATTTTGTGGATTTTTTTGATGTTTTGCGATGTAACCACCTCATTTGGGCGTCCAAAGTGTTCAGCGTCATTTGTATTCGTACGGCCACATTTAAATTCAGCATACCCATAAATGATGAGTGATTTTCCAGGGCAGAGTCCCCGTAATACTTATCAAGCCACTGCTTTGCTTGAACGGTATTTTTTCCCATCAAAAAACAGTGTTTAATCAACACACGAAATTCGATTTTTTCCACTGTTTTCAAAATATCAAAAGTAGTCTCACTAAAACCACTGTAACATGTAAAACTAATCGTCAAAATGTCACGAAATTTTGACACATATTATTTGAAGTTTGGTAGTTCCTAAAATTCATATGGATTTTTTTAAAAGGGCGACATCCATGTGTCAGACCAAAACTTTTCAGCCTACGTGTTAGACAATACGCCCCTTAGAGATAGAACTTTTTTTATTGAGTGTTTTTATAAACATCTACTCATCGTGAGTGGAGGTTATTTTTTGTGAAAAATCTCTCCCTACCCCGGTCATTGATTTTTAGTTTACTGTTGAGAAAAATTTAAGCGTTTAGAGTCTCAGTGCAAAAGGATCTTTTTTAATGAAGAAATTTTCTTGTTAACGATTTATGCCTTCCTTATTGTCAATTAAGGCGCCCTTGCATAAGCTCCGCCTTTAGTGTCCTCTTTTTTCCTTAAAAATACTAGTTACGCCACTGACTACAAAATATTTTATCCTTTACCCTGTAAACATTTTGTAGGTTTATTTTCACCACCTATATATAAGTCCATTTTAGTGTGCACTGAATTACATATACAGTCTGGCAAATAAGAACGTGACCGCTTGTATTCTTGAAAAATATGTTTCGAGAATATTTTTTTGCCATCAGTGTATTCTTTGGTATGCTATCAATAGCGCAATTACCTTAGTAAGTTATCTAATCGCCTGCTACATGCTGTTAACGAGATTTTCTGCAAACTCTGCAAATTTCTCGAATCTCGCTAGACAACTAAGCCAAAGTCCTTAAAATCGTTCCTTTGAGCTTTCTCTTTACAAGAAACTAGACGTTTTCAATAGAATTGGCGTCCGGCCATTGTGAGAGCCACTCCAGTATCTTATCGTGGATCCAAGCAAGCCGCCTCGCGACGTGATTTTCGCCCAGCAAAGGTTTCTTCAACGGGCTTCAAAATTTGACATCAAGAACATGAAGATATTCTCGCATGGTATCATGGGACACCTTCAAACCTGATTTTCTTAATTTCGCCGCTCCGTGACTGCCTACCGAGCCACGTTTTTTTAAGTCGTCTACATTTTTCGTCTCGTTAAAGTGGTTCACCCACTTCTGCACAAACGACACCGATTTTTTAATATATTTAGCAGCTGCGGAATGTATCATTTTAGGCCCCTTTGAATGAGATGAAAGAGAGTGAATCGAATCGACGCGCAAACAAGTGATTCATTTTGGACTTTACGTGATTTCGACGAAAGTTCGGAATCGACTGATACTTTTACTAAAAATGTGTCGTAGATAAAGGTTCCCCGTACCGATTTTTTGTTGAATCACTAGAATCGCATCTAACAAAAATGAATTATTGCGGACACGTTCTTACTTGACAGACTGTATGTATACATGTATGTATACGTTGAATATAAGTGTAGTTATAAAGAATTGTTCAACAAAGTACACACGTTCAAAAATTGAAATGATTTTAGAATATCATTTTGAAGTCATTAAGCAAAACAGTAATAACTAGTAATATCATAATTAGAAAGCTCCTCACTTGTCAGAGATATAATACGATAGGCGTATACTAGTCTCATTAAGGTAATATGTTATATGTCTGTTTGTATCTATAGTGATTAAAACCAGTGAACCATACACTCCAGAAGTAATTTTACGATACAATATTCAGGGAGAGTAATATAAGCTTAAGCTGTTAATATTGCAGCACTTTATTAATACCTGTTAAGATTAATAGGGCTCTATTTAATTCCAAATATTATTTAAATAAACCAGAGACAAAGACAAAAACTTAATAAACTCATAAAAACCCACAAAAATGACAAAAAACATGAAACTAACAAACCTAAAAAATTCTTCGACAGATAGGTCAATTTATCAAATGTAGAATTTTCAAAATCAGAAGTAAGACTACTTGAAAACGGCCCAAAGTTCAATCCCAATTAAAGGTCAATAATGAGATAGAAAACATGACAACGGAAGTAGAAATTTCTTTAAAAGCTTCACCAGACGCAAACTTAACAAAACAAAAAATAAAAAAAGTTATTAAAGATTCAAACATAAATAATTTTACCTCACTTACAACCACAATAAAATTAATTAAAAACAAAATTCAAAGAAATAATCTAGTAATCCTAAAGGCAGATAAAGGCAACTCTTTAGTAGTTTTAAAAAGTAATCAATATATGGAAAAAGTTACCGAATATTTAAAAAAAGAAAACCCTCTTCAATTACCCACACCCACAAATAAAATTACAATAAAATTAAAATCCGTCCTAAAAAATATTAATGGTATCCTTTCCGAACGTGAAAAATGTAAGATAATTAATATGAACCCCTCCCCCCTTAGACTGTATGGACTAATAAAAATTCATAAAGAGGGAGCCTCGATAAGACCGGTGGTCTATTACATAAATAGCCCCTTACATAACATCTCTAAAAAACTTAATAATATTTTTAAGGACCTCACTGATTTCCAACCAAAATACAGTGTTAAAAACTCTGTAGATCTCTCCATAAAACTAAAAGACATAGATATACTAAAAAATTCCATTTTAGCATTCTTTGATGTAGTTAGTATGTTTTCTAATATCCCCAATGACGAATCTCTTCGGATCATAGACAATATACTAATATCCAATAACATAAATCCTACTGTCCATGCCAAAATTATGAACCTTTTTCACTTATGCACCGAAGAAAATTACTTCCAATTTGATAATAAATTTTACCAACAAAGATTAGGGCTAGCAATGGGTTCTCCACTCAGCCCCCTCCTAGCAGAAATATTCATGTCAGTTCTAGAAGAAAATTTCATGAAATCCGAACTAGCCGAACACATATTCTTTTGGTATACTCATATGCTTCAACGGGAGTAAACAAAAACTGAACGACACCCTTGTATTCCTAAACACCCTACATCCAAGTATAAAGTTCACCTTGGAAGCTGAAACAGATAAGAAAATCAATTTCTTAGACGTAACAATAGAGCGGGAACAGAATAAATTAGTGTTTGACATTTTCAGAAGACCCACTTTCTTAGACACAACTATTTCCTTCAACTCTACACACCCTAAGTCACATAAGCTCGCTGCTTATAGATCTATGATCCGTAGAGCCTTTTTTATACCACTATCAGAACAAAAATTACGGAAGGAACTGGATACAATAAAACAGATAGGAATGGTTACCCAGACACCTCAATAAATCATTTAATTAATTCAAAAAAGTACCATATCACTCTACAACAAATATACCCAGAACAGCTCGAAACAGACAACAGACGGTTTGCAACTTTTACTTACTTTGGATCAATTTCAGAAAAAATCTCAAGAATAATCTCGCGCCAACATGACATAAAAATTGCATTTAAACCATCTCAAAATTTATCCAATTTAATATGTAACACTAAGGACAAAACGAAAAAGTATAAAAAATCTGGAGTTTACAAGTTAGAAGGTTCTCAATGCAATAGCTGTTACATAGGTCAAACCGGTAGGAACTTTGAAGTCAGGTACAAAGGACATCTTTGCTCCTTCAGACACGGAAAAACCGATTCTAGTTTTGCTAATCACTGCTTTGAAACAGGACATAATTTTCCCGATATTAACCATATGAAAGTGTTATACCCTGTACAAAAATCCCAAAAATTAAACTGGTTGGAAACAGAAATTTACAAACACAATAAAAATACAGAGATCAATATACGTAATGAACAATTAGAGTCGGGTTTTTCCGTATTATATGACCTATTATAAAATATGTAAATTAGCCTGCTTTATAAACCCCTGTAATCATAGTTTTAAGGTTATTATGTTTGAAAATGTAGAATCATCTACGAAACTGCGGTCACGACCCAGAAGGTTTTAATACAGTGATTTGTTTAACAAAGTAAATAAGCTTTTTCATTTATTTAAACTTTTCTTTATTACCGAGCTAATTTCAGTGGTCACATTATTAAAAAAAGATAGTTAACTTGTGAAATATTTTTCTTTCGGTGAATAAATAATAAATTAAAATATTAGAATGTTAACTAATGTGGCTTAGCGGACGAAGCATGTCTTTAGGTTTTATTCTAACGTTAATTTAATGGAGAATCAAAATATTGAATGACTTGAACGTGCTGAAAACCAAGCTCACGTATTTCATCTTCAAATGTATGGGGAGTTTTAAAAAATTTAATAAATATCCCATCGACAGCTTTTTTATAAATCTTTAAAGGTCAATAAATAAACTATTAAACTAAATGACAAGCATTGTCAGAGTTTTTAAAATTATCTACTTAATGTGATTTGATAAATCTGAATTGCGATTACTTTTTGGTACACATGTTAGAGAAGGAATTACAATCTACCAATGACAAGTAAAATAAATCATATCGTGTGGTTACTTTAAGAAAAAATATCAAGTAGAAATCGCCGATAGCTGAACATTACTGTATTAATAAACAAGAAATATCTTATCTGAAATATCCATCGACTGCTTGTTTATTAATCGTTATATCTCAACAAGAGTAGCAAGTAAGATGTTATATACTCGCTAAATTGATAGCGGTATGATAGGATATCAAAGCAGTCATATTTAAATAATTAATTTAAAAAATAACAATGTGACTTTATTATTATCAGTTAATTACTTCAGATTTGAGATTAACATTAAGGAAATACGCCCAGTGTTATAAGTCAAAACTTTAAAATAAATCAATACACATATACAGTTGTGGTCAAATAAATCGTATATCTCGAGCACGTTCTATTACTGTTGCGTCTGGCAACATGGTATTACGGTCGGAAAGCACCTGAAACAATGAGAGGCGCAAAAGATATTTAATTTGTAAAAGACAATGCGTTATGTGCTTTTTAAATTGGATGAAAAGGAAATAATATTGAGTAATGTCTTGCTCAAGGGAAGTAATATGTAAAAAATCACTTCTTGAAATTTTAGCATTTCTTTACGTTTGAGGTTCCTTAAATCATTAAAACATAATTTCCTATTTGTATACTCTGTCTATGGGTACGATAACTTCCTGATTAAATGAGATATAGATTTCAAATTTAGTACTCAGATAGTAATAGAGATATAAATAAAGTTTAGTTTTTAAGCGATTTTTTTCTGAAGAAGGAAGGGTTAGGGCTGTTAAATATTTTGTAGAGTGAATAGTTTTATGAGAATTTTTGGTTAATGTACTGGATATTTTGACATTTGAAGTGTCTGTCGAATTTTTGGCACTGTAACTCTTGATTAAAACGAGATATCGATTTCAAATTTGATACACATATAATAATTGAAAAAAGGAAAAAAGGTTCATATTTTATGAACGATATCGGTTCAGGAAAAGGGAGGGAAAAGGGTGATGGTCCGCCAATCTTGTATAGTATAGGTGAAGAATAATAGTGAGATTTTGAGCAGAATTCTCTATAAAAAGAACATATAAGCAGTCAAAAGTTTGAGGAAGGCTGTTAGAAGGGTGGCTTCATATTTATCGTGTTATACCTGCTTTTCTTGTAGTTAAGGAATATAAACATTATATTTTTATCATCATTTCTAATGTTAATATTTCTTTGAATTGTTGTGGCTGTTACTTGATGGAAATTCATAACGAATGTAATGAAAGACTGATTTTGTCAAATTTCCACTTTATTTAGTTTCACTGAAACTGCCTTAGGGTATTTGTATAAATGTAACAACACTAATATTCAATATCATTTTGTATTAGACGAAGCTATAGTAGAGCGAAACGCGTCATACAGTTTCAGTGAAACTAAATAAAGTGGAAATTTGACAAAATCAGTCTTTCATTACATTAATATTTCTAATAAATAAGGTTGGGGTTGGACAAATTTGAGGCGTATATAGATAATATAAAACCGTAAAACATGTATAGGGTAAAAAGAGAGGGGATAGAGGCTAGGGGATGACTTCACATATATCATGTTATACGCCTTTTTAAAGGATTTTCAAGTCGAGGAATCTAAAAATTTTGTGGTGGGAATGATAAAAGGGGTTGGGATTGATAAATATTTTATCGTATGAATAGAATTTTACCATAATTATTTATAGTAAAAGATATATGAGATTAAAAGATTAGGGTAGGGGGTCAGGGGGGTGTTGGCGTATATACCGTTATATACGTTTATATCAGGGTCTTGGAGTCGAGAATCTGAAAATTATATTAGTTTTCAGTATTTTCAACTTTACTAGAAACCCCTTACCTGGATTGGTCTAAACTTTTCTATTTTTTAAGGGCTATTTTCACATTTTGTTTCCTAAGTTGGAAGGGCCAAATAATTTAGAAAATTATAGGAGCTGAATTTTAAATTTCAATTTTGGATAACTAACTATTTTTTTTATAGCTTTATAGTCTTGAAGAGAGATATATTCCTCAAGAAAATAGGTTTTTTTTCTACTTAGGATTTTGTTTAGAATACTAGGCGGGAACAAATTTTAATGATACGTCCTTTTATTACTTAAAACATAAAAAACAAAAATGGGATACTTCCCTTTAATGTTAGAGCATCATTTATAACAAAAACGCGGCAAACATAATAAAAAGTCTTATACCACACCCGGTGTGATTAAACACCCTCATGTATTTAAAATCCCCTGCTAAATTTAAAAGTCCTCAGGTGGTATTTTTCCATCACTCATTCCAAGACTATCTATCTTGCGACCCCTAGTAAAAAAAGCTTTTTAGAACTCGCTCTGGACAATCAATTCTATTTCACGAAACTTTTACTTTTGAAGCTTTTTCGAGAAAATTTGTTAGGAAGGACACGCATAAAAATGTAAAGTACAAATTTTAAACTTTTTAACACATTCTAATAAAATTTTGCCGATTAGGAAACTTAGTCAAATAAACGATGGGATAACCATATCAATAAAATAAATATATATAAAAAGATATTTCCATGGAAAGCTAATTTAGTTTAATCAAGAAGGTTCATATTATCACACAATTTTTGAAGAAAGTAGGTTTAAAGAAATTATAAACAAAAAACATTTATTTCAATATTTTTGGTGGACAGTTTGTAAAGAAGTTTTTAACTAATTGTCATAAATGTTAGCTTTTCAAAGAGAAAAACAAAGATGAAACCATGTCTTTTAGTGGAGCTAAATGTCGTAAAATTTTCCTGATTTTTGGAAATTTTTGGGTACAGCTTGGAAATCGATTTAACTACTTTAAAGCAGTGTCAACATAATGTAAACGAGTTTTCTCAGCCTAATTTTAACCGCAAGGTTTTCTCTTTACTCAGCTTCTGTTCGTTGTTATGCGACAAAGAAAAATTCATTTTACTAGTCATAACATGGTCTAAAAAACTGTGTAGATTGCATTAAAAAATATTAAGTACAAACGTAAAAAAAGTATTTACTCCGGCAAATTGAAAAAAGTTTTTTTACGGGTAACTTCCGTTCAATTCGATATTACGGCTGCAAATTATAGGAAAATGTAGCTTTTATATTAACAAAAAAGTGTTCCAAATTTAATTAAAAAATATTCAGAGGATTGGTCAAAATTCGCATTTTAGTCCAAATCTTATTATGGATTTTTCTTGTGGGCGAAAGATCGTAGGAAGCTTTTTTTTAAAATATGCGAAATTTTATGCTCTTCAAGATGGTTAGAAGGAAAAATAAAGAATATAAAAACTAACTTATTTTTAAACTTTTTCGTTACGAAAAATTCAATTTTTTTCGCTTTTGTTCTAGAAAAGGTCTGGTTCATTCTCTTTATTTCTATTCAATATTTTATCTTAAATATAACATGGAAAACTGATGTTAAAACAAATACTATCTCTTACCATAATAAAATTATGATTTAGATAACAGGAACGTATAAATTATTACTATGCTAATGATGAAATAATAGTAACAATAATAAGATATAACAGTCTAAAAGTAGAACAACAATATTAAAAAAAAGAATATTTCGATTTAAAGGCCAAACTTACTTATACCAAACCATAATATAAGGTAACTTGAAAATGACCGCATAGTGCTCGACGCTACGCTTCCAAATAACACATGGGCTGAAAAGTCCCGGGCCTAACAAAGAAAACACGGTTTTTTTGGTTTAAAATTAGCTTTATTCATCAACGTAATCTCCATCAAGAGCAACGCAATCATTCCAGCGCCGCTCTAACATTTCAATACCACTTTTGTAGAACGATTTATCTTTTGCCTCAAAATAGGCCTCAGTTTCAGCGATAACCTCTTCGTTCGTGCGAAATTTCTTACCGGCGAGTATTTTTTTCAGGTCTGCGAACAGCCAGTAGTCGCTGGGAGCCAAATCTGGCGAATACGGTGGATGTGGGAGCAATTCGAAGTTCAATTCATGTAGTTTTGCCATTGTTTTGATTGACTTGTGACACGGTGCGTTGTCTTGATGAAACAAAATTTTTTTCTTTGCCATATGCGGTCGTTTCTTTGCAATTTCGGCCTTCAAACGCTCCAATAACGCTATATAATATTCACTGTTGATGGTATTTCCTTTCTCAAGATAGTCGATGAATATTACACCACGCACATCCCAAAATACCGAGGCCATAACCTTTCCAGCCGATTGTTGTGCTTTCGGGCGCTTTGGACGAGGTTCATCAGTTGCTGTCCACTCAGATGACGATCGTTTTGATTCCGGAGTGAAGTGATGGATCCATGTTTCATTCATTGTCACATATCGACGCAAAAATTCCGGTTTGTTACGTTTAAACATGGCCAAACACTGCTCAGAATCATCAACACGTTCTTGTTTTTGATCAATAGTCAGCAAACGCGGCACCCACTTTGAACAGAGCTTTCTCATAGTCAAATGCTCATGCAATATAAAGCCAACACGTTCTTTTGATATCTTTACGATGTCAGCTAACTCACGCAACTTCACTTTTCGATCATTCAAAACGATTTTATGGATTTTTTTGATGTTTTCTGGTGTTACCGCCTCATTTGGACGTCCACTGCGTTCTGCATCATCGGTGTCTCTACGACCACGTTTGAAGTCAGCAAACCAACGTTTTATTGTTGTTTCTGATGGAGCGGAGTCCCCATAACACTTTTCAAGCCATTGCTTCGCTTGAACGGTATTTTTTCCCATCAAGAAGCAGTGTAAAATTAAAACACGAAATTGTTTTTGATCCATTGTTTTGAAAATAACAAAAGTAGCGTCACTCTTAGCACAATAACTCACAAACTAATGAATAGAATATCATGAAATTTTAACAGCTGTCTTTTGAAGGTTAGTATTAACTGAAAAAAAGGTGACTGCAATAAAACTAGCGCCATCTATGTGTTAGGCCCGGGACTTTTCAGCCCATGTGTTAAGTCGCAATGTTAACAACCTTTGTAAGTATACAGATAGTACCAGTATCGTAAGAATCAAACCTTTCATCGTAGTTAGTCTTATCGTAATGTATTGTAGTTGGTGGACAGCATTTATTTTCAGAGATATGTTAACATCTCTCTGTTTATTTTACGTCTGTGTCTCGTGTATTTCTTAACTCATTAAACATTTAAGAATATTACAGTTTTGTGATTTCTAATTATATTTTTGTTACTAAGATTTTATTTCTAACATATTTAAGAAATGTATGTAGTGTATATTAAACTAGCCAAGTGATTTTGTGACGAAATTAAAAACACATCTTTAAGAAAAATTTTTGTTTGCATTATTTTAGTCCATTTTTGTTTCGTTGTATTTTTTTCTTTTTTGGTTATCTAAATCATAACATTATTGTAAAATAGGTAGTATTTTTTTTAAAATCACTTTTTCATGTTATATTTCAGATAAAATATTGAATAGAAATAAAGAGTATGAACTAGATTTTTTCCAGAGCTAAAGCGAAAAAAATTGAATTTTTCGTAACGAAAAAATTTAAAAATAAGATAATTTTTTGTGTTTTTCTTATTTTTCCTTCTCTCTCTCTTGTAGAGCATAAAATTGTACATATTTTTTTTAAAAAAGAGCTTCCTACAATCTTTTTTCCACAAAAAAATTCCATAATAAGATTTGGACTAGGATGTGAATTTTGACCTATCCTTTTAATCTTTTTTTAATAAAATTTAGCACAATTTTTTGTTAATATTTAAGCTATATTTTCCTATAATTTGAAGCCGTAACATCAAATTGAACGGAAGTTCCCCATAAAAAAACACGTTTCAATTACTTTTTTAAAGTTATGTACTTAATATTTTTGAATGTAATCTACGCAATTGTTTGGGTAAATTTATGATGAGTAAAATTAATTTTTTTCTGTCGCATAACAAGGAACAAAAGCTAAGATATTTAAGAAATAGTGAGCAAAAAGTGTTACAATGTGAAAAAATGCACTAAAATAGAAGAAAAGTGGCCTTTCTATGAAAATTAGGCTGAGAAAACTCGTTTACATTAGGTTGGCACTGTTTTAAAGTAGTTAAATCGATTTCCAAACTGTACCTAAAAATTTCCAAAAATCATGAAAATTTTACGGCATACACTATTTATGAGATTAAGAAAGCTATATATGCTTTGAAAAAAAATATAGGATATAGAATTTTGATTAAAATTTTACTTTTATTTGTTATAAAATAAGAAAATAAATTTCATATTCGGATTTGACATTCTTAATACTGTAATTGTTTTCTTGGAAAGAAATGAAATTATTTTAAATAAAAGGAATTTAAATAAAATAACCATAAGAAAATTAAATTATTACCCCCAACAGCAGCAACGAAGATATATGCGTTTCATTTACGTTAGTATAGTATTTTTCACGATCTTAGAAAGTGTCTTAGCTACCTATACTCATTCAAAATTCAGCATGATTCGAAAGTGATTAATTTATGGCTGTTTAATGACAAGGCATCGTGCAGGGCCGCACTATACCTGATTGTATAATTGTAGGGTTTAAAATTTTATTGTGATAAAACAGTTGAATTTTCATGTTTTATGTACTGAAAAATACACAATATAGTAATTACACAAATATATTAAAACAGTGTACAGTGCCTTCGCGTACATTTGTTACAATTTTAGTTATTAATTAATATCTAGTTCAATTTCGGTATCGAGAGCTATCTTGCAAACTAATAATAAGTTTTTTTACAGGTTCTAAACTATTTCTATTTATGTACATATATCTATATGAGTTTTCAATTTTTTTGACATGTTAAATACAGTTTCTCCAGTTTTCAGCGGTTACATTTTTGACTTCTGTCTTTATCAACTCAATCACACTATTGTTTAAAGTGGGTGTATTATTGTGAGCCCGTATATTAGACTTTATTTTATGCTATATCAACTCGATCGCATTAAATATACAATAATATGGTGGAAGCCGAATTATTTCGTGTCCTGTTTCCTTTGCAAATTTATCACAAACATATTCCTTTAAAAAATTGTAACTTTTTAAAACTTCTAACAATTGTTTAACTGTATAACTTTCATGGAAATATATGTCATGTTCGCACAAAAAGGCTTGTATTTCCCTTTTTCTACTGGTGGAACTTGGTAACTTATTCATTTGGTAACTATGATAGGATGCATTATCCATCGCAATACAGCTATTCGGTGGTATATTCGGCATTAATTTGTTTTGAAGCCAATCTTTAAAAACTTCAGCTGTTGTATCACAATGATAATCCAAGCTGGAATCTGAAATATTCTTGGCTGCTAGAAATAGACATTCTGGTATCCAGCCTTCTTCTGACCCCGCATGTAAAATAGTTATTCTTTTACCTTTATTTGATGGAGCTTTGGTGTGGCATTTTTTGGATTTATCAATCCATCCTTTACTGGTTGTGTCATGGGTGTCATACCAAGTCTCATCTAGGTAGATTATCGTTCGATTTTCCGATCTAGCTGTATTTATTTCTTCAAGATATTCCATTCTGAGTTGTAAGCGCCGTGATTCCATTATAACTTGCCTTTTGTCTATTTTTTTGAACAGTATCCCCAAACGACGTAGAATACGCCATAAAATTGTAGTGGAACATTTTATGTCACAACTATCCTCGGACAGCCTCCGTGAAAGTGACAATAACGTAGGAGCTTTTGTTCTGCATACATTTCATAAATTTTGCGGCGGATTAAGTCTTCTTGACAGAAATCAATACATTTCGACAGACCTTTGCCTTTTCGTGTTTTTTTAGGCGCTATCGAATTATTTAAAATTTTCCAAACTGTACTTTCAGGGATGCTTGTTAAAGCTCAATGAAAAGTACTTTTCGTGGCCTCGCTCCACTAACTTTAAATAAACACTTTTAACTATCACTTTTGCCTCAACGGGCAAACATTTGCGGCTTCTGATGGAAAGGGTTTCGGACATTTTAAGACACTATTGGACTTTATAATACACACTATTTCAGTATAATACTGCAGATAAAATGAAGACTATTCTTTATATTTATAAACACGAAGTAGCCAATAAAATGTTAGATTGAAAGGGAGGTACATATATATATATATATATATACATATATATACATATATATATATATATATATATATATATATATATATATATATATATATATATATATATATATATATATATATATATATATATATATATTAATTACGACCCTGTTACGGCCAGGTAAGTGCGAAGATCCCAACGGTCGTTTAATGTTTTTATTGCACCAATTTGCCAAATCACTTCCTTAGATCTTGAGAAATACTATACTAGTCAGCGTTCTTAGGTTTTGTAGTGCTTTATTTAAATTACAAACTAACATATTCAAATTTTTGTTTATCTAAGATGCAATCGTGTTTCCAAGTAAGTTTAAGATACATGAAGCATTTTACGTAATTCCGAAAAAGAAAAGATTTAATATCGTTTCACTAACTTATTGACCCATACTAAGAAATGACTGACTCAAAAAATGACTATTATTAGCGTGAGTTATGTTAACTGAATATTTTATATGCATTTTGATATCAAAAATAGCTAATTAACAACTAATCAGTAGAAATAACAAAGAGTTATATCATGAAGTTGTTTACCAGATCTCTTTAAAAATATACTTATTACGTATCAGTTGGTCTATTTATAAGGTTAAATCTAAAGAATATATATTTGAAGTTTAAAAGTTATAGCCGGTAAAAGTGCTCGCTATTTTCGTAGCACAGTCCCACATACCCTTTTTTTTAGAGTCTAGCCTACGATATATATATATATATATATATATATATATATATATATATATATATATATATATATATATATATATATATATATACATATACATATACATATATATATATATATATATATATATATATATATATATATATATATATATATATATATATATATATATATATATATATATATATATATATACATATATATATATACATATATATATATATATATATATATATATATATATATATATATATATATATATATATATATATATATAAATACTGGTGTGCAAAAAAGTCAACTCAAACGATGTTCCTTCATTTAACATCGATCCTTGAATTTAATTTTCAAACAGTGGTATTATTTTTGGTATCGTTAGAATGCTGATTTTCTACTCTTTCCAATAATACAAAAAAACTTTGGATTTCCAAAAAGTTTTACTTATTAAAACGGTTTTACTCAATAGAACCATTTTTGCTCGCTCAGAAGCATACTTTTTGGGCGCTATTTAAAACATATGCAACTGCATTTTCCTATCATTTCTTTATCGGAACTTGAACCGTCAACATCTCTGCTATACTTGCTCACTAATTACGTCGTCGGAAAATGGATACCACCCCGGAAGAAATGGCACAAATCATTGCCCTATTGCAAGAAGGGCATAGACAACGTGTAGTCGCTGCGCAAGTGCACCTGAGCCAATCAGCTGTATCCAGAGTCTACAGGCATTACCAAGGAACTGGCGCCTTTATACGGAGACCAGCATTAAGAAGAAAAAGGTGTACCTCAGAGCGACACAATAGCGTCATTGTGAACACGATCTAAGAAATCGTCACTTGACCGGCGTCGAGCTCCAATAGGAGCTCCGACAAGTTCATGGTCGGACTGTCATTAGACAGTCAAAAGAAGACTTAAAGACGCTAACCTAACTCCGAAGAGACCAGCTAACAGACCCAAATTGACAGCAGACCATCGACAAGCGCAATTCAGATTTGCCCGAGAACATGTCGACTGGACCTTAGAGCAATTTCGCTCCGTTTTATTCTCGATGAGTTCCGGATGTGCCTACATGGCAATAATGGAAGAAAACGAGTTTATAGGAGGCCTGGGGAGTGCTATGCGCAGTGCTTCGTTACTAAAACGGTCGCCTACGGAGGAAGTTCTGTCATGATGTGAGAAGGCATCTCACTGGATGCGAAAACCGATTTGGTTTTCGCGACTGATGAGACTCGTAGCGGTGGATTGACTGCTCACCGGTACATCAAGGAGATCCTGCAGGAACACGTCGCTCCTTACGCTGAGTTCGTTGGCTGCTGCATCGGTGCGGCAATACCTGGCGGAAATGGGAATATCCACATTAGACTAGCCTGCGCTGAGTCCTGACCTCAATCCAATCGAGCACATGTAGGATGAGCTCAAAAGAAGGGGTCGCAAGCCCCTGTATCGCTGAGGGACTTAAAGGTTGCGATAGCGGAAGAGTGGGGAAGAGTCCCACAGATAGTGGTGAAAAAGCTCATCTGCTCCATGAAAAACCGACTGAAAGCAGTAATAAAGGTTAGGGGGATAATACAAAATACTGATTTTTGGCTTTTATCAACAAATTTAATTGTTAAACTTGAAATTTGTTTAATTCTTCCTTTCTCTTACCCCTATTTTCAATCTCTTTTCTCCTTGTTTCCTCTTTCAATCATTTTAATCAGTAAAAGGCATGAGGTATGCCATGCAACTTGATACCATTAGAAAGAGAATAGAATGGGCTTTCAAATGATACCAAAATCCGTAAAAATGTACGAACACTAAATTCTAGGACCCATGTTAAATGAAGCTAAATAGTTTGAGTCGATTTTCTCGCACACCAGTATATATATATATATATATATATATATATATATATATATATATATATATACATATATATATATATATATATATATATATATATATATATATATATATATATATATATATATTATTTGGCAGATTTATCACTAGTATAGCATCAATTTGAAGCCGCCATATCAAAAAACTACCATTTATTATGTTTTTACTTCTAATTTTTTAACGTACTAGTCGATTTCGGCTCCATTTTTTTTATTTACAAGCTTCTTTTCTGGCGATATCTTTTGATTATAGATTTTTATAAATTTTAAGAATCTGGCATAATTAATAAAAATTTGTATATGTTTATCTATTTCTCACATACTTATAAATTTTATCCGTGAGTTACCTGGTCCAACTTAAGTAGCTGCCTAATTCATGACATATTTCAGTTTTCGATGCTAAGTACGGAATTTGTAACACATTGTCAAAGAATCCTATGTACAACGAATAGATTATGGATTAATATTTTAAATACATTATATACTAGGAACTTGCCTTTGGGCAAACGAAACAAGCCTACAACATCTAGACTAACGTAATCTTAGTTTCAGGATTTTAATAAAATAGGGAAATTGACTGTTTCACGTTTACCTTTTTGATACGCTAATGTTTAGACTGAATATGAGTTCCCGGTGCTATATGGTAGTAATAGAACTAATCTGGCATTAAGCCATAGAATTTTTCCTTATCCTTTCAATATTTATACTTACTAATAAATAGGAGTTAATTTAACTGCTCATATTAGCTAGAAAATAATAATCTCTAAAGTATATTTTTCTTTTTAAACGTATCTCTATTCCAAAATTATATAATATTAATAACATTACACAATTAAGGTGTATAATTGCCTCAAAGGAGCTTCTAATATCTCATGAATAATGAACGTTTCGACACGGTGCGTAGGGGGCGGCCAAGCCTAAAATAAATTATAGCAACCGCGAGATTGCACCGGAACGTTAGACTAGTCCAATTAGATCGCTGTAGTAATTTGGTTAATAAATGGCGTACCGATCATTATTAATTTCTCAGCAGAAGCAGCCAAATTAACATTCATAGTTCGAGCGCCGTCCGTCAAGTTAACAATCCTCCGGAAACTTTTACTGAATTTTAATGGAAAGAAGGCATAGCTTTACAATGTAAATCTTTCACTGGTGGTAAATGTTTTCGAGAAGTTTGTAATTTAACGGCTGTTGAATTTCAGTTTGAAATTCGACGTTCGATGTTCTACCAAGGAAAGCTAAAATAACGTGTAGAATTCAAAAATTAGAAAATGAATCAATAATTTTAAATTAAAATGATCGGTTTTTTTTCAACAAATATCGGAAACAAACTTTGTTAAAAACTCATTTAGGGTGACTTTTGTGAAGTCATTAATCATTTTATACCTCAGAAAAACTCGCTAATATTAGTGACTCTACCACAGCAAAACCATTCCACTTTTATCGCATTTATGGCATATTCTTATTAGCCCAGTCGCCAGGGGTTTTGAGTTCGCATTAAATGTTAATAGGTTGCATTTTGGCACACAGGTAGTTTTCTCGACGTAGAATACGGTAAAAAAAGTTTGCTAAAGTTTAATATACGCTAAGCCCACATAATCTAAAATAAAATCAAAAATTCGATTTTTAGGTAATATCTCGAAAAATAAAAAAGACGTCGAAAAACTAATAGCGTCACGTTAAAGAGCGGGAAAGTTTACAAAAAAATAGTATATAGATATCAGATTTAAAAAGTATAGCTCGCCAAATCTGTTTGAAAGTCTATGCGCACCGCTCGAAGTTTAATCGATATTACTTGTTTTCAGAGTGTAATTTTTGAAGAGGAGACTTTCAGCTTTCCGAAGATACTAATAGTTTTTATTTTTGTTGCTTTATAATTTGTAAAACTTAAAACGAAATTTTTGTTTGCATGATTTTAACGGGCATACAGTAAATTAAAAATAATTTAATAAAACGTAGTATTGAAAAAAAACTTTGGTGCATACATCTTTAAGTTTCAATATTGACTTTTAAAATATGAAAATTTGCCTACTGTAGTGCGCTGCCGGCAATTTTACGTTGTAAAATTTTTTAGTCCAACTTACACTTGGCCGATTTTTTTTATAAATTAGATAAATTATCAAAGGTAAGACATTCGTGATAATTTTTATTCAATCTACACGTTATGGAGAATATTCCAATTTTTTCTTTAAATTTTTTAATTAGTACTGGTAGAGATGGAATGGGATAGCGATTTTTGACAAATTTTTTAAAATAATATAAAGAAAAGTTTATGCGAATACTACATCATATATATTTTGTTGAACTGGTTTCGTTAGCTTTTATTTGACACTCCACTCGACGACCTTGCAATTTTTTTTTCACTTCCGAGTTCACCCCCCAAAACTAACCCCTTATGTCAAAATTTAACTTTCAAAACTACACAGTTCTGATTCGGCCGTCAATTCCTATATTTGTGACAAATTTCAACTTTCTATGTCAAATAATTTCGGAAAAAATCGGGTGTGACAGACAGAGAGATAGACACCGAAATCTTCCGTATGGAATACTAAAAATAATTCTTAATATGAGTAAATAGAAATAAGTGTGGTTTACTGTCCCACATTTATTATAATGATGATGGTAAACAGATCAGTTCTTATAATATTCTTGTTTTCCAATTAATTTGCCCTTCTTTTTTTGTTGCCAGTTCCGTTTTTGTCTATTCGTGATATTAGCTTTAGTATCATTAGTTGATTATGGAATAGCCGAGGGCAGAACAAGTATATTATTAAATCAATAAAAAAAGAAAATTTTATTCTGTGACCTAATTTTCGGTCTTACGCTTACGACAAAAAAACAACACATTAAAATATGTCATATTGATCTTATTGTTTAAGTGGACTCTAAAGATATTACTGGGATAAAAAAAAAACTAAAATAGAACATGTGCCGTTTGGGTTTCACAGTTTTAGTTATGTCGCTTGCGTTGCTAGTGGCAGTCGCCCATATTGGATACAGCTCAAGTAATTATAACTTCATTCTGCATCTAGAACGTAAGCAAATAAACAGAACTTAATGCCTATTACACTAATATAAATAATAAACTGGTTTGATTATGACTATGGTCGACGCAATGCTCCGCATATTTACATTAAAATGAGCCTGGAAACTGGCTAACTGAATAGCATGCGAACGAATCGGCCAAATGTATAGTGTCTCATGAAATTCAGGAGCTTTTATCGGAAAACCTAGGGCATTAAGCCAAGGATGGTGCTTTGACTATACGCCACGGTCATTAGACTTATGGTTACATACAGAGCTGTAGTATGGTGGACGAAAACAATGCAAAGAAAGACAACCACGGAGCTAAATCGGCTGCAGAGGTTGGTTTGCTTATGTTCCACTGAATATATAAGTAGTATATTCACCACAGTTATGGAAATAGTTTTAGGACTAATACCCCTAGATATATACATAAAAAGTAAGGTTATCAATAGCGCCTATCGAATGAGGACAAATGGAGAACGAAGAGAATAACCTTTACAATTTGGGCACATAAAAGTTAAGGATCTAATCGACGACAAATTATTGGATATGTAATATGATTATACGTCAACGTCGTATAATTTCGAAAGATCAAATAGAATTGGGTGCGATCCAAATCTATGGATGGAGATGGAAAGTCCAACGAAGGCAATGGGTCTGGTTTATTACACAGACGGATCAAAAACTTCGAGCAGAGTAGGTGCTGGCATGTATGTACAAAAGCCCAAGTGGAGTTTTAGCATTCCACTAGGGACAAGTGCATCCATATTCCAGGCAGAAATTCATGCAAAACAAGCATGTATTCAGAAGAACATCAGAGGGGGTTACCGCAACCAAGAAATATATATTCTCTCAAAGAGTCAAGCTGCTCGAAATGTTTGAAATGCCTATTAACTAACCCCAAAATTACGATGGAGTGTAAACGTGACCTGAAAAGGTAATGAAAAAGTAGACGAATTGGCAAGATTCTGAGCTACAAAATCATATAGTGGTCCAAGAGCAGCGTTTGGTAGATCTCCTGATGAAGCTAACATGGTTACCGAAACGCGCGTCGAGCGTAAAAATAAAGTGTTTGGTGTAGTGGTGATATATACTGAGTGGTGTCATTGTGTCAAAGATTCCACATTCCCAACTTAATCAAAATAGGTGGTAAAAACGACAATCAACAGATGTTCACATTAACAACATCTAAATCTTTGGCTAACAATCTTTGGTTAAACACATCCGGGGGACGTAATCGGTGGCCCTTCAAAGAAACTAACAACTGGCATCCTTTGTTTACCAAGGTCCCAGACCAAGCTAGTTATGGGACTGATCACCGCCCACTGTCACCTGCGGAAAAATTTACAGAAAATGAGTATCTATCATGGTTCCATGACATGCATATTTTATGCAGAGGAAGAAACTTTTGTGCACATCTTATATGAATGTATGTGGCTTTAACTCGGAACAGACACCAACTTTTCGAAGAACTACATGGTGGCGATAAATTACCCATTACATTTTGCATGAAGAGCTTGGAAGAAAGCAATAAACCTTCTTAAATATATGTACGCTCATGTAACCAAGAGAGGGGAGTACAGCAAGTCGAGAGACTATATGGCAAAAACAGGCACAATCGTCTACCCCGCGGATAATCAACCAACCAAGCAACCAAATAATAGTGTTTTCGTACTTCCAAAATTTAAAAATTCTCTGACTCAACATCATTAAAAGTTTCATCTAATGAAGTGTACAAATTTAGCTAATATAGAAGAAAGCATATAACATTATATTTATAAGAAACAGCTGAATATTTCCAAAATTTGTGCTTTAATAAGTTATATGTAACCACATATAACCTGCTATTAAAATTAACCAACATAAGTGACAATAGAGTACGTTTTTCAGAGGTGTTGCCCAGAAGTATAGTAAGGTAACTTTTGCTGAATAAGATAGAGTTGCAATTCTGTCCAGTATTTTTTACTACTTATCCTCACCGCATTCATTGAAGTTTCTGCTACATTATTAATTTGGCGGGAAACAATGTTATGAATGATATACTATAGTTTGTCTACTGATGAATGATTCTTGAATCGATGTTACTATTATAGAAGATGTAGATATAGAAGAACAAAAAAGCCAGAGGACTTTAATATCTACAGAAACTACGAATAAGGACAAAAGCTGTGGGTTCTGATAATATTCCTATTGATTTTATCATTTTTGCTGTCCTTTTATTTTAAAATATATTTGTCATATTGTAAACTTTTGTATCGAGATGTCAATATATCCATCCGCCTGGAAAACTGCGCATGTTGTACCATTACCTAAGACCCAATGGCATATAGTGATTTACACCCTGTAAGCATACTTCCAGTATTATCAAAAGTTCTTGAACATATTGTAAAATCACAACTAGTAGAATATATAGAAAAATATGGTATTTTACCTGCAGTGCAGTCTGACTATAGGCGATGACGTAGTTGTGCTATTGCACTTCTTAATGTGACCGACCATATATTTAGGGAGATAAATGTACTACTTTAATCTTGCTCGATTATTCAAAAGCATTTGACATGCTCGACTACTCACTTTTAATTCATATCTTGAAATTTGTAGGTCTGGATAAAGACGCTGTTAAGTTTATTGGAGAATATCTTAAAGATCGTCATCAGAGAGTTGTCTTGAGTGGATCTTTCTCGGACCTCCAAAGGGTGACCAGAGGCGTCCCGCAAGGATCAATTTTGGGCCCTATTCTATTCTGCATTTATACCCATTTATTTCTCAAAGTTTTTACCTTTCAGATGTACGCTGACGATACTCAGTTGTTTTACTCTTTTTCTGAGAATGCGGTGCTTGACGGTTGAATTTGAAACTTAATCCCAACAAATGTGTCGCAATGTTGTTCGGTAGACCAATTATTGTAAAGAGACTCACTTCACTAGTTGACGTTAATATTTCTAATGAAAGGATACCTGTTAAAGCTGAGGCTAAAAATCTTGGCTTAATTTTGGATTCAACTTTAAGATTTAAAAAACACGTGTCGGCTTGCATTAAGAGGGCAGTGGGTCTACTTAGGTGTCTTTATAACTCAAGACATTTACTAAATACTCAATTAAAACTTATGTTTTGCGATTCTATCATTTTATCAATATTTAACCACTGTGATGTTGTTTACGGCTTCTGTTTGACTGCAGAAGATACAAAAAGAATTAAAAAAATTCAGAAATATTGTTTATGGTTTAGCTACGGTATAAAGAAACGAAAACCAGTTACTTATAAACTGAACTAAGCTAAATGGATTGACATGAAGTCAAGACGATATTTGCATTGTTGTACCGTGTATCATAAAATTATCTGCACAAAGTCACCTACGTATATTTTTAAAAAAATTCCGTTCAGGACTGACGTTCATAATACAAATATAAGAAGCAGAGGGTTACTTACGCCCCCACTTCATAAAACAGGCATATTTGAAAGGTCTTTCACTTACAATTTAGTTAAAACTTATAACAACCTACCGGACATTCTGAAATCTAAATCAGTCAAATGTTTCAAAAAGTACCTAAAGCATTTGTTATTGCAGAATAATTGAAGATATTACTTGTTCCTAAAAATGTAAGTTTTCTAATCTTAAATCATGGCTTTCTGTAACTGACATAACGTTTCTTTTCTTTTTTTTTGTTTGTTATTTGGTTGTGCATCATATAATTTGGTTGTGCATTAATGTTATTATTTAGTTGTGCATGTGTTAGTGTGTTGCTGCCTAGGGGCAAGTGCAAAGACAGATGGACATATATTTTGCTTCAGTTAAATTAAGTTGTTTTTTTCTTTTATCCTTGTTCAGCTGCACTCTGTCCTGTTCACTGTATACCGCATACTTTGAATAAAATTGTTTATTATTATTTATTACAAAAAGTTCTTCTTTCTCACATTTGATCAATGTGGTTCCATGTTTGGCTGACGGGCCAAAACCAAGTCAGCACAAACGCTATTACCATTCCGTATTAAGGAATGACCTGACAATGTTACATGTTTTCAAAATCACTGACTTCTGAATGTTTCTGTGTATGTCCGTGTTGAGTCCCAATTGCACTAAATGTGGTGTGAATGTTATCGGTGTAAGGCCTGTGGCTGATATAATGAGGGGGACAATGATGACTTTTCCTGTCTCCATAGCCTTTTTATTTCCGTTGCAAGGTCTGTGTATTTGGAAATTTTTTCTGTGTATTTCGCTTGGATGTTTGTGTCGTTGGGGACAGCTATGTCAATCAGATAGGTGACTTTTCCTTTTTTGCACTGAAAAGTAATATCGGGTCTATTGGCGGAGACTGTTTTATCTGTATGGATACCGATATCCCAGTAGAGCTTGTAATCTTCATTTTCAAGTATGGACGTTGGCGTGTATTTGTAGTAGGGATCTGTGTTTTCTATGAGTCTGTATGTTGTGGCCAGTGCCTGGTGAACCACTTTGGCAGCTGAATCATGCCTGGCTGTGTACTCCGTTCCGGCCAATATTTTACATCCGCTCGTTATGTGTTCGATCGTTTCTTTCTGCTGGTGGCATTTCCTACATCTGTCCTCTGCAATAGTCGGGTCTTTGATGATATGCTTTTGGTAGTTTCTGGTTAATATGACTTTATCCTGGATGGCAAGTAAGAAGCCTTCAGTCTCAGGGAATAGCTGCCCATCCCGTAACCAGGTGTATGATTGTTTTTTATTTACGTGGTCTTGTTCTATGTGGTATCTGTGTTTTCCGTGGAGTGTTTTCTCTGACCACGTTTTCATCTTTTCCTGTTGTAATTGGGTGTGACTGTGTGTGTCTGCTGAGTGGTCTGCCCGGGCTAAGTCGAGAGGTGTGTAGTTTTTGTCTGCTTTCACTGTCGCTGTGTGGAGGCTGGTTTGCTTGCTGTGAAAGAATTTCCTAAGTGTTTGTATTTGTTTTGTGTGTAATGATCTGATGTCTATAATTCCTCTTCCTCCTGCCTTCCTCTCGATGTTAAGTCTTTCTTTGCATGCGTTGGGGTGTAATTTCCTGTATTTGGTGAATTGAGATCGTATAAGGATGTGAATATTTTCTATGTCTGTTTGTGACCATTTGATGATACCAAATGAATATGTGAGTATAGGAATAGCGAACACGTTGATGGCTTTAGTGAGATTCTTAGAGTTGAGTTTGTTTGCAAAAGTTTCGTCAGTCTGTTTTTGAATTCGGTTCTGAGCTCTGTTTTGATGTGAGTGTGGTTGAGTTTGGTGCTTTGTTGGAAGCCTAGATATTTGTATGTTTCTTTATCGAACATGTTATCGAGCGTTTCATTGTTGATGGTTTCTGTCTCATGGTGGTGCTTCCATTGGCCTTTGTTGATGTGGAGCACTTTGCATTTACTTATACCAAATTCCATATTGACATCTAAGGTGAATATTTCTGTGATTTTGAGGAGTTCTTTCAGCTGTGTTTGTGTGGCAGCGTAGAGTTTTATGTCGTCCATATATAGGAGGTGGTTTATTTTATGTTGATTCTCTTTTTGGTGTCTGATATTGAAGCCATGCTCTGTTCTGTTTAGTATATTTGAGAGTGGATTGAGACAGAGGCAAAACCATAGAGCACTGAGCGAGTCTCCCTGAAATATACCCCGTCTGATGTACAGCTCTTCTGTTTGGATCCGTTCGGTTTGTGTTTCTAGGCGTATTTTGGTTTTCCATGTTTTGATAATTTGCGCGAGAAACTGCCTGAGGTGTTGGTTGATTTTATAGATTTCTAGGGCCCTGATTAACCAGCTGTGGGGTATGGAGTCGAAGGCTTTTTTATAGTCTATGTAACCGATGTGAAGGTTTCTGTGTTCTTTTCTGGTTTGTCCCATAATCACGCTATCTATAATCAGCTGCTCTTTGCATCCTCGACTATTTTTCCTGCATCCCTTCTGCTCTTCTGTGAGGATATTGTTGTCTGTTAGGTGTTGTTCTATTTTCTTCGATATTGTGGCTGTGATGATCTTGTATAGGGTTGGAAGACAGGTGATAGGTCGGTAGTTTGACGGGTTTGTGGTGTCTGAGCTTTTGGGTTTAACGTATGTTATTCCTTGTGTGAGGAAAGTGGGAAATGTGTGTGGTTGTAGAATGGCTTTGTTGATTTGGTGTGTGAGTGCTTCGTGTGTGGTGGTAAACTGTTTGTACCAGAAGTTTTGTATATTGTCTATTCCAGGACATTTCCAGTTGTGTGTGTGTTTGATAGTTTCTGTAATTTCTTGTGTATTAAATGTGGTATTTTCTTGTTCTGTCACATGTTTATGTTTGTCTTCTTCGGCTTTGATCCAGGGGGTGTTATTATTGTGTTGTTTGGGTTCTGACCAGATACTTTTCCAATAATCTGTGAGTTCTTGTTTGTTTGGTGGTTCAGTCACTGCTATCTGTCTGTTGTACATAGTTTTCCGGTAGAACTGTTTTTCGCTTCTTCGGAAGAGGTTGTTGGTGTCTTTCCTCTCATTTGATTCTTTGTATCTACGGAGTCTTGCGGCATATACAGATAGTTTTTGTTTCAAGGTATCGAGGATTTCTGGCAGTGTTCTGTTGGGAGACTTAGATTTGATCTTGTTTGCCCCCTGTGTGACACGTTTGGACGCGTTCCCGCTTATAAACTGGGTAAGATGTCCTAGATCTCTCCTGATGTTGTTGATTTTGTTTTCTATTCTTATTTGCCATTTGAATTTTGGTTTTGTCTTGTTGGGGTTTCCTTGTCGTTGAGGGAGTTTTTGATTATTTTGTGTTAGAGTGGTGATTGCTGCTGCGTATATTATTGTGTGAATGTCTTCGATTGTGCTTGAGTCTGTTATATACTGAGGTATTATGTGCTTGTTTAGTGTGTTGAGGATTGGTTGCGTGCTCTGTCTGAAGATTAAACGAGGGATGGGATTTCTTGTTGTGGGGTCGGTGCCTGACCATCGAGCTAGATGTGACTCCATTTTTGCTTTAAGTGTTTGTATGAGAGGTGATTCGGGGTGATGTTGTGTGGATGTCGTTGAGGGTGGCGAGTGATTCATGTTGTTGTCTGTGATATGGTGTTGCGCGGTACTCGCAATATTATTTTGCGTTATGCTCCTCCTGGGTGGTGGGTATTGTTGTGTTCGACTGGGTGGTTGTGTGTGTGAGGCTGGTTCGGAATCTGCTTTATTGTTTCTATTGTTTGGTTGGTCTGTGTTCAGTTCAACAGCCACTGTGTCCTTGATGGTTTGCAATTCGAGAGGTGTGAGACGATTGTTCTTGGTAATAACTCTTTTTTGGTCTACTACTCTCTGTTCTGAAACAAGTAATTGCAGATGTGGATATTCGGTCAAGAAAAGTCTGTGCAGTTGCTGTCTGTAGCCCGATGTTATTGTTTCGAGTTTGGTGGCGGTGTAGTAACAGCGCATCACCGTCCTATTCATCTCATCCGTCCACTTTAACCGCTGTCTTGGTTTTCCAGCCTTGGTAGTTGCATGTTGTCCTTGCAATACATACGGGCCCCGGCCTGGCTTTGGTGGTTGTGTTTGTCCCGTATCTACGTCGGTTGCGCTTGGGATTGATGTTGGTGGGTCCAAGCGGCGAGTGATTCTCTTCTCAGTGATTTCTTTGTCAGGTTTTGTGTTTTCATTACAGCAACGCATGGCGTGTTCGTTGATTCCTGTGGTGCAACTCATGCGCTGCTGTGATTTTCCCGCCTTGGTGGGTGTCGGCTTAGTCGCCAACACAACACTTTTGGCAGGTCCATTTTCGGTTGCCTGGTCTTCATCGTTTTGGTCGAGCTGCCATTTCCCGCGACGTCCTCGACCGTTACGTCGCTCGCCCGATGCTTCTTTTATTGGTCTGTTGTTCTCTGGAATGTTTTCAGTGTTTTGTGGTGTCAGAAGCTCAAAGTGTCCCGACATTGGGTTGCCTGTTAGTAGAAGGTAAATGGTTTTTGTTGTATTTTCCCGTGCTTATTATTGTTGGTCTGTCCGTAAAAGTTATTTTTGTATGTCTTGTTCTTCGTTGTTTTGAGAAGATATGAAAGTTGCTATTTTGTGTTTCCGAGAGGGCAAGTATCTCTAGGCTCGTTCCATAAGTGCCATTTTTCCGCATATAATTATAATAGTTATTGAAGTCTTTTATATCGTTGACTTCAATTAATGAAAATGTGTGAAGTTCCGACCAGTTTTGTTGTAAATATCTTAGAGCGACCTCTCGGAGTTTCTCATGATGGTTCTGGTGGCCATATAAGTATAAGCTAACTGCACGGAAAAGGCAATTTCCATCACCTACAATGTCGGATCTGGTAAAACTATCGGGAGTAGTTTCGACTGAGGCGGTTGTTTGGTTCGTCTGTAGTTGTTGTCGTGGTGTTGCTGTAGCTGTTTGTACGACAGGGGTCCGCCTCCGCAACACCCTTCCATTTTCATTATTATAATTATTATTGTTTAACATAGTATTCCCACGAGTATCCTAGGAAAGAAAGGTCGACTGCGGCAGAGCCTGGATGCCACAGCAAGGCTACTTACTCCCGGAGGGCGCCCGGTATCCGGGGGAACCGTTCGCGACTCATAAACGCTGAGCCATTCATCTTCTCGGCACGGTAAACACCTTAAGATTGCGTTTTTATTACACATAATCTGGACAACACAAGACAGCACAACATGACTCAGGTACCTCGGGATCGTCAATGCCCGTACTAGGAGAATCCTGGGATTCCCCTAGCCCCTGAGGCTATTATTATTATTATTTATTATTATTATTATATTTCGATTTCGTCTTCTAAATATACAAATGTTTGTACCTTTTCTATTCTTTCACCTTCTATTAATAGTTCCTGGCTGTCATTCGTTGCTCAAATATTTGGTTTTGGTGAAGTTTATTTTTAGACCTATTTCTCGAAGTTATTATTTAATTCAATCAATTCAATCAATAATATTATTATTATTATTATTATTATTATTATTAACTTAACAGTTAAAATATATATAATGGAAATATATTTCTTAGGTAAGCAGAATTAGTGCCAATAATCTGAAGGTATACTTGTTTATTTATTTTGGTGGGCAATATTATAAATAATTCAATATCTACAAGGAACAATAACAGTTTTGTAATATCAGTTCAGCGCTCAATCTATTATTCTTTTAAATATTTGTCAAATGCATTTTTAATAAAAGGAAATAACAATAGTAGAACAAGTTTCTTTACTTCTGGAAACAATATTTTTAGGAATTGAATTAAACATTTTCTCAACAATAACTATGTCAGTTTCTTGCCATCTGTATACATTGTTGCAAAATAATATACTTATACTATAGTACTAGTAACCTGTTTTTCAGTGTTTCATGGTATTTTTTTATGTGGATCATTGGAGTACGCAATTGCAGCTGTAACTTTCATTTTCAGTGATATTTCTGTACCTACACTAGGTTTACTACTTAAACATTCTAGATTCTTATTTATATTTGTGTATTTAAATATCAAAATACCTAAGATTGGGACTAACTGATTAAATAATAACTGTAAAAACAGACATACATAGTGGTGATGTTCCTCGTTTTAAATTTAAAACTTTTATCTTATTTGTAAGAAAGAAGAGGCATCCTTTAAAAGACGGATATAAGGTTAATATTTCTTTATAATCTTTCTCTAATTCTGCTCATCTATTTTATCAGATTTTACGCCATATTAAAATATCCGTGAAAATAAACTAGTACCAAGAGGAATTTTTTCTGTTGAGTTTTTTCCAAAAGATTCCGAAACAAAAAAACCATAAATTGCAGGTTTTGCATTGAGGTACTTTATTAAATTCCAAAAGTTACACACAATTATCGAATTGTTTAGAAAAAAGTAAAGTCGCATCAAACAATATTTTACATAACGGGGTGAGTTTTAAAGGTAATAACTCTGTTTTGAAAACACCGTATCACAGATGGAAATAAAATTCTAAAGAAATCAAAAAACGCTCGGTTTTTAGTAATTTTACATAAACTCAAATATACATTTTAGTAATAAATAATTATTGTGTTTCTTACTGAGTACAACTTATAACATTGTAAGATCAATATAAACAGTAATTAATAATTAGTATGGAGTTTCAAATATGTTCTGCCCAGTGACCACAAAATGCCCTTTCTATAGTTACCCACTACTGATATTTGCGTGGTTGAAACTTCACGCTAGTCGCAACAGCAGAACATAACTTTCCAAGGAATCGACATTGATATACTTTGCTCTAATATTTTCCGAGATATTTAATCTATTTTACCAATGGGCTTACATGTACTTTATATGTGACATCTTATCGTACACAGAATCAAATCACTTATCACCTGAGCACTAGTGTGTCTAAGGGGGCATATCGGTCATCCACCCTTATGGATCTACAATATAACGCACCCTCTGGAAACAAGACTTCTTTTTATTTGGAGTAATCCCCTCCTCCATTAGTTGAATTGGGAAGAGCCTAAACTTTCCGCACTCCTATCCCCTCATAGGTTTCTTTGCCTTTAATGTTATCTTTATTTCCCTAAGACAACGTTCTTTTGTATCTCTATTAGTGTATTCATATTCCAATTCAAATTCAATGTCTTTTATTAACCCAGTTGATTACATATGGTAACACTGGTTTCGTCATAGAATAAACTAAAATAGAAATAATGTATAATTATAAATATAGCTATAGCTACCATCAAAACACAAATATAACTACAAATAGATAGATAGTCGCATACACACATACCTAAGTAAATAAATATAAAAATATAATAAAACAATATATAAAACATAACCGGCCAAGTGCAAGTTGAACTTGCGCAATTAGTGTTCCGTATGTTGATAGTTTTTGAAATAAAAAATTTTGTTACAGAGGTCACTGAGACTTCACAAAACACACCCAAATGAGTTTTCAACAAAGTTTGTTTCCAATCTTTACTAAAATCTGATGACCATGAAATTTTTGTTTTTTTTTATATACCACGTAAATTATTAAAGGTAAGGCACTCGTGATAATTTTCGTTCAATCTACACCTCGTGGAGAATATTCCAGAATTTTTTCAAAATTTTTTGATGAGTACTTTTCGAGATAAGGCTGGGGACAGCGATTTTTCGCGATTTTTTAAAAATAATACAAAGAAAAATGCGCGCAATTATTTCATTGTATATATATTTTTTACTTGTGTTTTCACAAGCTTTCATTTGACACCACACTCGATGACCTAGTAAAAAAATTTTTTTTTTCACTTTCGATTTCATCCCCCAAAACTATCGCCTTAAGTCAAAATTTAACTCTCAAAACTACATGGTTCTGATGAGGCCTCAATTCCTATATTATTACCAAATTTCAACTTTCTATGCAAAATAGTTTCGGAGAAAATCGGGTGTGACAGACAGACAGACAGACACCGAAGTGATCTTATAAGTGTTCCGTACGGAACACTAAAAATATCCAAGTAAAAACACAGAAATAAGTACAAATAAGTAGATAGTCGCATACACATATTCCAGTAAAAAGGTATAAGAATATAATAAAATAATAAATAAACAAAATATCTCACACAAACAGAGGCATGATATATCCTACTATCCGACTCATACACGGATCTGCACCGCCTGGCTGATATACGCCCCTGCCCAGCTGTGTTTTATATTAAATTCCAATTTTAGATTCATCACAAGTTACAACTGCCCTTGCTGGATAAAAAAGAAACAAACTACTCGACAGTGTAAAAGACGTCTCCCAACAACATTCCCTTAATTTTCTTTTTAAAGGTCAGTGCACAAAAAATGTCCTTCACACCCCGAGGAAGCATATTAAACAAATTGATCACATAATAAGTCGGTGTCGTCTTGAAGGCTTCACGTGAATGTCTCATAAGGCAAATATCATTTCTTGACCGGGTATTATACACATGGAAAAACCCATTATGTTCTAATAACGGTCTTTTTTGTTGAATATATACAAGTAGTTTTAAAATATATATGGAGACTACGGTCAAAATACGATACCTCCCGAAAATATCGCAGCAGATGAAGTTATAGGGTAAATCGAATATTAAACGAATTATCCTTTTCTGAATAACGAATATCCTATGAATGTCCATAGCTTGTCCCCATTTTTTTATATCATAGGACAGTGCTGAATGTACGAACGCATAATAAACATTAGAATGTTTTTATCCTCCAAAGAATTTTTTAAGGAGTTAATAATATAAAACGCCTTGTTGAGCACACCCCATCAACATATTCACTCCACTTAAGACAAGAATCGATGTTCAGACCAAGGAAATTGATAATCTCTCGAGGACAAAACAAATGTCCCTCGAACTGGAAATCGGAAGGGGCAGGTCTTATTGTTGCGACATCCAAACATACCATCTTTAAATAGTTAATAAGTCTATTGGCGTCGCACCAACCAGAAAACTCCCGAAACATGGTAGATACATTATGAGATATTTTTTCGCCGCACTGGTCACTTACTACAATTATTTTTTTAGTGCTTGAGAAACGACTGCGTAGGTCAACGCCAAGTATTGTTTCTATATGTATTTATGGTTTAAGCTCCCATGAGCATAACGGCATACTATTTTCACGATAAAATTTTAAAGGACCTTTTGTGTGTGAAAGCTGTTGTGGTGCTAATTTTAAAGTCAAATTTTATAATAATTTTAATACTTTGTAAGATATTTTTAAACATTTTTAAAAATTTGATTTGCATACTTTTCAGTGTTCACTGAAATAGTTTTTGTTTATTATAATTGAAATAAAGACTTAATGTCGAAACGTAGGTTATTTGGTGGTTAATTTTTAGTGTTACAGCAGATCTAATCTTTTTAATTTATAGAAGTTAATAATCATATATTTGTAATCTATTACCCTGCAACACTCTAATAGCTGTACAAAATTAGTTGAGGTACGAAATTATTTAAGTAGCTACACCATAATAGATACGGTATTTTGAATACGAAAATACTCTATAGAATCGAAACCCCATAATATTAGTTAAGTCCAATACATCATCATAAAATATAATAAAAATATATCAAATCTAGAATTTCATTTTTTTTTTAATTCCCTCGAAATAAAAAAAAAAGATATTTTCTGCAAATAAAAAATGGGAAATAATCAGAGTTGAATGAATTTTACAATAGCAGCAGTGGTTGATAAAATATAAGATGGATAACTGAGAGTTGTTCCACGTAGTTTTATTTATAACAATTAATTTAGAAGAATTTAATTTAACCTGTCTGCTGTCTCTAAAATTGTATGATATAATCTTTCGTTTTTATTATTTGAGTCAATGACTTATCCTAAAATACAAAATATTACTTTTGGCCTGACCAAGACTTATATGAAAAGGAACAGCTCGGAAGAGATTAAAGGAAAATAAAGAGCACGTCAGCCAAAAGAACATGATTAACTTTTATGGCTTACTTCTTTTATAAAAAATGATACTTGGATTAAGAAATGAGAGTATGAAATAAATGAAAAAAGATGATATCAGTTAGAAAGTTTACTGTTTAAATAAGCATATTTTTGTCAATTTGACGTGACCTTAGATCTATGAACTTTAAACCTTAATTTTTACTCCAAATAAAAGATTTCATGTTAGCCTAGTCTATTTGACTTGATATTTCTGACATTTAGTGTTGCCCCAAAAATATTATATACAAAAGTAATAGGTATTGAAAATAAGTATCGAATGGAAATAGACCAAGGCCCTATTTCGGATTCGGTAAGTCAAAGTCTGACCTGAACTATTGAATGAAAATGGGCCAAGCCCTCTTTTAGGCCTCCAAGCACAAGTTCCGTTTTTAATGCAAAAAATGGCGCCAAAAGTGTTTTCATGTTCATGAAATATACCCCATAATAACCCCAATTCCAACATCTCACATCTTAATTCAGTAAAAGGGTGTAGCTTTAGAATAGGTCTAACTTGAAGGATTAAATTGACAATTATCAATCAAATAAAGTTATGGTGATGTACAGGGTGGTCCAAATTGGACACTTTTAAAGGTAAACCCTTTTATCTAAAGGAGATAGACCAAAACTGATGTAGGTGTCAGAGGCTCAATTTTTATCATAAACGCAATGGTAAAAACCGCATATCGATATCTAGTACCGTTTCAGATATAGAGGGTGTTTTTCAAAAATCTGCATTTTGGAAAAAAGAATTACAATCTTTTCCTATTGAAAATTTTTGATTTCTGTAAAAACATTCTCAAAGCACTTTTTCACATGAATTTTAACAGTGTAAGTTACATTTTTTTACAATTAATATTTTAATAGTTATTAACGCAAAAGTATATTTTTTAAATGAGATACCCTGTATATTTTTCCTTATCCGAATAGAGCATTATATTACCTTCTAAAAATATAGTACGTTTTATATTTTGCTTAAATCTACTTCAAAATATAAAGGTTTTCAGTTTTTAAGCGAGTTTTAAATGCACATTTTGTGAAGTAGGCTTTGCACGGAGCGGCCATATGGTGTAATCCAATTGTTTACTAGTAGTTGTCAAATTTTACTTCAGGATCAGTTATAGAATTGTCAAATAAATCGCAATGTAGTTTGAAAATTACGAAAGATGGGATATGATTGTGTGTTTCATACAAACCGGAGAAAATTCAGAATAGGTAAGTAATTTGTACCACGAACGGTATCCAGAGAGGCGTCAACCCTTCAAGGATTTATTCACTCGATTGCGATCCAACCTAGTTAATAATGGCCAGTTTGAAAAGAAACGACCCAAAAATTATGCATCAAACAGGGATAAGGAGTTAGAAGAAATAGTAGGTTTGAAGAAGCACAAATTCAGGCCATATAGGACAAGAAAAGTTCATCACCTTAGAGACGGAGATTTTCAACTGTGTATGGATTTTTGCCAATGATTTCTGGAGAATTGTAACCATGTTCCGAACTTTTCATTAAATTGCATTTGCACAGACGAAGCTTATGTAAGCAATACAGGTATTTTTAACCGTTACAAGTCTTATACGTGGGCACAAAAAAATCCTCATTTAGTTGTGGAGCAAAGAAATCAAAGCATATTTGGATTTAATGTGTAGCCAGGAATTTTTAGAGGCAGGGTTATAGGTCCATTTATTTACGAAGGAACACTCACCTCTCAGAGATTTTTAGAAATTTTAAGGCAGCAAATAGAACCTCTTGTTGATGAACTGCCGTTAATGGACCTTAGAAATATATTTTTTTCAACACGACGGGGCACCCCCTCATAACTCTGCAGTTATCAGTAATATTTTATCGGCCAATTTCAACAATAACTGGATAGCCAACCAAGGTCCGAACCGTTGGCCGGCAAGGTCACCGGGTTTAACACCCATGGACTTCTATCTCTGGGGAAGATTGAAAGACCTAATTTTTAAATTGCCGACAAACACCAGTCAAGAGTTAGAAGCCGCAGTGGTACACAGTTTTGCAGCTCTCACTCCTCTTGAACTAATCAACTCGGTAAGAGGTGTCCAGAAAAGGTGCCACCTATGTGTAAAAGAAACTGGTCGACATTTCGAACATCTCTTATAGAAAATTGTTTTGTTTTAGTTTGCTCTACTCAGAATAAATTGTTTTATTGTTGTTTTGTTTTATTTTGTACATAGTTTAAAGTACTGTAGCATTTAGTAAATTTCATTGTAGTTATGACTCTTAGAGTTACTTCTGGGAATTTTTTTACCGTTTGGTTGCTATCGGTAATCAATTGATATTGCCGCTCCGCCCAAAGCATACTTCACAAAATGTGCATTTAAAACTGAAAACTATTTTGAAGTAGATTTAAGCACAATATAAAGTGTGCTATATTTTTGGAATGGTAATTCAAAGCTCTATTCGGATAAGGAAAAGTATACAGGGTAAACCATTTAAATATATTTTTGCGTTAATAACTATTAAAATATTAGTTGTAAAAAAATATAACTTACACTGTTGAAATCCACGTGAAAAAGTGCTTTGAGAGTGTTTTTACAGAAATCAAAAATTTTCAATAGGAAAAGAATTACAAACATTTTTCCAAAATGCAGTTTGTTGAAAAACATCCTGTATATCTGAAACGGTACTAGATATCAATATGCGATTTTCACCATTGAGTTTATTATAAAAATTGAGCCTCCGACACCGACATCAGTTTTCGTCTATCTCCTTTAGATAAAGGTGTGTTAAAAGGGTCCAATTTGGACCACCCTGTACAGTACAAGACCATAACATTCATTACATTTATAATTAAATCAAATAAAAATAAAATATTGTGTTAGAATTCTAAAAGCTATTCAATTTTCTCACTGCTCCCAGGTCTTGGTTGATTCGTTGGTTGGTTGTTGAAGAGGTAAGCGATTATTCCCAGATCTTATCTCTCGATAGAAATATTATAGTGTCAAAAGTGAATGCCAATTAGTCCGCTAGAGGATTGATTCCATGACAATTAGAATGAGTCTAGCTTTTAGACTTTTTTAGTGAATCTGGCTCTTAATGTTTATTCGAAAGCCCTTATCAAAACCTACAGCGATTGTATTTAACAATTTCCATGGTAAATCTCAATTTCGACGATTCTTCTGGTTCTTCTAAGAGCTGTAGGCTCAATGTGAAATATTTTTATACGCATTGTCTGGTTATACAGTAATATTTAATTTTGAGTACTTAAAATCAGATTAAAAAACATCGTTATGCAGTCCTACATACCTAGTTAGTCTATGTTATTAAAACTCAGCCTCTGAGTTTCATGATAATCACTAGGTACATATTTTTGCTCGGAAAAGTTCAGATGACTCATCTATAAAGATTTCCTTGCAACAAAAGCAATAAGAAACCTCCCTTTCTAGTCTAGCCTAATATGAAGCATAAGCAGAGTTAAAATATTTTTAGATCAATACGTGTTAAAAACCCGATTTTCAACAGCAACAAATAAGTTTTCTATTCTCTTAATTTCAGTTATAAATAAAATGACAAGACTTGTCAATGCACGAAAAAGCCTCAGCTGCTTGAATGTAATGCACGTTACGGTACGTCATAATATTAAATGAGATTTTCCTTTCTTAGCTAGCTTTGTTCATAGTTCAATAACAGTGGAAAAAGTTGGCAAAGTTATTTATCCATTGCAAATATCAGTTATTTATTTATTTTCTTGAAACCACTATATAACGACATGCTTTTATACATTATTTTTGTTATGAGAAATAATGACAAAATGATATAATTCAGATTTGTAAACTCCAAATACCCTAAGGACATATGTAGCGGAAAATACGAAAACTTAAATATTGAAAAATAAATAAAAAAATAATAAATAAACATTGAAGTCCAACCAAACAAGGTTCTGAGGGCATCCTCGCATGTACGGAAAATGCGGCTATTTTATTCACATTATGTTGTCAAAAATCACTTCTTTTCTTCTAGAAGTTGAAAAGCTTCAAGCAGTTGAGTGTTTTATGTTTGATTAAAAAAATATAGATTTGATGGGAGCACGCAACAGTTAAGAAAAGAGGTCACAGTTATAATTTTCTCAAACTCTAGATATTTACGTACCAATAGCTCATTGCATTCCCTGCAACACGTGTTGTAGACCCATAAAAAATAAATTAAATAAAATGGTAAAATAAAATTAAGATTCCTAAATATTCATTCCATTAGAAAGATTGTTTTTCAAACCAACCGAAAATTCAAAAAAAAAGATTCAAGGGAAAATACGACAATCGTATAATTCCAGAAAAAAAAATGTATCCGAAATTAAACTTAAGAATTTGTTTGCCAAGTAAAGGCCAAACTTTGGCTACCAGAGATTGTCTATGGTCATGAGCGGTTATTAGTGTAACTACATGAATCATACGATTTTGTCCTAGATACAATTTTAGAACTCGGCTTAGTTCCCAGTGGAGTGATAGCTTCTGTTCATTTTTATTAAAGACTATAGTTGACTATAGTTGAAGTATATATTATTGCCACCAGAAGTCACTTTGAAGACGAATTTCCAGTTATTTACTATATAGAAATTGGTAAGGTTTAAATTAATCTCAGGAATCTAGATATTTAAAGGCACCCAAATCAAAAAGTGTTCTATAGTAAGAGGTTACAGGCCATTGGAGGCTACTACTTATTGGAAATAAAGGGCCCGAGTTTGGTTAGACCTCTATATTAGTTAGTCCTCTATAAAATTCTTTGTAATCTAATATTTCAGTGCATAATATTCGGTAATAATAGCCCTTAAATTACTTTATACCTGCTGTGGCAAGCCCGTTATAAAAATGGCAACCGGAAATATAACATGTCCAGGAAATTGACAGTTTCTCGGTAGCATGTTATGCTAAATCCGTAAATTGATTATTCGGATCTCTGAAGTTGGCATCTTAGTTAAAAAAATCGCGCCTGGATTTCTAGTTGAAACTTCGCAGCCTGTAGTCATAGTTGTCCTCTGCAACATTGCAAGAACATCAATTTATCTTGAGTGAAGTGATGATGAAAACTTCATAGTCAGAAATGTTATCCTCGAATTCTTTTCAAGAGAGAAGAATTTGGAGTGCTCACTTCAGAACTCCTCGGTGGTATTTTTAGGTTATATTTTTAGATGTAGTAGTCTATTGAAAAAGCTAAATTTCACAGTAAGTGAAAGATCCAACAGAAATGCAGCTTCTTTTCAAAAGTTCAATAGCAGTTTCTAAATTAGCCCTACTCGGTCCAATAGAGTTATAATATAGAACTCCAGTATTACATACAGTAGTGAGGAGTTTGGAATGGTTCCGAAGCATCGAAGATAAAATGAAAACTTTTGGTTATATAAATGTTTTATGGTGCCACAGGGCTCTGTCTCTCTTTATTTATTCCCTTACATTTCGATAAAGGTGTTTACTATGTAGATGCAAAGCCAATTCTCTGGAAGGTCTTGACGTTAAAATGAGTCATGGCATAGATAAAGTAAATGTTTACTCAATGGAATGTCAAGCTAAATGTTGATAGGACTCAGGAGATTGTATTTTCTTTTAAACTATGTTAGGAATTTGGAACCTTTGCACAATGACTTTACTCAGTATATGTCACCACTACCCGTATGATGAAGTTAACATGGTTAGAGAAACGCCCGTCGAGCGCAAAAATTAAGCGTTTGGTATAGTGGTGTTATATAATGAATAGTTTTCTTTTAACAATAATGTTCTAAATGAAGGTTTAAGTATACATACTAAACTTAATTGGGTTGCTTATATTACGACTTTAAAAGCTAAGCTATCATCTGCATTTTTCTAATAATAAAATTTCGAAAACTTGTTGGTAACGATTGAGTTTTAAACGTGTATTATTTTGCTTTTAGTCTATCCAACGCGGCATTTATCTATAAGGTAATTCAAATGCTTTATCTATATTTAGAATCCAAAAAAGGTTGTACGAATAATTGCGAATGTGCAGTTTCAAACTCATTGTAGGCTGCATTTTATAAATCCTAAAACTATGATACTTACTTCTAAAACTGTCAAGGGATATACATTAGACTGCATTTTGCAACCTTTTGTTCCTAAATAGTAAACGGATATTTTTTTTCCACACTAAACACTATTCCTCATGTTTTGATATCAAATTTGAATTTGAAACTTAAAAAACTACTAGAAATGATAGTTTTGTTCGAAAAAAACGCATTTTCCCAACCATATAGCACCCTTCACTCTATGATTTTTAATAACTTCTTGAAATATATAAAAATAATTTTCAGTTAAGTTCTTAATATGACAATTAATAATTGAGAAGCTGATGTAATTAAGACAACCAGGATACAGATCAGATAAGACATCTAAAAATTCTTTAAAAATTGATCTAGACAATGCATTGCCGAATTCTGCAAAAAACTTTCATGAGTAAATTTTAAAAAATGATAAAAAATATTTAGTGATAAATGCTCAGTCGGTGAGTGACGCGGCGACTTTCTCCAGGAAGTGTAATTTGTCTAATATGTAGTGTATTGATATTTATTACGTTTTTACTGTACGTATATTTTATCTCTGCATATGTTTTAAACGTGCTATAATTATATATTTTTTTATAAAATATGGTCAATAAATTATATTTATTTTATTTATCTATTTGAGTCCCGAAAATAACTGTTTATAGAAGGTGTTACCAGAACTATTCAGATACAATTAATTTTATACCCGAGCAATGTGAAACCTAAACTTATTTAAAATGAAATAGTAAACGTTTTGAATAGTGTAGCTTCTACGTATGTAACACATGGGCTGAAAAGTCCCGGGCCTAACAAAGAAAACACGGTTTTTTTGGTTCAAAATTAGCTTTATTCATCAACGTAATCTCCATCAAGAGCAACGCAATCATTCCAGCGCCGCTCTAACATTTCAATACCACTTTTGTAGAACGATTTATCTTTTGCCTCAAAATAGGCCTCAGTTTCAGCGATAACCTCTTCATTCGTGCGAAATTTCTTACCGGCGAGCATTTTTTTTCAGGTCTGCGAACAGCCAGTAGTCGCTGGGAGCCAAACCTGGCGAATACGGTGGATGTGGGAGCAATTCGAAGTTCAATTCATGTAGTTTTGCCATTGTTTTGATTGACTTGTGACACGGTGCGTTGTCTTGATGAAACAAAATTTTTTTCTTTGCCATATGCGGTCGTTTCTTTGCAATTTCGGCCTTCAAAACGCTCCAATAACGCTATATAATATTCACTGTTGATGGTATTTCCTTTCTCAAGATAGTCGATGAATATTACACCACGCACATCCCAAAATACCGAGGTCATAACCTTTCCAGCCGATTGTTGTGCTTTCGGGCGCTTTGGACGAGGTTCACCAGTTGCTGTCCACTCAGATGACGATCGTTTTGATTCCGGAGTGAAGTGATGGATCCATGTTTCATCCATTGTCACATATCGACGCAAAAATTCCGGTTTGTTACGTTTAAACATGGCCAAACACTGCTCAGAATCATCAACACGTTCTTGTTTTTGATCAACAGTGAGCAAACGCGGCACCCACTTTGAACAGAGCTTTCTCATAGTCAAATGCTCATGCAATATAAAGCCAACACGTTCTTTTGATATCTTTACGATGTCAGCTAACTCACGCAACTTCACTTTTCGATCATTCAAAACGATTTTATGGATTTTTTTGATGTTTTCTGGTGTTACCGCCTCATTTGGACGTCCACTGCGTTCTGCATCATCGGTGTCTCTACGACCACGTTTGAAGTCAGCAAACCAACGTTTTATTGTTGTTTCTGATGGAGCGGAGTCCCCATAACACTTTTCAAGCCATTGCTTCGCTTGAACGGTATTTTTTCCCATCAAGAAGCAGTGTAAAATTAAAACACGAAATTGTTTTTGATCCATTGTTTTGAAAATAACAAAACTAGCGTCACTCTTAGCACAATAACTCACAAACTAATGAATAGAATATCATGAAATTTTAACAGCTGTCTTTTGAAGGTTAGTATTAACTGAAAAAAAGGTGACTGCAATAAAACTAGCGCTATCTATGTGTTAGGCCGGGACTTTTCAGCCCATGTGTTATATACATAAAGTTACTTTGAATTTCTTCGCACATTTCCGATCAGTGACAAATATAAGTTATCACATTTATACAAAAAAAAATCTCTCTCTTTTAAGTGAGACACGTGTTTTCTTAAGTATCTTTCTCATGCTGAATCCAAAAAATCATAAAAAAAGACATCAACCGTGAGGTTCTTCTCAGAAAATACACTTAGAGTTGCCAGAAAACTATTAAATTGGAAAAAATACATTTTAATAAATAAACTATAAAACTGATAACCATTTAAATTATGGAATAAGACTATTATTAAATGTCCTGAATCACCATTTATCATAAAAACTTAAAAATATTAGGTTTTAGTGTTCATGTTTAACAAGAAATAAGCATATATCACCTTTAACTAAGCTAACGTAGCAAAACGCTGTTGGGCAGCCGCTAAATTAAAAAAAATTGTTCTTAATTTTTATTAACATTGAACAAAACACTCACGCGCTCAGTGACTCACACACTCACTCATTCACATACCCCCATACTCACTCACTCACTCAGTTCTACACTCACTAGCTCGCTCACTCACTCACTCACTCACTATCGCACTCACTCACTTACTCACTCATTCGCTCACTCACTCACTACTTCTAAAACTGTCAAGGGCAACCTTCTTAATAGTAAACGGATATTTTTTCCGCACTAAACACTATTCCTCATGTTTTGATATCAAATTTGAATTTGAACCCTAAAAAAACTACTAGAAATGATAGTTTTGTTCGAAAAAAACGCATTTTCCCAACCATATATCAACCTTGTAAATGTTAAATAAGTTTTTTGTTGAAACTGAACATAAAACTTTATTTTTTGATGTCAAGTCAGCATTAAATATTTCAAACAACACTGGAAATAATAATTTTGTTCAATATTAATAAAAATTAAAAACAATTTTTTAATTGCACATATTTATTTTAAACAGAATTTTGCTACGTAGCTTAGTTAAAGGCGGTATATACATGTTTTTTGTTAAACATGAACACTGAAACCTAATATTTTTAAGTTTTATGATAAATGTAGATTCAGAACATTTAAAGATGTTCGAAATAATTTTAATGATTATACAGTTTTACATTATTTATTAAAATGGTTTTTTTTTCAAATTTAATAGTTTTCTGGCAACTTTAAGTGTGTTTTCTGAAAATACCTCATGGTGAATGTCTTTTTTTATGATTTTTTTGATTCAGCATAAAAAAATACTTAAGAAAACACGTGACTCACTTAAAAGACAGATATTTTTTTTTATTTTGTAT
>CM032449.1:99532568-99541139 GCA_019049505.1 Pachyrhynchus sulphureomaculatus | reverse complement strand
ATCAAAGCATATTTGGATTTAATGTGTAGCCAGGTAATTTTAGAGGGCAGGTTATAGGTCCATGTTATTTACGAAGGAACACTCACCTCTCAGAGATTTTTTAGAAATTTTTTTAGAGTGCAGCAAGCATAGAACCTCTTGTTGATGAACTGCCGTTAATGGACCTTTAGAAATATATTTTTATCAACACGACGGGGCACGCCCCTCTAACTCTGCAGATATCAGTAATATTTTATCGCCCAATTTCAACAATAACTGGGATAGCCAACCAAGGTCCGAACCGTTGGCCGGCAAGGTCACCGGGTTTAACACCCGATGGACTTCTATCTCTGCCCCCCCCCCCCCCCCCCCCCCCCCCCCCCCCCCCCCCCCCCCCCCCCCCCATATCGGGAAAGATTGAAAGACCTAATTTTTAAATTGCCGACAAACACCAGTCAAGAGTTAGAAGCCGCAGTGGTACACAGTTTTTGCAGCTCTCCACTCCTCTTGAACTAATCTACAAACTCGAGTTAAAAGGTGTCCAGAAAAAGGTGCCACATATGTGTAAGAAGAAACTGGTCGGACATTTTTCGAACATCTCTTATAGGAAAAAATATAAAAATTGTTTTGTTTTAGGTTTTGCTCTACTCAGAATAAATTTTTTTATTGTTGTTTTGTTTTATTTTGTACATAGTTTAAAGTACTGTAAAAGCGTAGCATTTAGGTAAAAAAATTTCATTGTAGTTATGACTCTTAGAGTTACTTCTGGAATTTTTTTACCGTTTGGTTGCTAGGTCGGTAATCAATTGATATTGCCGCTCCGCCCAAAGCATACTTCACAAAATGTGCATTTAAAACTGAAAAAAACTATTTTGAAGTAGATTTAAGCACAATATAAAGTGTGCTATATTTTTGGAATGGTAAATTCAAATGCTCTATTCGGATAAGGAAAAAGTATATACAGGGTAAACCATTTAAATATATTTTTTGCGTTAATAAAACTATTAAAAAAAAATATTAGTTGTAAAAAAATATAACTTACAGCTGTTGAAATTCCACGTGAAAAAAAGTGCTTTGAGAATGGTTTTTTACAGAAATCAAAAAGTTTTTTCAATAGGAAAAGAATTACAAACATTTTTCCAAAATGCGCAGTTGGTTGAAAAACGGATCTCCTGTATAATCTGAAACGGTACTAGATATCAATATCGCGCGCTATTTTCCACCATTGAGTTTAATTATAAAAATTGAGCCTCGACACCGACATCAGTTTTTTCTGTCTATCTCCATTTAGATAAAGGTGTGTTAAAAGGGTCCAATTTTGGACCACCCTGTACAGTACAAAGACCATAAACATTCATTACATTTATAATTAAATCAATCAAAAAAATAAAAATATTGTGTTAGAATTCTAAAAGCTAATTCAATTTTCTCACTGTCCTCCCCAGGTCTTGGTTGATTCGTTGGTTGGTTGTTTGAAGAGTAAGCGATTATTCCCAGATCATAATCTCTCGATAGAAATATTATAGTGTCAAAAGTGAATGCCAATTAGTACCGCTAGAGGATTGAGTTTCCAATGACAATTAAGAATGAGTCTAGCTTTTTAGACTTCTTTTTTAGTGAATCTGGCTCTTAATGTTTATTCGAAAGCCCTTATTTTCAAAACCTACAGCGATTGTATTAACAATTTCCATGGTAAATCTCAATTTTTCGACGATTCTTCTGGTTCTTCTAAAGAGCTGGTAGGCTCAATGGAAAATGCGGGTGGAAAAATATTTTTATACGCATTGTCCTGTTATACAGTAATATTTAATTTTGAGTACTTTCAAAGTAAAATCAGATTAAAAAAAAACTATCGTATATGCAGTCCCTACATACCTAGTTAGTCTTTGTTATTAAAACCTCAGCCTCTGAGGTTTTCATGATAATCACTAGGTACATATTTTTGCTCGGTAAAAGTTCAGATGACTCATCTATAAAGATTTCCTTGCAACAAAAGCAATAAGAAACCTCCCTTTCTAGTCTAGGGGCCTAATATGAAAGCATAAGCAGAGTTAAAATATTTTTAGCGTCAATACGTGTTAAAACAACAAAAACCCGATTTAGTTCAACAGCAACAAATAAGTATTCTATTTCTCTTAATTTTCAGTTATAAATAAAATGACCAAGGGATGACAGGACTTGTCAATGCACGGAAAAAGCCCTCAGCTGCTTGCTTCCGCTGCTTGAGTGTAATGCAAACGTTACGGTACGTCATAATATTAAAAAAATGAGATTTCCTTTCTTAGCTAGCTTTGTTCATAGTTTTCAATAACAGTGGAAAAAAAAGTTGGCAAAGTAATTTATCCATTGCAAATATCAGTTATTTATTTTATTTTCTTGAAACCACTAATAAAACGACATGCTTTATAACATTATTTTTGTTATGAGCAAATAATGACAAATAAAGATATAATTCAGATTTTGTAAACTCCAAATACCCTAAAGGACATATGTTAGCGGAAAATACGAAAACTTAAAATATTGAAAAATAAAAATAAAAAAAATAATAAATAAACATGGAAGTCCCAACCAAACAAGGTTCTGAGGGGCATCCTCGCATGTACGGAAAATGCGGGCTATTTTTATTCACATTATGTTGTCAAACAATCACTATCTTTTCTTCTAGAAGTTGAAAAGCTTCAAGCAGTTGAGTGTTTATATGTTTGATTAAAAAAAATTTAGATTTTGATGGGAGCACGCAAAAACAGTTAAGAAAAAAAGAGGTCACAGTTATAATTTTCTCAAACTCTAGATATTTACGTTACCAATAGCTCATTGCATTCCCCCTGCAAAACGTGTTGTAGACCCATAAAAAAATAAATTAAATAAAATGGTAAAATAAAATTAAGATTCCTAAATATTCATTCCTTAGAAAAAGATTGTTTTTCAACCAACCGAAAATTCAAAAAAAAAAAGATTTCAAGGGGGAAAATACGACAATCGTATAATTCCAGAAAAAAAAAAAAATGTATCCGAAATTAAACTTAAGAATTTGTTTGCCAAGTAAAGGCCAAACTTTGGCTACCAGAGATTGTCTATGGTCATGAGCGGTTATTAGTGTAACTACATGAATCATACGATTTTGTCCTAGATACAATTTTAGAACTCGGCTTAGTTCCCAGTGGAGTGATAGCTTCTGTTCATTTTTATTAAAGACTATAGTTGACTATAGTTGAAGTATATATTATTGCCACCAGAAAAGTCACTTTGAAGACGAATTTCCAGTTATTTACTATATAGAAATTTGGTAAGGTTTAAAAATTAATCTCAGGAATCTAGATATTTAAAGGCACCCAAATCAAAAAGTGTTCTATAGTAAGAGGTTACAGGCCATTGGAGGCTACTACTTATTGGAAATAAAGGGCCCGAGTTTGGTTAGACCTCTATATTAGTTAGTCCTCTATAAAATTCTTTGTAATCTAATATTTCAGTGCATAATATTCGGTAATAATAGCCCTTAAATTACTTTATACCTGCTGTGGCAAGCCCGTTATAAAAATGGCAACCGGAAATATAACATGTCCAGGAAATTGACAGTTTCTCGGTAGCATGTTATGCTAAATCCGTAAATTGATTATTCGGATCTCTGAAGTTGGCATCTTAGTTAAAAAATCGCGCCTGGATTTCTAGTTGAAACTTCGCAGCCTGTAGTCATAGTTGTCCTCTGCAACATTGCAAGAACATCAATTTATCTTGAGTGAAGTGATGATGAAAACTTCATAGTCAGAAATGTTATCCTCGAATTCTTTTCAAGAGAGAAGAATTTGGAGTGCTCACTTCAGAAACTCCTCGGTGGTATTTTTAGGTTATATTTTTAGATGTAGTAGTCTATTGAAAAAGCTAAATTTCACAGTAAGTGAAAGATCCAACAGAAATGCAGCTTCTTTTCAAAAGTTCAATAGCAGTTTCTAAATTAGCCCTACTCGGTCCAATAGAGTTATAATATAGAACTCCAGTATTACATACAGTAGTGAGGAGTTTTGGAATGGTTCCGAAGCATCGAAGATAAAATGAAAACTTTTGGTTATATAAATGTTTTATGGTGCCACAGGGCTCTGTCTCTCTTTATTTATTCCCTTACATTTCGATAAAGGTGTTTACTATGTAGATGCAAAGCCAATTCTCTGGAAGGTCTTGACGTTAAAATGAGTCATGGCAATAGATAAAGTAAATGTTTACTCAATGGAATGTCAAGCTAAATGTTGATAGGACTCAGGAGATTGTATTTTCTTTTAAACTATGTTAGGAATTTGGAACCTTTGCACAATGACTTTACTCAGTATATGTCACCACTACCCGTATGATGAAGTTAAACATGGTTAGAGAAACGCCCGTCGAGCGCAAAAATTAAGCGTTTGGTATAGTGGTGTTATATAATGAATAGTTTTCTTTTAACAATAATGTTCTAAATGAAGGTTTAAGTATACATACTAAACTTAATTGGGTTGCTTATATTACGACTTTAAAAGCTAAGCTATCATCTGCAATTTTTCTAATAATAAAATTTCGAAAACTTGTTGGTAACGATTGAGTTTTAAACGTGTATTATTTTGCTTTTTAGTCTATCCAACGCGGCATTTATCTATAAGGTAATTCAAATGCTTTTATCTATATTTTAGAATCCAAAAAAGGTTGTACGAATAATTGCGAATGTGCAGTTTCAAAACTCATTGTAGGCTGCATTTTATAAATCCTAAAACTATGATACTTACTTCTAAAACTGTCAAGGGATATACATTAGACTGCATTTTGCAACCTTTTGTTCCTAATAGTAAACGGATATTTTTTTTCCCACACTAAACACTATTCCTCATGTTTTGATATCAAATTTGAATTTGAAACTTAAAAAACTACTAGAAATGATAGTTTTGTTCGAAAAAAAAAAAAACGCATTTTCCCAACCATATAGCACCCTTCACTCTATGATTTTTTTAATAACTTCTTGAAATATATAAAAAATAATTTTCAGTTAAGTTCTTAATATAACAATTAATAATTGAGAAGCTGATGTAATTAAGACAACCCAGGATACAGATCAGATAAGACATCTAAAAATTCTTTAAAAATTGATCTAGACAATGCATTGCCGAATTCTGCAAAAAACTTTCATGAGTAAATTTTAAAAAATGATAAAAATATTTAGTGATAAATGCTCAGTCGGTGAGTGACGCGGCGACTTTCTCCAGGAAGTGTAATTTGTCTAATATGTAGTGTATTGATATTTATTACGTTTTACTGTACGTATATTTTATCTCTGCATATGTTTTAAACGTGCTATAATTATATATTTTTTTATAAAATATGGTCAATAAATTATATTTATTTTATTTATCTATTTGAGTCCCGAAATAACTGTTTATAGAAGGTGTTACCAGAACTATTCAGATACAATTAAATTTTATACCCGAGCAATGTGAAACCTAAACTTATTTAAAATGAAATAGTAAACGTTTTGAATAGTGTAGCTTCTACGTATGTAACACATGGGCTGAAAAGTCCCGGGCCTAACAAAGAAAACACGGTTTTTTTTTTTGGTTCAAAATTAGCTTTATTCATCAACGTAATCTCCATCAAGAGCAACGCAATCATTCCAGCGCCGCTCTAACATTTCAATACCACTTTTGTAGAACGATTTATCTTTTGCCTCAAAATAGGCCTCAGTTTCAGCGATAACCTCTTCATTCGTGCGAAATTTCTTACCGGCGAGCATTTTTTTCAGGTCTGCGAACAGCCAGTAGTCGCTGGGAGCCAAACCTGGCGAATACGGTGGATGTGGGAGCAATTCGAAGTTCAATTCATGTAGTTTTGCCATTGTTTTGATTGACTTGTGACACGGTGCGTTGTCTTGATGAAACAAAATTTTTTTCTTTGCCATATGCGGTCGTTTCTTTGCAATTTCGGCCTTCAAACGCTCCAATAACGCTATATAATATTCACTGTTGATGGTATTTCCTTTCTCAAGATAGTCGATGAATATTACACCACGCACATCCCAAAATACCGAGGTCATAACCTTTCCAGCCGATTGTTGTGCTTTCGGGGGCGCTTTGGACGAGGTTCACCAGTTGCTGTCCACTCAGATGACGATCGTTTTGATTCCGGAGTGAAGTGATGGATCCATGTTTCATCCATTGTCACATATCGACGCAAAAATTCCGGTTTGTTACGTTTAAACATGGCCAAACACTGCTCAGAATCATCAACACGTTCTTGTTTTTGATCAACAGTGAGCAAACGCGGCACCCACTTTGAACAGAGCTTTCTCATAGTCAAATGCTCATGCAATATAAAGCCAACACGTTCTTTTGATATCTTTACGATGTCAGCTAACTCACGCAACTTCACTTTTCGATCATTCAAAACGATTTTATGGATTTTTTTGATGTTTTCTGGTGTTACCGCCTCATTTGGACGTCCACTGCGTTCTGCATCATCGGTGTCTCTACGACCACGTTTGAAGTCAGCAAACCAACGTTTTATTGTTGTTTCTGATGGAGCGGAGTCCCCATAACACTTTTCAAGCCATTGCTTCGCTTGAACGGTATTTTTTCCCATCAAGAAGCAGTGTAAAATTAAAACACGAAATTGTTTTTGATCCATTGTTTTGAAAATAACAAAACTAGCGTCACTCTTAGCACAATAACTCACAAACTAATGAATAGAATATCATGAAATTTTAACAGCTGTCTTTTGAAGGTTAGTATTAACTGAAAAAAAGGTGACTGCAAATAAAACTAGCGCTATCTATGTGTTAGGCCCGGGACTTTTCAGCCCATGTGTTATATACATAAAGTTACTTTGAATTTCTTCGCACATTTCCGATCAGTGACAAATATAAGTTATCACATTTATACAAAAAAAAATCTCTCTCTTTTAAGTGAGACACGTGTTTTCTTAAGTATCTTTCTCATGCTGAATCCAAAAAAAATCATAAAAAAAGACATCAACCGTGAGGTTCTTCTCAGAAAATACACTTAGAGTTGCCAGAAAAACTATTAAATTGGAAAAAAATACATTTTAATAAATAAACTATAAAACTGATAACCATTTAAATTATGGAATAAGACTATTATTAAATGTCCTGAATCACCATTTATCATAAAAACTTAAAAATATTAGGTTTTAGTGTTCATGTTTAACAAGAAATAAGCATATATCACCTTTAACTAAGCTACGTAGCAAAACGCTGTTGGGGGCAGCCGCTAAATTAAAAAAATTGTTCTTAATTTTTATTAACATTGAACAAAACACTCACGCGCTCAGTGACTCACACACTCACTCATTCACATACCCCCATACTCACTCACTCACTCAGTTCTACACTCACTAGCTCGCTCACTCACTCACTCACTCACTATCGCACTCACTCACTTACTCACTCATTCGCTCACTCACTCACTACTTCTAAAAACTGTCAAGGGCAACCTTCTTAATAGTAAACGGATATTTTTTTCCGCACTAAACACTATTCCTCATGTTTTGATATCAAATTTGAATTTGAACCCTAAAAAACTACTAGAAATGATAGTTTTGTTCGAAAAAAACGCGCATTTTTTTCCCAACCATATATCAACCTTGTAAATGTTAAATAAGTTTTTTGTTGAAACTGAACATAAAACTTTATTTTTTTTGATGTCAAGTCAGCATTAAATATTTCAAACAACACTGGAAATAATAATTTTGTTCAATATTAATAAAATTAAAAACAATTTTTTAATTGCACATATTTATTTTAAACAGAATTTTGCTACGTAGCTTAGTTAAAGGCGGTATATACATGTTTTTTTGTTAAACATGAACACTGAAACCTAATATTTTTAAGTTTTATGATAAATGTAGATTCAGAACATTTAAAGATGTTCGAAATAATTTTAATGATTATACAGTTTTACATTATTTATTAAAATGGTTTTTTTTCAAATTTAATAGTTTTCTGGCAACTTTAAGTGTGTTTTCTGAAAATACCTCATGGTGAATGTCTTTTTTTATGATTTTTTTGATTCAGCATAAAAAAATACTTAAGAAAACACGTGACTCACTTAAAAGACAGATATTTTTTTTTATTTTGTATACCTGTGTTATTTACTATGTTGGGAATGTGGAATTTTTGGCACAATTACACTACTCAGTATATATCACCACTACACTAAACACTTTATTTTTTGCAAACAAAATTGAGTCAATCATCGCTCCTGATAAAGCTAACATGGTTAGCGAATATAAAGTGTTTGGTGTATTAGTGATGTATACTGAGTACTGGGTTATTTAGGTGTTAAAATTTGATATATTTTTTTTGAAAATAGCAAACGGGTTTAACATGAAAAATAATAACTTTTAAATCTTAAAAATATAAAATAAGTACCGAAAGCTAACATAAAAATCAAAAAATTCTACTGAAAATCAAAAATACCGCCAAAATTTAACAGAAAATGCAATGCAACCGTTTTACTCTAATTGCTTCAGAATATCATACTTTGGAAAGCTGAGAAAATTGAGTATAAAAGAGACTTGAATGGGAGGTCAAAGTCACCTTGAATAAGCCATACTTGAGTA
>CM032449.1:99495068-99527568 GCA_019049505.1 Pachyrhynchus sulphureomaculatus | reverse complement strand
GGTTGTTTTATAAATATTAAGTCATATGTCCAGGATTACTGGACTGAAAGAATATAATAATTATGGTATTTTTTAACTAATTTTAAGAGAGAAAGTATTTAGGCGAAATGTAAGATTCGCTATAAAATATCGAGTAGAATATTTAACTCTAATACTTAGATTAAATCAGTCTTTAGTGTGAGAAAGTAAAATTTACTGTTTTTGGAACTGCGTGTTTGTATCGAAAATACCAAAAAACATTTTAATAATTGTTTCTATCTCTTGAAGATATTGTGTTACAAACAAAGTTTCTTTATATACCTTACTGAGATGTAGTAATTACTGATAATATGAACAAAGGAATAACCGAACTACAAAGCACAATCTAAGCGTATGATTAAAGATAAAAAAAATTACAAACAGAGGAAGGAATTTGACTTTGCTAAATTGGTTTCTGATGTAGCCGCAATAATTGTGAAATTCAGGATTCTGTTGCATAGGCGAATAATTGGGTCAAGCCTCGGGGTAAAATCGATAAGTGCACTTTACGTATTAATCGGAAAAGTCAAATAAAAACGCAACTGTAAACAACTATTTTACAAAAAGCTGAATTAAACTAAGCCACAAGAATTAAAAATCTGAAATATATATATATATATATATATATATATATATATATATATATATATATATATATATATATATATATATATAAAGGGTGTTTTTTATAGAGGTATAGAACTTTGAAATGGAATAAAACAAAGATGAATTTTTTAAATTGGCATGAAATTTACTTTATTCGAAAGATAATCTTCTGGCATTATAATTTAAATATGACTTCTGGCATATGACCGCCACGGCTGGCTCGGACGTAGTCTAATCTGGAGGTCCAATTTTCGATGACTTTTTCCAACATTTGTGGCCGTATATCGGCAATAACGCGGCGAATGTTGTCCTCCAAGTGGTCAATCGTTTCGGACTTATCGACGTAGACTAGCGACTTCACATATCCCCACAGAAAATAGTCTAGTGGCGTTAAATCGCACGATCTTGGATGCCAATTCACGGGTCCGAAACGTGAAACTATGCGGTTACCAAACGTTTCCTTCAATAAATCAATTGTGGCACGAGCTGTGTGACATGTTGCGCCGTCTTGTTTGAAACCACAGCTCCTGCACATCATGGTTGTTCAATTGATGAACGAAAAAGTCAGTAATCATGGTTCTATAGCGGTCACCATTGACTGTAACGTTCTGACCAGCATCGTTTTTAAAGAAGTATGGACCAATGATTCCACCAGCCCATAAAGCACACCAAACAGTCAGTTTTTCTGGATGTAACGGTGTCTCAACATACACTTGAGGATTATCATCACTCCAAATACGGCAATTTTGTTTATTGACGTATCCATTCAAACAAAAGTGAGCTTCATCGCTAAACAAAATTCGCTTATGAAAATCGGGATCAACGGCAATCTTGTTTTTGGGCCCATATATATATATATATATATATATATATATATATATATATATATATATATATATATATATATATATATATACATATATATATATATATATATATATATATATATATATATATATATATATAAATATATATATGTATATATATGTATATATATGTACAATAATTTCTTTAAATAAAAATTAAATATCAGTATGCAACTGCAATATAATTAATTAGCAAAAATGTTCATGTTATCCAAACTAATATATAAAAATTCAAAAAGTTTTTACAGTAACTGGAATTTAAAATCAGGATCTCTGACTCCGGCGACTATTGTACTATTAGCTATTAAAGGTTCTGAATTTACTTACCAGTTGATAACGTATATCTTAATTTTTATTTCAGTATACGACGGGTTGGCATTTTTCGTCTACATGAGAAAAAAGAAAAATTTAATCATAGTATTACCAGACGGTAAAAGAAAAGGCTCAGTAGTACATTACGCATCCTCAATTCATATCTACGTTAATATAAGAACCCTTTCAAATTTGAAAAAATAATTTGTAATTAAATAGAAATTATAATATCTGGTTAGTTCGAGCTAGACTGAATTTTATGTATAACTGTCTACGAATAAATCTACTGCAAACAAAACCTTCAGGTCATTTAGATACACATGAAAATAAAATTTATTAATAAAGGGTAACGAATATTTTTTCAGTGTGTCTCGGATTTTCTATTTTTTGCAGATGTCTACTTGAATTCAAAAATATAAAAAAAAATTCTAAATTAACTAATATATGTCTTAAATTCTAGCTGTGGTAGCATCTGGTTTGTGTACTTGCCAGTCCGGACGATTTGCTCTTATGACATAGTCTGTTTAATGATACATCCCTAGCGCGAAAAGAAGATAAGCTAGATCGCGTGTGATTGCATTTTAACGTAACACTTTGTAGACACCATTGACACAGTATTTAAATGTATTTTAAATTTTTTTTCAATAGTTTATTTTTTTTGTAAGAGGTAAAATAACATTAAATAAAAGAAAGTAGTTCACTTGTATAACTATTTTTCAGCAAATTTAATGGTGTATATTTTTCTGTTTTGAGATTTTTTAGTATATCTTCTGAACTTGTTACTTAATTCTATTATGATATAGAATCGCACGCTTTCCAAGGGTTGTGAGAATCTTTAAGAGTTCTCTTATCTCAAGTATAAGACTTCAACCATATTGTTCTAAAGTTACGTTTTGTAGACTATATTTCGGCGATTCTAGTGTCAGTCATCCCTAATAAAAATAACCGGTCAAGTGCAAGTTGATCTGGTTGTTACGGTTGTATAAAATAATCACTGACTTCACAAAACACACTCCAAATGAGTTTTCACCACAGTTAGTTTTCAATCTGTACTGAAAACTGATGACCTTGAAATTTTTTTTTTTTATATACCAGATAAATTATTAAAGGTAATGCACTGGTGATAATTTTCGTTCAATCTACACCCCGTGGAGAGCATTCCAGAATTTTTTCAAAATTTTTTGATCAGTACTTTTCGAGATAAGGTGGGGGGGTAGCGATTTTTCGCGATTTTTTTAAAAATAATACAAAGAAAAGTGTGCGCAAGTATTATATTACATATATATTTTTTTACTCGTGTTTTCACAAGCTTTCATTTGACATCACACTGGATGACCTACTAAATTTTTTTTTTTTCACTTTCGATTTCACCCCCCCAAAATTAACCCCTTAAGTCAAAATTTGACTTTCAAAACTACATGGCTCTGATGAGGCCATCAATTTCTATATTATTACCAAATTTCAACTTTCTATGACAAATAGTTTTGGAGAAAATCGGGTGTGACAGACAGATAGACAGACAGACAGACAGACACCGAAGTCATCTTATAAGTATTCCGTACGGAACCCTAAAACATGTACCAACAGAGACTCAATATTAAGTGAAAGAAAGAAGTTGTCCTAAAACCATGTTTGATAAAAAACAACTCTATTACTAAAATGGTTTAAAGCAAAAATTTAGCCTTAGTCCAATTTTGAAATTAAAATTAATATAAAAAAACAGTTAACATAAAATTTAAAAGAATTACAGTAATAAACAGAATATTATAATATTATAAACTAAAATAGAATTTTACATAAATTAATATGAAATACAAAAATAAGTAACAGTTAAAAATTAATTTCTTTTTTGCTGAGTTATAGTAATAAATATAAACTTAGAATTAAATATTAATTTTATTAAGTTTGTACAACTGTAATTAATAGGCTAAGGATTGTAAGTCAGCTATTATTATTTAACAAAAGAGAATCCAGGCCAAAAGACAAAAGACACACCAATCAATAAAAGCACAGTCAGACGTAGGAATTTAACTTCGGTAAATTGGGTCCTTTAGCCGCAATAATTGCGAAATTCAATATTCTGCTGCAATTAGAGAATATTTGGGTCAAGAATTATGGGCAAAATTCATGGGGAAATTTTAGAATTCAATCAAAAAAAAATTAATTAAATAAGGAAATTCTTGCTGAGGTCTGTTTCTATAATTTGGAAAAAATTAATGAAAAACTTTGTTACTAATATTCATACAGTATTCATATAGGTGCAGATAAAAAATGTATGGACATTAAAACTCTCTTCTTCATATAGTATAATCAGATAATCCATCTTAATACCACCTTAATGTCTCGTTGTATATCAATGGGCTCCAGCATGCCTCTTTATTGATTTTAATGAATGTCCAAAGAGTGTATATATATATATATATATATATATATATATATATATATATATATATATATATATATATTATATTATATATATATATATAATATATATATATATATATATATATATATATATATATATATATATATATATCTATACGTATATGTATATACCGATGTATTTTAACCTGTTGATCTGCTAAAAAATCCATGAAACAGTTAAGCCCGCACTTTATTTGCAAACACGCAGTTCTAAAATAAGTACTGAATCCGACTTTCCAACACTAAAGAATAACTTAATCCCATTTTTAACTTAAATTTGACATTCCTCTCTACTCGGTATTCCTGTTAAAAGTGAAAATAATGAAAATTAATACAATTTTCGGATTTAAAAACGTATAATAGGATCAGTACGAAGTAATTCTTCCAACAGCTCTTTCCCACCTTAATTACCCCTAAATATTTGACTATAAATAATTGAACCCATTATGCCTCAACTTCAAGATCCCCAAAAAGGATACATGACACAATATATATGAAGCAATCCCTCTAATGACCTCCGCAACCTCTTATATGTTTGACTAGAAATAATTATATTTAAAATCTGCTAATTCATCATTTCATCTGGAAGTGATTTTGCCAACAGATAAAGGGGCAAATTAACAGACAGACGGAAATAGAAATATATGTCTTTAATGATTTAGGGTTTCTGAAAGATGAAGAAAAGCAATAAGCTTGGAGGGCGATTTTTTCACGAAGAGAATACTTCCCATGAGCAAAAGGGGAAGAAAAAATAAGTAATAAATAAACAGATATCACAGATAAAATACGTATGTACCTTGATAGCAACAGTGGAAGTAAATATTTTGGCATTTCATCTAAAAAAATTGTAACAAATACTGTGGTTAGTCGGAGGACACTGATTTATAGTATTATCCTTTTTTAATTTAAATTAAATCTAGTCTAAGGGATGGTAATGATCCTTTCATCTTCTTTCTAAATCAGCTACTGTTCTATTTGGATATGAGAAAAATGGTATGTGAAATCTTAGGTACAAAAAACTCTACGCAGTTGGAATACCTAAAATTTAAAATGATATTGAGCGGTTAGTAAAAAATTACTCTAAATGCAATACCTATATTGACTTTCTCCTATAATATATTTTTCTGCTTTCATTTAAATAAAGAACTCTTCGAATCAACACTATGGTGCATTTTATTAAAGAACATATTTTGTTTGAATCAGAATGTCTTGAATGGAGAAGATTTTTTGTAGGAGTTTTTAGTAATTATTTGTTTTCATTTTTTAATATATTAAAGTAAAGGCGAAGTAGTTAATAAAATATTTATCTTAATTGAAAGGGTAGAGACTTCAGCATTATTTTATTTATATTAAATAGATAGAATTTATAAAACCATATACAAAGTAGCTTTACCTCTGTAACTGTAACTGTATACATTACACAGCGTTTCGAAGAGACGATAAATTTTAAGAAAATATTTGCTATTAAAATTCTGTCGAATAACATTATTCTACCAACGGCCTGATATCTGAAATATGTAATAGGGTTTACTTAAAGACTTGCGAATATAAACACAGAACTTATATTTACTAAAAATAATGATGAAATTTTTTTATTTACTTGAGAGGAGTAACTTTAATTAAAAGGTAAATACAGTTACAAAGAATGTGTAAAAAGTATTACGAGTACCACATTATATGTTATTATTTTCCATAAGACCATGTAACTAAATGTAAATTTAAGACAACCAAAATAGTGGGCCGCTAAGGCAGCATCCCTGGGTGAACAGCAACAACAGAGGCGGCGCACACAGACTATAATATATTGTATAGAGATTTGCCAGAAGTTCTTAGGCTTTCTAAGAATTATTATTTCTTCTCCAGTAGCCGCCATTTAAGTAGATAATCTATATATCGATTTTTCAGTATTTATGCTAAATTTCAGCCCATATACTATAATATTTTTTATTTAGCGCTACAATCACATAGATCAAGGGATTTTTAATTTCACTTTATTTTATTTGTCCAATAGGATCACTTTACAGAATAAATATTATACAAATACCATAATAATGGCGAAAACGAGCATTCTAAGAGTGAAAATATAAATATATATGACCTTATATAAAAATACTCCTTACTTATTATAAATATATTACCTAACCTTTGAGGAAACAACTGCCCTACTAATGCTAATTAGTTGTTTTACATTTATATCACACAAAGAAGTGATGATACGGAAGTTACAAGTTATAAAATACATTAGTGATTTTTTAAAATATTAATATTTACATATAGTGGCCCCAGAGAGATCATTAATAAAAAGTAAACATAATTAGATTCTTGAGGGACTATTTCCAACTAGATTCCGAAGAAGTCACTTCTCTGAACAAGCTCTGAAGAAGCCGACAGGATGATCGACGAAACGTCAGCATTACTTTTTCAATCGACACAGAGAAATACAGAAGAATCGTACCTATAAAGTGGAAGAACTGTTTAAAATCAAAACAAGAAATTTAAGAAGGTAGGTAAATTAAAAATATATAATACGTGGTTGTTAGGAAATTGTTTAAATTAACCAAAATCAATAATGTTAGATCATACTAACAATGTATTCGAGATTCATTGTCGGAAGCATTAGAGTTTGGAAGTGTGATTCTAATATTATGGTGTGAAGTAGACTTGAAACTATAATCCGTAATCATTTTAGACTCACTAAATATTATATAAACAGATTCATACTAATCGAGGCACAACCTTAAGTAGAAAACACAGCTATACTTATTAAGATTTAAACAAATACAACATTGTATTTCATCCAAGTAAAAATTCGCTTTCAGTTATAATCATTAGAATAACTATAAAATTTACAGAAAGGAAAGTAAAATAACAAAGAGAATATTGTAATTAAAAAGGTAATAACTATAGCGATATTTTATTTATATTTCACAATCGGTATTCATAAAACAGTTACAGTTTACAATACTTCATAAAAAATAGCTCTGTTACTGTATACGTTACGATCCTTCGAGGAAGCGATAAATTTTAAGAAAATATCCGCTATTAAAATTCTGCATATTTGTAATGGTGAAAAGCGCTTTCCCTAAGGTTCGAGAAAGATGATAAACGGTCATTTTACAAAGTTATACCATCTCGTGGACGGCATTATTACGATGTTATACGATCTCACTAACGAGTAAGTTAAAGGGGTTTTTACTACGTCTAGTCGAATCTCTAGAGACATAGAATTCAGGATTTAAACTGATCCCCAGGTACCTTTTCAATTGGGTTTTGATACTGTATGTTATATCTTTTTTTTTTAATCAGAGAAATCAAAAATATAAGAGGGTCCTAAAAAATGTATTTTTTTGTGGCTGCCCTTTCTCATATTTTGAATGTTTCACAATTCTATATAGCATAAATTAAATGACTAAATTGAATTAAAGCAAGTAAACAAGTGTTAAGTTACGCAAAGTTCTGAGTTTGGCCTAGTATCAGTTGATTGGTGAAAAATCATTACGGGTATTCCATTTTCAGATCAATGTTAAAGTTGTTTATTAATATATGGAGGATGTAAAAATAAAGTCTCAAGCAAATTAATCATGTTTTTTTAATGAGATCCGAGACAGATATATCCTTTTCCATCAGTTTTATCATCTTGACAGATGAATGGTGATTATAGATGTTGTTCCGCATTGCCTGTCATCGATTAGTCTCAGAGCCTGCTCCAGGTTGATGTTCATAACTGTCCTTACTGTGTTACTCCAACGCATGGGTGATATGCCTCTACGAAGCACTCCATCTGGCTTGTCGTGTATTACCAACTTTTCAATATTGTCAGCCCTCGTCAGGTATCTAAAAAACGAAAGGATCCTGCTGTATATATTGGAAGACAGGCGCTTTTCCGGATTGATCACATTCAATATGGATGCATAGGTACATTTTTCAGTCCATGAAACTCTTAACACTCTACGTCATACCCATATTTCAAAGTTTTCGATTGGCGGTTCTTATTGTCCAGGTTTCGCATCCATACTGAAAAACAGGAAAGACTAAGCTTTTCACTAAATTGATTTGTGTCGCGCGGGTAATGTTATGCTTTTTCCATATCTTGGATAGTTCAGTCATAGCTGTTCTCACTGGATGTTGTCGAAGGCTTTGGAATAGTCAACAAAGCACAAGTACATAAGTGCATAGTACTCTTGGGATTTTTCTAATATTTGGAGTATAAAGAAGCAGATATATATATATATATATATATATATATATATATATATATATATATATATATATATATATATATATATATATATATATTATATATATATATATATATATATATATATATATATATATATATATATATATATATATTTATATATATATACATTATATATATATATATATATATATATATATATATATATATATATGTATATATATACATATATATATATATATATATATATATATATATATATATATATATATATATATATATTGTAACATTCATTTTTTCCTAGATTTTAAGACCATGTAATGTTACTGATTTTTCACTTCAAATTGTACTTATTTTCATTTTTGTATCGAACGGTATATTAATAAGAGATTCCAAGCCGTTCGGTATATTAGTGTGCTCTGCGGGTTTTCTGACCGAATCTTTCGGTACGCCGAGATTGGTTGAAAATGTGTATCCGGATTTTTGGTTCCGGCGTCGCGATATTACCGAGAGAATGCCCAGGGCTTATTTAAGGGTCCGTAGGACCGGAATCGTGGCTGAGTACCATCAAGCCGCAGCCAGGCGAATTGTCATCGGAGCCGCCAAGTAGGCTTCCTTCGACAGAGCTGCAGTAAAGGCTCATAACAACAATCATGAGAGCTAAATAAAGCACAAGTTTTTTAACGAAAAGCCGTAGTGGGCTCTCTAAGTGTTTACTAGAAAAGTGTGAAATCGGTTGTGTTCCATCGAAGCCGAAATAAAAACAGTAAGTTACCAAAACATCCTTCCATAGACTTATCCCTGAGTAGTGCCCTAACAGCAATTTGAACTGACTAAAAAGTGAAGTGAAAAGCACTATTTTTCGTCTTCGGGAGTAGTCAGAGTTTAGAATTTAAATGTCATAACTACCTGTTAGGCTAAAATTTTTAGTAATCCTGTAAAACTGCAAAGGTTAGAACTTTTTATTTTTTAAAAACATGAATAAATTTTCTTTTTGTTGATTAAAGCTAGTGTCTCACTGAATACCTATCTTACTTTTCAGGATAAGAACGGCTGTACCAAACTGATTTTTTTTATTTACCAACAGTACACCCTTTCAGTATTTTTTCATTTTTTTAGCTGAAGTTAGATCCTTTCTATTTTAAAATGAATGGTGCCCAAAAAGTCGTACAGCTGAGGTTTCTTAAAAACAGAAAATAATTCCAAAAAGACGTACAAAAATTATCTCTTACCCATATCTCTCTAACCAAAGAAAACTGAGCTAGTGTGTGTTTAATTTCTTTAGTTCTTTTAAAATCAGGATTCACTCAATTCATTATCAGAAATTAAAGCGGGGCTGCAAGAAAATTGTGCTCAAGCTTGGGGCATCCAAATTTCAAACGGTACAAAATTGCGCTCAAGCGTTGGACAAACAACTTCTCACAGGGTACAAAAAAAAAGATGCCTCAAACTGAGGACAGTTTAGCAGGCTACAAAATGACGCAGTCTACGTGGGGGCGCAATTAAACACCTTTTCATAGGCTACAATATATATACATATATATATATATATATATATATATATATATATACATATATATATATATATATATATATATATATATATATATATATATATATATATATATATATATATATATATATGTATATATATATGTATATATATATGTATATATATACATATATATATGTATATATATATATATATATATATATATATATATATATATATATATATATACATATATATATTACATATATATATATATATATATATATATATATATATATATATATATATATATGTATAGATATCTATATATACATATATATTAATTATAATATATTAACTACATATCGCGTGCTCGTTGTTTTCAATCTGGAAAAAATATTTTTTTCGCGGATATGTGTGATTGTGACTTCAAAATTAGTATGTGTTTTGTAAAAGTCAAAAAAATAATATAAAATTAATTCCATATTTTTTCGTTATTCAATGAAACTTCTTACTATCGTATCGAATTTTTCAAGATATATATATATATATATATATATATATATATATATATATATATATATATATATATTTATATATATATGTATATATATATATATATATATATATATATATATATATATATATATGTATATATATATATATGTATATATATATATATATATATATATATATATATATATATATATATATATATAGACATATATATATATATATATATATATATATATATATATATATATATATATATATATATATATATATATATATATATATATATATATATATATCTATATATATATATATATATATATATATATATATATATATATATATATATATATATATCTATATATATATATATATATATATATATATATATATATATATATATATATATATATATATCTATATATATATATATATATATATATATATATATATATATATATATACCAGGCACCAATACAGTTTGTGCTATAAAGATTTGACACTGCGCCATTCGCGCATTCATTATCAGAAATTAAAGCGGGGCTGCAAGAAAATTGTGCTCAAGCTTGGGGCATCCAAATTTCAAACGGTACAAAATTGCGCTCAAGCGTTGGACAAACAACTTCTCACAGGGTACAAAAAAAAAGATGCCTCAAACTGAGGACAGTTTAGCAGGCTACAAAATGACGCAGTCTACGTGGGGCGCAATTAAACACCTTTTCATAGGCTACAAAATAGCGCTGTCAACGCGGGGCTTTTGGAATTTTATTTTTTAAAAGGGTTCAGTGTACTAGCTTTCGAACAAAGTAAAAGCTCTAACTTTGCAGATATTTTTATTTCATAATATTTATTAAACGAAACTACACTATAGCAGTAAGACAAAAGCAGGAAATTTGTAGAATTTTTTATTTCAATTTATCTGATGGTGGTATAGATATTTGAATTTTGTTAATTGACTCTAAGATAAGTGATCCCTGTTTTTTTTCTTAAAAGCTAGCTTTATAGTTCAGATTAGCAGATGTGCTGGTTTACTTTAATTTTTTGCAGTGTTAGATTTATTTTGCGGTTAACCGAACAAAAAACTGTTCTTTCTTCTCACCGATGTTTTGCATGAATATTAAAAATACTTAGCTGATACGAAACGATATCTGGAGATTTTTTTTGTTGAAAATTCTTAACATATTTGGTAAAAGAATTTAAATACAAGGCGATACTTAGAAATTTTTTTTTTTGAAATTGTCGAAGATTTTTTTAAATGTTTGGTAAAGAAGTTTACATATTTTAAGTGCCTTACATATTTTTTTATTTTTTTGACTATTGGGAATACAGGAGAAATATTTTTAACGACTTTTTTAAACAATTCTTTTAAATTTTATTCATTTATCATGGAAGCCTTCAATTTTAAAGTCAATCACTTACTGGAAAATGAATTAGACTATGAACTGAAAATCCGTCGTACTTTCTCAGAACGTCCGGTCGCGGATAAAAAGAAAGATTCTAACGAGGATCTTAAGTAAAGAAATATTCCAATAAATCAGATTGGACTAAATAGCTACAAAAAGTTTCTGATTTTTTTTTAAGTCTAATAGAAATTCTCCTTCTCAAGTTAAAACTCCTGCTTCTCCAAATGGTCACATGTTTCGTGCATACATATTTAGATAACAGACCGCATATAATGATAAATCTATTAAGTGCCAATTTCTCGGCTTTATTTGACTCTCGTGCAAATGCCTCCGTTGTAGGTCCGAATGGTATAAAAATTTTAAGTCGTTTAAGTATAAAAATATGCCATGTCGAAAATAGAAGTGTTACCACTGCAGATAGCAGCCGTCTAAAAGTTTTAGGTACGGTTGAGTTGCCGCTAGTCTGCAATGGTCATTGTTTTAGTAATCCCTGCTCTAGTAGTACCTTCTCTATCACATACTTAGGTTTTAGGATGTGATTTTGCACAAAAATTCGGAATTTTAGTAAATTTTAAAGATAATTCGTGGTATCCACAGTCCCTAGAAGTCAATTCTCATACAAGTTTTAAAGATTGTTATTCAGAAAGTTCTTTAGAAAACCTTTTCTCGCGCCTATGTACCCTAGATGATCTCTCGCGGACGGAACGCTTAAAAGCAGAAAAAGTAATAAGCTCTTTCAATGAAATAAGTAGTAAAGATAGGTTAGGCCGAACGAATAAGATCACCATGTCTATAGATACGGCTGATGCCAGTCCTGTAAAGACAAGGCCCTTCGCCATGTCTCCTTATATGTCAAAAGTATTAAATAAAGAGTTAGACGAAATGTTGAAACTCGGAGTGATTGAAGAATCAAACAGTCCCTGGTGTTCTCCAATCTTATTGGTGAAAAAGGCCGATGGACAGTATCGTCTATGCTTTGACGGAAGAAAGCTCAACGAGGTCAGCAAATTTGATAACTATCCATTACCGAACATCGATAGAATTTTGACATCACTCAGGAATGCTAAGTATGTATCCTCGATAGATCTTAGAAAGGCATTCTGGCAAATTCCTTTGGACAAATCCTCTAAGGAAAAGACCGCTTTTGCAGTAGTAGGCCGAGGTCTATTTCAGTTCGTCACTATGCCGTTTGGTCTAAAGAACGCTGCTCAAACTCAGCAACGTTTAGTGGACGCGATCTTTGGTCCGAAATATGAGCCACATATTTTTACCTATCTAGATGATATTTTAGTAACATCGGAAGACTTCGAATCGCATATACGCTTACTCAAAGAAGTAAAAGATAAATTGAAAGAGGCCAAACTGACGATAAATTTGAGCAAATGTGATTTTTTTCAAAACTTCTCTAAAGTTTTTAGGCTATATTGTAGGCTCAAATTCCTTACGTACCGATCCGGATAAAGTAGCAAGCATGGTTAATTATGCGAGACCTACTAATACTACGGAAGTTAAGCGCTTCGTAGGAATGTGTTCATGGTACAGACGTTTTATCGAGAATTTTTCTACCCTGTTGTCGCCTATTAATGATCTTTTGAAAGGACGAAAAAAAAGGACAATCGATAGATTGGACAAAGGCAGCCGAAGAATCTTTTATAAAGATTAAAGAGCTATTGGTTTCAGCTCCAATTTTATCCCAACCAGATTTTTCCCAACAGTTTTATATTTCTAGTGATGCTTCTAATACCGGTTTAGGGGGCGTCCTAACACAGAAAATCAATGGTGAGGAAAGAGTGATAGCGTATGCCAGTAGAACTTTATCAAGGGCTGAACGTAACTATTCGGTTGTTGAAAAAGAATGTTTAGCAGTACTCTTTAACATCGAAAAGTTTCGACCTTACATAGAAGGTGTTCCTTTCACGGTCATAACAGATCATTATAGTTTATTGTGGCTTAATTCTATTAAAAACCCTAGTGGCAAACTAGCGCGTTGGGCGATTAGGCTGAGACAACATACGTTTAATTTAATTCATAGAAAAGGAGTCCACAATGTTATTCCTGACGCTTTGTCAAGAATCCCAGATCATCCAGCGGACGAAAACAGTCTTAATGCACAGATTGGCGTAAGAATTGATACAGTTGATGTAGATCGCATTGATCCATGGTATGATAATTTGCGGCAGCAAATTAAAGAAATTTCCTCAAAATTTTCCGCAGTGGAAGGTGGAAAATGATTTCGTGTACAAATTTATCCCAAACCAGTTGCCTTTAAGAGTTAATGTACCCGAGTGGAAAATACTAGTTCCTAAACCACAGAGAGAGGAAATTATAGACATGTGTCACACTCCTCCTACTTCTGGTCATTTTGGTTTTTATAAAACTCTTCACAGGGTTCAGGAACAGTATTATTGGCCAAAAATGCGTTTTGATGTCTTAAAGTTTGTGAGGACTTGTGAAGTATGTGGAGCGCAGAAATCTCCAAATACACTACCTATGGGGCTGATGGGAAAAGAGAAAACGGTTAATTACCCTTTTCAAGTCATAGCAACTGATCTAGTAGGCCCATTCCCACGTTCAAAAAGGGGAAATAAATGGCTTCTCGTGGTTTCTTGCTGGTTTACAAAGTATACCATGCTATTTCCTTTGAAAAGCTCTAAAGCTGGACATATAGAGAGAATTTTGGAAAATAATGTCTTTCTAATCCACGGTGTTCCATCGCTCTTAATATGCGATAACGGTACTTCCGTTTACCTCTAAGAGTTTTAAGAGCCTAAGTGAAACTTACAGTTTTAATATCCGTTTTAATCCCGTGTACTCTCCACAATGTAATTTTGTCGAACGTGATAACCGAACAATCGGGACCGCTTTAAGAAGTTACGTTGATTCACATGACACTTGGGATGGCAATATTTCCAAAATTCAACAAGCAATAAATACCGCAAGACACGAAGTAACAGGGTTCACACCGTCTTTCTTAGTTTACGGCAGACATATACCTCTATCCGGATCGTATTATAAAAATTTAGATTTGGATGTCAATGTTGACAGCGAAATAATTCCGGGTAGCAGGGGTGCGTACGCCGAAAATTTGAAGGGTTTAAAAGATATTTTCACCGACGTGCGTAGTAGGATACATAAGGCTTATGAACGGAACAGTAAGTCTTACAACCTTAGGAAAAGGGATTTTGCCTTTAATATAGGTGATCACGTTTGGCGAAAAAATAAAATTCTTTCCAGCGCAGCAGATAAATTCACATCTAAGTTGGTACCTAAGTATGTGCATTGCGTGATTAGAAAAAAGATTTCAGATTTAGTTTATGGTTTAGTTAATTTAGATGGGACTAAAATAGGACGATGGCATATTAAAGACTTAAAACCATTCAACGGACCTAACCCTAGTGAAAGTTTGTCAGAAGAAGAATAATTTATATTTACATTATCTTAATTGTTTAAATTTTTTTTGATGTTGCTCTGTAGAGGTGACGACCTCGTTTTTTTGACTGTTATAAAAGTTGAGCAGAGAATAGCTTACTTTTATTGTTTATTGCTAAGGTTTTGGGTATTGGCCATATCCCAAACTTAGGTTGATTGTAGTTGATGTTTAGCATCGACTCAGCTGTTGCGAGCTTGCGAAAGAGTCACACTCAGGATATATCATAAGACTGGTATGACGGCGGTCGCGGGATTTGATTTGCTTATGACCCCAAATAATATCCAGTTCTTGACACTTGGAAGCGAAATTTTGATTAGAGGCAATCCAAGGTGATCTTGAGTTTGGACAAGCGCAAGATGGAGCTCGCGTGGTATGATGTTGAGTCAAAAGATTTTAAGAGCAATTTCAAAGTTTGTTACCCGAGTGGGTGTATTTCTATTACCTTAGTAGTATATGTTGGGTGCAATTAAGAGTAAATTGATTTTGGTTTATCCAGTAAGTCTAAGACTTGGATTATTTTGATTTAGATCTTCTTCTGAATTGACAAACTGAGGGTATATTCTATTTTTTTTCAGGGCCGTTTAAACGTTACCTTTGAGTCACTAACTTTTTTTAAAAAATTTTTTGCATGGACTCATAGGCGTATGTTGAGTTTTTTCGGTTTACTATCAGATTGATAGGAAATTGAAGTCCTGCAGGAGAACTAAAGGCTGATCATTTACAGGAGATGAGGACCTTGTCAAGAGAGGCTAAGCGCAGTGAAGGAAGATTCCTAACCGAATTTTTAGATTTCCAAGAGGTAATCTAGAAGTTTGGGCTGACAGAAAACGGTTATGCCTGATACCTGTAGCAGTTTCTTCTAGAGGCTATTGTCTAGGGAGACGATTAACACCATGATCGAATATTTTAGCTGTCAACGATGTTTTCTTCTTGTTTCTGATTAAGCTGGAAAAGCTCTTGTCGTCTTCAAAAGTTTTGTTGCGTTGCCACCAAAAATTTGAGAAATTTTTGCTTCATGTAGCTTTTTAAGCTCATTTTCGTTTTTTTAGAAATTTCGTTAGAAGCTTGGTTAAGTCAACCTTGTAAACCTTTTAGGTTGTATCCCATGAGTTATCTGTTTTTACAGGCTGTGATGCACCGGGTGCTAACAGATGCCGTTACGTCGTTTGGCAGGGAGTTAGTCTTCCTGAGGAACAGACTGATTGGAAGGGTAGTCTATGGGGGGTGAACGTTTGACCTTTGGGACCTTTAGGGGTTTTGTTACCCAATGGTTATTTCTATTTGAACCAAAGGAGAGCCTAGCTACTGTAGTCGACCTCAGCTCCAATTAGCCTATTAGTGGTGACAGGCTGTTGGCAGTAGTGTGTTTCGGAACACCCTATTGATTAATTTTTTTGACTTATGGTGGTGTGGTAGACACCGTTTCAGTTTAGTGGATGCTATAATCTACTCCCTTTTGTTGGTGGACACCAGGGTCACCATTTCCGTATTTTATTGTCTCCACCATTCAGTATATCGTGGCGAGGTGTTTGTCTCCTGTTATGTGGGATGGATTAAATTCTTTTCGTTGTTGTTCTAGGGCGAGACCAGTACACGAGGGTTCTTCATGCAACTTGGAGAAGCGCAATGCTGGTTAAGTTTTATATCTCTGTGTAGCCACCCTGAAGAATGACGGAGGGCGTTTTTTTCCGGCTCATGTTTCTAGGCAGATTTGTCACTTTGGTGCGATGTGCCGAAGATTTGATTAGCTTTTGCTAAGAGCTTTCACCAAGCTCAGTATGGAGTTATCATAACCAAGAGTTTGGGATTTGAACTCCTGTATGTATTTCTGTATATATTTCTGTACATATTTCTGTATATATTTCGGTGTATGTTGGTTGCCTGAGGGCATGTGCTCAAAATGCGTGATTTTGAGTCGTTTTGCTTATGGACTCCCATATATAGAATTATGACTTTAGGGAGGTCCTATTTCGAGACTTGCTGTCTCATATAGTTATGTTGGGAATGTTTCCTTGAATGTTAGTTGCGCGTGGACTAATCATTCTGTTCTTTGTGAACATTGCTTTTTGAAGCAGGATCATTCAGTTTAGTGAATTTTAGCTTTTATAGCTATTCACTGTGTTTAGGGTGAATTTTAGCTTTTATAGCTATTCACTGTGCCTATAGTGATATTGTTAGCTTTTATAGCTGCTCACTATGTTAATGGCGAGATTGTTCTTTTAGAACGCAGACTTTGTGTAGTCGAGGACTATTTACAGAGTGTTTTCTTGGCGAGGAGCCGAGGCTTTTTTCTGGCGATATACCAGAGTGTTTTCTTGGCGAGGAGCCGAGTTTTTTCTGGCGATATACCAGAGTGTTTTGTTGGCGAGGAGCTGACGTGTTTTCTGGCGATTAACCAGAGCGTTTTCCCTGGCGATTTTTGCATGTCTGGATGTCTCAGGACGTCGACATTGCGCGATGTAGCGTTTTCCCTGGCGATTTTAGCAGGTCTGGACGTCTTAGGACGTCGACATTGCGACGTAGAGTGCGATTATTTTCTGAGTGCGACTAGTAGTGATACTAGATTTAGAATGTTCTCTTAGCGATGAGCTAGAGCATGGATGGCGATTTTTCCCGAGCGTTTGTCTGGATATTTATCCAGATATTTTTTTTTTTTTGGCCTAGTGCTAAATGGTCTGACAAGACTTTTTCTTTTTAGTGTAAGTGTTTGCACTAGAATCAGTTTTTTTTTTTTTTTCTTTATTTAAGAATTTTTATAAATTTCTTTTGCTGAAATAGAAAATTTTCAGACAATCCTTAAAATATTTTAAGGGGGGTGTTCATATTTTATTTCAGTTCACTTTTTTGATTTAGACAAGAGTCTAGACAAAGTTATATTTTTCTTTGTTTTGGTAACAATAACAGAGCTGATTCTTTTATATAAGAAGACCGCGATTGTTATTTTGGAAAGGTATTTCTTATGTTCATGCAAGGATTTTTATTTGCTTTTTGATGTACTTAACCTTAGTGTCTAATTAAGTTAAGTCTAGTTATAAGATTCTTGTGATCATGCAAAGATTTTCATTTGGTTTTCATTGTACTTAATATTAGTGCTTTATTGAATTAAGTCTAGTAATAAGGTCTGAAGTTTGTAATTTTGTTTTAAGTTCTGACCTTAATATTAAGTGATAGTGTACCACTTTGTACCTTTTCATAAGTAGCCTAAGATTAATAGACTAGTGTAGTCTATTTCTTTTTGGAAGGGGGTAAATGTAACATTCATTTTTTCCTAGATTTTAAGACCATGTAATGTTACTGATTTTTCACTTCAAATTGTACTTATTTTCATTTTTGTATCGAACGGTATATTAATAAGAGATTCCAAGCCGTTCGGTATATTAGTGTGCTGTGCGGGTTTCTGACCGAATCTTTCGGTACGCCGAGATTGGTTGAAAATGTGTATCCGGATTTTTGGTTCCGGCGTCGCGATATTACCGAGAGAATGCCCAGGGCTTATTTAAGGGTCCGTAGGACCGGAATCGTGGCTGAGTACCATCAAGCCGCAGCCAGGCGAATTGTCATCGGAGCCGCCAAGTAGGCTTCCTTCGACAGAGCTGCAGTAAAGGCTCATAACAACAATCATGAGAGCTAAATAAAGCACAAGTTTTTTAACGAAAAGCCGTAGTGGGCTCTCTAAGTGTTTACTAGAAAAGTGTGAAATCGGTTGTGTTCCATCGAAGCCGAAATAAAAACAGTAAGTTACCAAAACATCCTTCCATAGACTTATCCCTGAGTAGTGCCCTAACAGCAATTTGAACTGACTAAAAAGTGAAAAGCACTATTTTTCGTCTTCGGGAGTAGTCAGAGTTTAGAATTTAAATGTCATAACTACCTGTTAGGCTAAAATTTTTAGTAATCCTGTAAAACTGCAAAGGTTAGAACTTTTTATTTTTTAAAAACATGAATAAATTTTCTTTTTGTTGATTAAAGCTAGTGTTTCACTGAATACCTATCTTACTTTTCAGGATAAGAACGGCTGTACCAAACTGATTTTTTTATTTACCAACAGTACACCCTTTCAGTATTTTTTCATTTTTTTTTAGCTGAAGTTAGATCCTTTCTATTTTAAAATGAATGGTGCCCAAAAAGTCGTACAGCTGAGGTTTCTTTAAAAACAGAAAATAATTCCAAAAAGACGTACAAAAATTATCTCTTACCCATATCTCTCTACCAAAGAAAACTGAGCTAGTGTGTGTTTAATTTCTTTAGTTCTTTTAAAATCAGGATTCACTCAATTCATTATCAGAAATTAAAGCGGGGCTGCAAGAAAATTGTGCTCAAGCTTGGGGCATCCAAATTTCAAACGGTACAAAATTGCGCTCAAGCGTTGGACAAACAACTTCTCACAGGGTACAAAAAAAAAGATGCCTCAAACTGAGGACAGTTTAGCAGGCTACAAAATGACGCAGTCTACGTGGGGCGCAATTAAACACCTTTTCATAGGCTACAATATATATACATATATATATATATATATATATATATATATATATATATATATATATATATATATATACATATATATATATATATATATATATATATATATATATATATATATATATATATGTATATATATATGTATATATATATATGTATATATATACATATATATATGTATATATATATATATATATATATATATATATATATATATATATATATACATATATATATTACATATATATATATATATATATATATATATATATATATATATATATATACATATATATATTACATATATATATATATATATATATATATATATATATATATATATATGTATAGATATCTATATATACATATATATTAATTATAATATATTAACTACATATCGCGTGCTCGTTGTTTTCAATCTGGAAAAAATATTTTTTCGCGGATATGTGTGATTGTGACTTCAAAATTAGTATGTGTTTTGTAAAAGTCAAAAAAATAATATAAAATTAATTCCATATTTTTTCGTTATTCAATGAAACTTCTTACTATCGTATCGAATTTTTCAAGATATATATATATATATATATATATATATATATATATATATACATACATATATATATATATCTATATATATATATATATATATATATATATATTTATATATATATGTATATATATATATATATATATATATATATATATATATATATATATATGTATATATATATATATATATATATATATATATATATATATATATATATATATATATATATATATATAGACATATATATATATATATATATATATATATATATATATATATATATATATATATATATATCTATATATATATATATATATATATATATATATATATATATATATATATATATATATATATATATATATATAGAAAACTGCTGTTGAATCATACCGATTACTTGGAGAAGCTTATGGTGAACGTGCTCCATCGCAAGATACGTGTGAACGATGGTTTCGGCGTTTCAAAAGTGGTGACTTCGATGTTGCAGACAAGAAACGTGGAAAACCGCCAAAAAATACGAAGATGTGGAATTGCAAGCATTGTTGGAAGAAGATGATTCGCAAACACAAAAACAACTCGCCGAGCAATTGGGTGTTAGTCAACAAGCTGTTTCCAATCGGCTACGAGAGATGGGAAAGATTCAGAAGACTGGTAGATGGGTACCACATGAGTTGAACGACAGGCAAATGGAAAAGCGTAAAAACACGTGTGACATTTTGCTCGCTCGGTACAAAAGGAAGTCGTATAGTTACGGGAGATGAAAAGTGGATTTATTTTGAGAATCCCAAGCGCAAAAAATCATGGGTAGACCAAGGCGCACTATCCACATCGACCGCAAGACCGAATCGCTTTGGCGGAAAGACGATGCTCTGTATTGGTTAGACAAGAGGGGCGTGGTCTATTATGAGCTGTTAAAACCTGGGGAAACGGTTAAAACTAAACGTTACCAACAACAATTTGACCGATTTGAACCGTTCGCTGCTTGAAAAAAGGCCAGAATATCGAAAGAGGCAACACAAAGTCATTTTCTTCGAGACAATGCTCCATCACATACGGCAAAACCAGTTCGCGACACGTTGGAAGCACTCAGCTCGGAAGTTTTACCCCATGCGGCTTACTCACCAGACTTGGCTCCTTCCGATTACTCGAAAGGTGGGAAAAATGTATAACAAGCGATGGAGCATACTTTGAATAAAGCACTTTTTATCATTCGTCTGAATTTAACATGTTTTTTTAGAAAAAAAAATCCGCATTTCATACTTGTACACCTGGTATATATATACATATATATATATATATATATATATATATATATATATATATATATATATATATTGTAACATTCATTTTTTCCTAGATTTTAAGACCATGTAATGTTACTGATTTTTCACTTCAAATTGTACTTATTTTCATTTTTGTATCGAACGGTATATTAAACAGAAGTTCCAAGACGTTCGGTATATACTGTGCAGTGCGGGTTCCTGACCGAACCTACAGCTACGCCGCGATTGGTGAAAAGTGTGTATCCGCTGTTTTGGTTCCGGCGTCGCCATATTACCGGCAGAGTTGGGATGGTTTATTTAAAGGTCCGAGAAACTACGGTCAAGGGACTTTCCATCGAGTCGCCGAGTAGGCTTAGTACCATCTAGCCGACAGGCTAATTTTCATGAGAGCCGCCAAGTAGGTTTCCTTCGACGGAGCTACAAAAAAAAAGCTCAGAACAACCATCATGCGAGCTAAGTAAAAGTACCAGTTTTTCGTAACTAAAAGCCGTAGTGGGCTTTCAAAGTGTTAGCTAGAAAAAGTGTGCAATCGGTCGAATGCCATCAACGCAGGAATAAGAACAGTAAGTTACCCAAACTTCCTTCAATAGACTTATTCCAGAGCAGTGCCTTAACAACAATTTAAAACAGACTAAAAGTGAAGTGTAAAGCACTATTTTTCGTCTTTGGGGGTTATCATAGCCAGGATTTAAATGTAATAACCACTAGTTAGGCTAGAATTTTTTTGTAGAACTGCAAAGGTTGGAACTTTTTATTTAAAAAAACATGAATAAATTCTCTTTTTTTGTTGATTAAAGCTAGTGTCTCACTGAATACCTATCTTACTTTTCAGGATAAGAACGGCTGTACCAAACTGATTTTTTTACTTACCAACAATACATTCTTTCAGTATTTTTCCATTTTTTTTAGCTGAAGTTAGATCCTTTCTATTTTAAAATGGATGGTGCCCAAAATTGGTGCAGCTAAAGCTTTTTAAAAATAGAAAATAAGTCCAAAAAGACGTAAGACAATTATCTCTTACCCATATCTCTCTACCAGGGAAAACTGAGCTAGTGTTTCTTTAATTTCTTTAGTTCTTTTAAAATTAGGTTTCACTCAATTCATTATCAGAAATTAAAGCGGGGCTGCAAGAAAATTGTGCCCAAGCGTGGGAAAAACAACTTTCACAACGCCTCAAAAGGCGGGTAAGTTCCAATGTTACAAAATGACGCAGCCTACGTGGGGCGCAATTAAACACTTTTTTCATAGGGTACAAAATTACGCCCAAGCTTGGGGCAACATTTTTTCACACGTTACAAAATAGCGCTGTCAACGCGGGGCTTTTGGAATTTTATTTTTTTAAAGGGTTCAGTGTACTAGCTTTCGAACAAAATAAAAGCTCTAACTTTGCAGATATTTTTATTTCATAATATTTAATAAGCGATTCCTACTTTTTTCTTAAAAGCTAGCTTTATAGTTCAGATTAGCGGATGTGCTGGTTTACTTTAATTTTTTGCAGTGTCAGATTTTGCGGTTAACCGAACAAAAAAAACTGTTCTTTTTTCTCACCTATATTTTGCATGAATATTAAAAATACTTTGCCGATACGAAACGGTATTTGGAGATTTTTTTTTTGTTGAGAAATTCTTAACATATTTGGTAAAAGAATTTTAATACAAGGCGATACTTAGGAATTTTTTTTGAAATTGTTGAAGATTTTTTTAAATGTTTGATAAAGAAGTTTACATATTTTAAGTGCCTTTACGTATTTTTTTAGACTATTGGGAGCACAGGAGAAATATTTTTTATGATTTTTTAAACAATTCTTTTAAATTTTATTCATTTATCATGGAAGCCTTCAATTTTAAAGTCAATCACTTACTGGAAAAATGAATTAGACTATGAACTGAAAAAATCCGTCGTACTTTCTCAGAACGTCCGGTCGCGGATAAAAGAAAGATTCTAACGAGGATCTTAAGTAAAAAAATATTCCAATAGATCAGATTGGACTAAGTGGTTACAAAAAGTTTCAGATTTTTTTAAGTCTAATAAAAGTTCTCCTTCTCATGTTAAAACTCCTGCTTCTCCAAATGGTCACATGTCTCCTCTATTCGTGCATAAAATATTTAGATAACAGACCGGATATCAAGATAAATCTATTAGGTGCCCATTTCTCGGCTTTATTGGACTCTGGTGCAAATGCCTCCGTTATAGGTCAGAATGGTATTAAAATTTTAAGTCGTTTAAGTATAAAAATATGCCATGTCAAAAATAGAAGTGTTACCACTGCAGATGGCAGCCGTCTAAAAGTTTTAGGTACGGTTGAGTTGCCGCTAGTCTGCAATGGTCATTGTTTAGTAATCTCTGCTCTAGTAGTACCTTCTCTATCACATACTTTGGTTTTAGGATGTGATTTTGCACAAAAATTCGGAATTCTAGTAAATTTTAAAAATAATTCGTGGTATCCACAGTCCCTAGAAGTCAACTCTCAAACAAGTTTTAAAGATTGTTATTCAGAAAGTTCTTTAGAAAACCTTTTCTCGCGTCTATGTACCCTAGATGATCTCTCGCGGACGGAACGCTTAAAAGCAGAAAAAGTAATAAGCTCTTTCAATGAAATAAGTAGTAAAGATAGGTTAGGCCGAACGAATAAAATCAACATGTCTATAGATACGGCTGATGCCAGTCCTGTAAAGACAAGGCCCTTCGCCATGTCTCCTTATATGTCAAAAGTATTAAATAAAGAGTTAGACGAAATGTTGAAACTCGGAGTGATTGAAGAATCAAACAGTCCTTGGTGTTCTCCAATCTTATTGGTGAAAAAGGCCGATGGACAGTATCGTCTATGCTTTGACGGAAGAAAGCTCAACAAGGTCAGCAAATTTGATAACTACCCATTACCGAACATCGACAGAATTTTGACATCACTCAGGAATGCTAAGTATGTATCCTCGATAGACCTTAGAAAGGCTTTCTGGCAAATTCCTTTAGACAAATCCTCTAAGGAAAAGACCGCTTTTGCAGTAGTAGGCCGAGGTCTATTTCAGTTCGTCACTATGCCGTTTGGTCTAAAGAACGCTGCTCAAACTCAGCAACGTTTAGTGGACGCTATATTTGGTCCGAAATATGAGCCACATATTTTTACCTATCTCGATGATATTTTAGTAACATCGGAAGACTTCGAATCGCATATTCGCTTACTTAAGGAAGTAAAAGATAAATTGAAAGAGGCCGGACTGACGATAAATTTGAGCAAATGTGATTTTTTCAAAACTTCTCTAAAGTTTTTAGGCTATATTGTAGGCTCAAATTCCTTACGTACCGATCCGGATAAAGTAGCAAGCATGGTTAATTATGCGAGACCTACCAATACTACAGAAGTTAAGCGCTTCGTAGGAATGTGTTCATGGTACAGACGTTTTATCGAGAATTTTTCTACCTTGTTGTCGCCTATTAATGATCTTTTGAAAGGACGAAAAAAAGGACAATCGATAGATTGGACAAAGGCAGCCGAAGAATCTTTTATAAAGATTAAAGAGCTATTGGTTTCAGCTCCAATTTTATCCCAACCAGATTTTTCCCAACAGTTTTATATTTCTAGCGATGCTTCTAATACCGGTTTAGGGGGCGTCCTAACACAGAAAATCAATGGTGAGGAAAGAGTGATAGCGTATGCCAGTAGAACTTTGTCAAAAGCTGAACGTAACTACTCGGTTGTTGAAAAAGAATGTTTAGCAGTACTCTTTAACATCGAAAAGTTTCGACCTTACATAGAAGGTGTTCCTTTCACGGTCATAACAGATCATTATAGTTTATTGTGACTTAATTCTATTAAAAACCCTAGTGGCAAACTAGCGCGTTGGGCGATTAGGCTGAAACAACATACGTTTAATTTAGTTCATAGAAAAGGAGTCCACAATGTTATTCCTGACGTTTTGTCAAGAATCCCAGATCATACAGTGGACGAAAACAGTCTTAATGCACAGATTGGCGTAAGAATTGATACAGTTGATATAGATCGCATTGAAAAATGCGTTTTGATATCTTAAAGTTTGTGAGGACTTGTGAAGTATGTGGAGCGCAGAAATCTCCAAATACACTACCTATGGGACTGATGGGAAAAGAGAAAACGGTTAATTACCCTTTTCAAGTCATAGCAGCTGATCTAGTAGGTCCATTTCCACGTTCAAAACAAGGAAATAGATGACTTTTCGTAATTTCTTGCTGGTTAACAAAGTATACCGTGTTATTTCCTTTGAAAAGCTCTAAAGCCGAATGCTTTTTGAAAATTTTAGAAAACGATATTTTTCTAATCCACGGAGTTTCATCGCTTTCGATATACGATAACGGTACTCAGTTTACTTCTGAGTGTCTTAAGAGCTTAAGTGAGACATATAGTTTTAACATACGTTTCAATCCCGTGTGCCCTCTACAATAATTTCGTTGAAAGTAATATTCGTTGATTCACGTGATAATTCGGGATAAAGGAAACTCAAAGATTCAAACACGAAGTAACCGGGTTTACACCGTCTTTCTTAGTTTACGGCAGACATATACCTCTATCTGGATCGTATTATAAAAATTTAGATTTGGATGTCAATGTTGACAGCGAAATAATTCCGGGTAACAGGGGTGCGTACGCCGAAAATTTAAAGGGTTTAAAAGATATTTTCACCGACGTGCGTAGTAGGATACATAAGGCTTATGAACGGAACAGTAAGTCTTACAACCTTAGGAAAAGGGATTTTGCCTTTAATATAGGTGATCACGTTTGGCGAAAAAATAAAATTCTTTCCAGTGCAGCAGATAAATTCACATCTAAGTTGGTACCTAAGTATGTGCATTGCGTGATTAGAGAAAAGATTTCAGATTTAGTTTATGGTTTAGTTAATTTAGATGGGACTAAAATAGGAAGATGGCATATTAAAGACTTAAAACCATTCAATGAACCTAACCCTAGTGAAAGTTTGTCAGAAGAAGAATAATTTATATTTACATTATCTTAATTGCTTTACTTTATTTTTTTTGAGGTTGCTCTGTAGAGGTGACGACCTCGTTTTTTTTTGACTGTTATAAAAGTTGAGCAGAGAATAGCTTACTTTTGTTGTTTAATGCTAAGGTTTTGGGTACTGATCATATCCAAACTTAGGTTGATTGTAGTTGATGTTTAGCATCGACTCAGCTGTTGCGAGCTTGCGAAAGAGTCACACTCAGGATATATCATAAGACTGGTATGTCGGTGGTCGCGGGATTTGATTTGCTTATGACCCCAAATAATATCCAGTTCTTGACACTTGGAAGCGAAATTTTGATTAGAGGCAATCCAAGGTGATCTTGAGTTAGGACAAGCGCAAGATGGAGCTCGTGTAGTGTGATGTAGAGTCAAAATTTTTATGAGCAATTTCAAAGTTTGTTACCCGAGTGGGTGTATTTTTATTACTTTAGTGGTATATGTTGGGTGCAATTAAGAGTAAATTGATTTTGGTTTATCCAGTAAGTCTAAGACTTGGATTATTTTGATTTAGATCTTCTTCTGAATTGACAAACTGAGGGTATTTTCTATTTTTTTTTCAGAGCCGTTTAAACGTTACCTTTGAGTCACTAATTTTTTAAAAATTTTTTTTTTGCATGGACTCATAGGCGTATGTTGAGTTTTTTCGGTTTACTATCAGATTGATAGAAAATTGAAGTTCTGCAGGAGAACTAAAGGCTGATCATTTACAAGAGATGAGAGCAGACTAAGACAGTCGTTTCACAAAGAAATGATCAAAATCTGATACCGAGATGAGAACCTTGTCAAGAGAGGCTAAGCGCAGTGAAGGAAGATTCCTAACCGAATTTTTAGATTTCCAAGAGGTAATCTAGGAGTTTGGGCTGACAGAAAACGGTTATGCCTGATACCTGTAGCAGTTTCTTCTAGAGGCTATTGTCTAGGGAGACGATTAACACCATGATCGAATATTTTAGCTGTCAACGCTGTTTTCTTCTTGTTTCTGATTAAGCTGGAAAAGCTCTTGTCGTCTTCAACAGTTTTGTTGCGTTGCCACCAAAAATTTGAGAAATTTTTGCTTCATGTAGCTTTTTAAGCTCATTTTCGTTTTTTTAAAAATTTCGTTAGAAGCTTGGTTAAGTCAACCTTGTAAACCTTTTAGGTTGTGTCCCATGAGTTATCTGTTTTTACAGGCTGTGATGCACCGGGTGCTAACAGATGCCGTTACGACGTTTGGCAGGGAGTTAGTCTTCCTGAGGAACAGACTGATTGGAAGGGTAGTCTATGGGGGGCGAACGTTTGACCTTTGGGACCTTTAGAGGTTTTGTTACCCAATGGTTATTTCTATTTGAACCAAAGGAGAGCCTAGCTACTGTAGTCGACCTCAGCTCCAATTAGCCTATTAGTGGTGACAGGCTGTTGGCAGTAGTGTATTTCGGAACACCCTATTGATTAAATTTTTTTGACTTATGGTGGTGTGGTAGACACCGTTTCAGTTTAGTGGATGCTATAATCTACTCCCTTTTGTTGGTGGACACCAGGGTCACCAATTCTGTATTTTATTGTCTCCACCATTCAGTATATCGTGGTGAGGTGTTTGTCTCCTGTTATGTGGGATGGATTGAATGTTTTTCGTTGTTGTTCTAGGGCGAGACCAGTACACGAGGGTTCTTCATGCAACTTGAAGAGGCGCAATGCTGGTTAAGTTTTATATCTCTGTGTAGCCACCCTGAAGAATGACGGAGGGCGTTTTTTCCGGCTCATGTTTCTAGTCAGATTTGTCACTTTGGTGCGATGTGCCGAAGATTTGATTAGCTTTTGCTAAGAGCTTTCACCAAGCTCAGTATGGAGTTATCATAACCAAGAGTTTGGGATTTGAACTCCTGTATATATTTCTGTATATATTTCTGTACATATTTCTGTATATATTTCGGTGTATGTTGGTTGCCTGAGGGCATGTGCTCAAAATGCGAGATTTTGAGTCGTTTTGTTTATGGACTCCTATGTTTAGGATTATGACTTTAGGGAGGTCCTATTTCGAGACTTGCTGTCTCATATAGTTATGTAGGGAATGTATCCTTGAATGTTAGTTGCGCGCGGACTAATCATTCTGTTCTTAGTGAACATTGCTTTTTGAAGCAGGATCATTCAGTTTGGTGAATTTTAGCTTTTATAGCTATTCACTGTGTTTAGAGTGAATTTTAGCTTTTGTAGCTATTCACCGTGCCTATAGTGATATTGTTAGCTTTTATAGCTGCTCACTATGTTAATGTCGAGATTGTTCTTTTAGAACGCAGACTTTGTGTAGTCGAGGACTACTTACGGAGTGTTTTCTTGGCGAGGAGCCGAGCTTTTTTCTGGCGATATGCCAGAGTGTTTTCTTGGCGAGGAGCCGAGTTTTTTCTGGCGATATACCAGAGTGTTTTGTTGGCGATAAGCTGACGTGTTTTCTGGCGATTAACCAGAGCGTTTTCCCTGGCGATTTTAGCATGTCTAGATGTCTTAGGACGTCGACATTGCGACGTAGAGTGCGATTATTTTCCGAGTGCGACTAGTAGTGATACTAGATTTAGAATGTTCTCTTAGCGATGAGCTAGAGCATGGATGGCGATTTTTCCCGAGCGTTTTCTCTGGATATTTATCCAGATATCCTTTTTTTGGCCTAGTGCTAAATGGTCTGACAAGACTTTTTCTTTTTAGTGTAAGTGTTTGCACTAGAATCATTTTTTATTTTTTTTCTTTATTTAAGAATTTTTATAAATTTCTTTTGCTGAAATAGAAAATTTTCAGACAATCCTTAAAATATTTTAAGGGGGGTGTTCATATTTTATTTCAGTTCACTTTTTTGATTTAGACAAGAGTCTAGACAAAGTTATATTTTTTGTTTTGGTAACAATAACAGAGCTGATTCTTTTATATAAGAAGACCGCGATTGTTATTTTGGAAAGGTATTTCTTATGTTCATGCAAGGATTTTTATTTGCTTTTTGATGTACTTAACCCTAGTGTCTAATTAAGTTAAGTCTAGTTATAAGATTCTTGTGATCATGCAAAGATTTTCATTTGGTTTTCATTGTACTTAATATTAGTGCTTAATTGAATTAAGTCTAGTAGTAAGGTCCGAAGTCTGTACTTTTGTTTTAAGTTCTGACCTTAGTATTAAGTGATAGTGTACCACTTTGTACCTTTTCATAAGTAGCCTAAGTTTAATAGACTAGTGTAGTCTATTTCTTTTTGGAAGGGGGTAAATGTAACATTCATTTTTTCCTAGATTTTAAGACCATGTAATGTTACTGATTTTTCACTTCAAATTGTACTTATTTTCATTTTTGTATCGAACGGTATATTAAACAGAAGTTCCAAGACGTTCGGTATATACTGTGCAGTGCGGGTTCCTGACCGAACCTACAGCTACGCCGCGATTGGTGAAAAGTGTGTATCCGCTGTTTTGGTTCCGGCGTCGCCATATTACCGGCAGAGTTGGGATGGTTTATTTAAAGGTCCGAGAAACTACGGTCAAGGGACTTTCCATCGAGTCGCCGAGTAGGCTTAGTACCATCTAGCCGACAGGCTAATTTTCATGAGAGCCGCCAAGTAGGTTTCCTTCGACGGAGCTACAAAAAAAAAGCTCAGAACAACCATCATGCGAGCTAAGTAAAAGTACCAGTTTCGTAACTAAAAGCCGTAGTGGGCTTTCAAAGTGTTAGCTAGAAAAAGTGTGCAATCGGTCGAATGCCATCAACGCAGGAATAAGAACAGTAAGTTACCCAAACTTCCTTCAATAGACTTATTCCAGAGCAGTGCCTTAACAACAATTTAAAACAGACTAAAAGTGAAGTGTAAAGCACTATTTTTCGTCTTTGGGGGTTATCATAGCCAGGATTTAAATGTAATAACCACTAGTTAGGCTAGAATTTTTTTGTAGAACTGCAAAGGTTGGAACTTTTTATTTTAAAAAACATGAATAAATTCTCTTTTTTTGTTGATTAAAGCTAGTGTCTCACTGAATACCTATCTTACTTTTCAGGATAAGAACGGCTGTACCAAACTGATTTTTTTACTTACCAACAATACATTCTTTCAGTATTTTTCCATTTTTTTAGCTGAAGTTAGATCCTTTCTATTTTAAAATGGATGGTGCCCAAAATTGGTGCAGCTAAAGCTTTTTAAAAATAGAAAATAAGTCCAAAAAGACGTAAGACAATTATCTCTTACCCATATCTCTCTACCAGGGAAAACTGAGCTAGTGTTTCTTTAATTTCTTTAGTTCTTTTAAAATTAGGTTTCACTCAATTCATTATCAGAAATTAAAGCGGGGCTGCAAGAAAATTGTGCCCAAGCGTGGGAAAAACAACTTTTCACAACGCCTCAAAAGGCGGGTAAGTTCCAATGTTACAAAATGACGCAGCCTACGTGGGGCGCAATTAAACACTTTTTCATAGGGTACAAAATTACGCCCAAGCTTGGGCAACATTTTTTCACACGTTACAATAATATATATATATATATATATATATATATATATATATATATATATATATATATATATATATATATATATATATGTATAGATATCTATATATACATATATATTAATTATAATATATTAACTACATATCGCGTGCTCGTTGTTTTCAATCTGGAAAAAATATTTTTTTGCGGATATGTGTGATTGTGACTTCAAAATTAGTATGTGTTTTGTAAAAGTCAAAAAAATAATATAAAATTAATTCCATATTTTTTCGTTATTCAATGAAACTTCTTACTATCGTATCGAATTTTTCAAGATATATATATATATATATATATATATATATATATATATATATACATATATATATATATATATATATATATATATATATATATATATATATATATATATATATGTATATATATATATATATATATATATATATATATATATATATATATATATATACATATATATACATATATATATATATATATATATATATATATATATATATATATATATATATATATGTATATATAACACATGGGCTGAAAAGTCCCGGGCCTAACACATAGATGGCGCTAGTTTTATTGCAGTCACCTTTTTTTCAGTTAATACTAACCTTCAAAAGACAGCTGTTAAAATTTCATGATATTCTATTCATTAGTTTGTGAGTTATTGTGTTAAGAGTGACGCTACTTTTGTTATTTTCAAAACAATGGATCAAAAACAATTTCGTGTTTTAATTTTACACTGCTTCTTGATGGAAAAAATACCGTTCAAGCGAAGCAATGGCTTGAAAAGTGTTATGGGGACTTCGCTCCATCAGAAACAACAATAAAACGTTGTTTTGCTGACTTCAAACGTGGTCGTAGAGACACCGATGATGCAGAACGCAGTGGACGTCCAAATGAGGCAGTAACACCAGAAAACATCAAAAAAATCCATAAAATCGTTTTGAATGATCGAAAAGTGAAGTTGCGTGAGTTAGCTGACATCGTAAAGATATCAAAAGAACGTGTTGGCTTTATATTGCATGAGCATTTGACTATGAGAAAGCTCTGTTCAAAGTGGGTGCCGCGTTTGCTCACTGTTGATCAAAAACAAGAACGTGTTGATGATTCTGAGTAGTGTTTGGCCATGTTTAAACGTAACAAACCGGAATTTTTGCGTCGATATGTGACAATGGATGAAACATGGATCCATCACTTCACTCCGGAATCAAAACGATCGTCATCTGAGTGGACAGCAACTGGTGAACCTCGTCCAAAGCGCCCGAAAGCACAACAATCGGCTGGAAAGGTTATGGCCTCGGTATTTGGGATGTGCGTGGTGTAATATTCATCGACTATCTTGAGAAAGGAAATACCATCAACAGTGAATATTATATAGCGTTATTGGAGCGTTTGAAGGCCGAAATTGCAAAGAAACGACCGCATATGGCAAAGAAAAAAATTTTGTTTCATCAAGACAACGCACCG
>CM032449.1:99422568-99490068 GCA_019049505.1 Pachyrhynchus sulphureomaculatus | reverse complement strand
TGATAGGAAATTACTATTCTATTAATAAATTCATGAAATAACTGAAAATACTGACACGAATATATCAAGAATAGATGAAAAAGCAGAAATTTGTACCATGCAGCTTAAGAATAGTTTTTGTTTTGTCATTTCTGTTTAGTTAATTTTTTTTTGTTTATCCTTTTATGGTACTCTTGTTCTGTTATATTTATTTTATGTAAATTGTTATAACAAGTGGTAAAATAAAAAGTTTGAACTATTTTTTCCCATTATGTGCTCTATGAAAACTGACAGTGCTAAAAATGAAAAATAGATTGATAAGATCAGAAGTAGCACATTGTTCCAATTTTTATCTTTATTATTTTTATAACTATAGTACACTGGTAACGTAAAATAGTGTGTTCTCTAAAAATTTATTTAAATATACAAGAAATACAATAAATAGTGATATTAAAAAATCGGTAGTCATTTACTTTACTCTTTTGCAAGACTTGGTTCTAGAAAGTAGTGCATTTGACTAAAAAATAATGTAATTCAAACACTATAACGATATTTGAAACAATAGGTACTTTATTGAAGATACTCATAAATAATGTTGAAAATAGAAATATTTACAATTGAATCGTACATTTCCCTCTACGAAGCGTTTCATCGAAATATTAAAAAGAAACACAATTTTCTGAACTCCTGACTCACAGAATCCTAAAAAGGACGTATAAGCAGATATATACGAAGCAACCCATCTAACCTACCCCTCTTCTATCTCAATACACTTGTCATATTTGACCGATTGAAAGTAAAAGAAGATAACACAGTTTTCAGATTTCGTTACTAACAAGAATGTAAAAAAGACTTATAATATGATTGAAAGTAATAGAAGATAACACAGTTTTCAGATTTCGTTACTAACAAAAATTTTAAAAAAGACTTATAATATGATATATCTGAAGCAACGTTTCTAAAACTCATCCCTACATTATTAATCCCTTACATGTTTGACAAATTAAAAATATTTTAAAAAATAATTCTAAAGTTCTTCACTCCAAAAATAATTTATAATACTACATTTGGTAAGTAGCGCTCCTAACCTTCTCCTCTACGTCATTTACATGTTTAACTAATTGAAAATATTGAAAAAATAACAGAATTTTTAGATTCGTCGACTCCACGAATTCGAGGCAACCCCTCTAATAAGAAGGGGTTTAACTGCTTTCGGGTTCAATTATTTAGAAATAATAAAAAAAATAACACTACTCTCAATTCTCTCGACTCTAAGATGTCTGAAAAGGACTTATAACACGATATATACGAAGTAACCTTTCTAACCCTCCCCCCTACCTCATTAGCCCTTTATACGTATCATTATAAATAATTAAAAACGGGAAAAATAACATAATCTACCGGGTTCTCGTCTCCAAGAAGTCTAAGAAGACTTGTAACATGATATATCTATAATATATATATAAAATGCAACGTCTTTATGTCTGTCTCTCTGTCTGTCCGTATGTGCGCTTATCACTCGAGAACCACTTATCCGATTTACGTGTTCTTTTTTTAAATATACAGGACAGGTTATAGGATATATTTTATTACGTTCGGTAATATAAGGAATAAGCAGTGACGATAATAGTGAATTAAGTCGGAAAGAAGTTTGCCGCTAGCGCGTTCTCTTGCAATACACTACCTAAACCATTAAATATGGAATAGTATCATGTAGCAAAGAATACACTATATATATATAATGCAACGTCTCTCTGTCTGTCTGTCTGTTCGTTATTACGCTTATCACTTGAAAAACACTTATCCGATTTACGTGTTTTTTAGATTTATACATATGTTCTCTGGCCAGGTTATAGGATATATTTTATTACGTTAGGTAATATAAGAAATAAGCAGTGATGATAATAGTGAATTAAGTCAGAAAAAAGTTTGCCGCTAGCGCACTTTCTTGCAATACGCTACCTAAACCATTAAATATGGAACAATATCATGTAACAAATAATCCAATAGATATAAAATTCAACGTCTCTCCGTCTGTCTGTCTGTCCGTTAGTGCGCTTATCACTCGAGAACCACTTATCCGATTTACGTGTTAATATTAATTGTTAACTTAATATTTAATCAAAAAAAATTTGAAATATATATAAAACGTCTATCTGTCTGTCCGTTAGTACGCTTAACACTCAAGAACCACTTATCTGATTTAAGTGTTTTTTTTATAAAATATATATATTCTCTGGCCAGGTTTTAGGATATATTTTATTACGATAGGTAACATAAGGAATAAGCAGTGACGATCATAGGGAATCAAGTCCACGCGAGCAAAGCCACGGGCACGGCTAGTACGATATATACGAAACGAACTCTTCCAATCCGTTAACTATATGTTTAACTATAAATAATTATGCTCAATATTATAACAAAAACCAAGAACAATTTACGCAATAATTTACATAGCAAAAAAAAAATTGAGCCTCACCCTTTTCATTCCTTTCCTCTTTAGCGATATTATCGAAAAATGTTTTCATCCCTATGTCAAGTACTATACGAGGCTGGTTTGAAAAGTCCGTGCAAAAATAAAAACTACTTATGTGTTTGGGGTAAACCTTTTTTATTTTTCGACATAGTCTCCTTTTAGGCTTATACACTTCGTCCAACGATGTTCTAGTTTGTTGATCCCTTCCGAATAATAGGATTTGTCTAAGTCTGCAAAATATCCATTAGTGTCTGCAATCACCTCCTCGTTTGAATAAAATCTTTGTCCCGCCAGCCATTTCTTCTTCAAATTGGAGAACAAATAGTAGTCCGAGGGAGCCAAGTCTGGAGAATAGGGGGATGTGAAACTAGTTGGAATTCTATTTCCATTAATTTTGCGAGCACAACTGCTGAGGTGTGTGCTGGTGCGTTGTCGTGATGGAAAAGGACTTTCTTGTGGGCCAATCGCGGGCGTTTTTCTTGCAGCTCGGTTTGAAACGGTCCACAGCACTAGCAATCTCACGCACCTTAACTCTTCTGTCATCCATCACCATATCATGGATTTGATCAATGATTTTTGGAGTCGTAACCTCCACAGGCCGTCCAGAACGTTCAACGTCACTTGTGCCCATATGGCCAGTCCGAAAATTTTGAAACCACTTATAAACTGTTCTAATCGAAGGTGCAGAGTCACCATAATGTTTATCAAGCTTCTCTTTAGTCTCCCGAGGCGTTTTGCCTTTCATAAATTAATGTTTAATCACCACACGAAATTCTTTTCGTCCATTTCTTGAAAATCACTCGACTTCCTTGATTCACACGAATGCCAAACACAAAGAAATAGACCAATATGGCTGAAACTTGGTGTGCGTTCATTCAAGAGATGCTACTAACTAAACATGACCTCGATACGCGCCGGTGGTGCCATCTCTCGGACTTTGCACGGACTTTTCAAACCAGCCTCGTATGTGTGTCAAATCTGAACTTTATATCTCATTTCGTTCAGGAGTTCAATAATCGACAGACCGATAGACTGGAAGATATGTTTTTTGTGATCTAGCCATAAAACGTGAAGGTATATAAGAATCTTAGAGTGTGATTTTTTCATGAATACCATACTTCCTGTCAGCAAGGGAAGTAAAAATGAGTAAAAACAATTTGCTTAGTATTTCCAACGCAAACATGGAATTAAAATTAAAATGGAACTGGACCGTCTTGAACCAAATAATTACCTAATCTAAGCATTACAAATTGATATTTTTATTGATCAGGATTTCATAGAAATTTACAGTTAAATCCTGACATCGCCTTTGCATATTATTCCCGTTAAAATTGGAAACAAGGGAAAAGCCCCAGAATTTTTAGATTCCTATATTCCAAGAATCATGAAATTGACAAATAGCCCGATACATTCGAAGCACCTCCTCTAGCCCGCCCATCTCCCCATTATATTATCTCTTTGTATGTTTGACTATAAATAATTATTCTTAAAATGAACTGAAAATGTTCAGGACACCCTACAAGAAGTTATTGAACCCACACCCTTTCTCCCTGAGGCGATATCACTTTATACTTCAAGTTTTATATGTGTAACAACATTAAAGTCGATTACACTGAGGCCGAGGATTATTTTATCCAGAGACACAAGCAGGCAGATCAATAGATAGACAAAGAAATCGACAGACTGACGGAAATTGGGGCTATATATTTCGTGATTTAAAACTTAGGAATGAAAAACTTTCGACCATTCGTGTTGAATGTGTAATATAAAATTAAATTATTTTTTTCAAATTTTATATGCTCAAAAAAACTTGAAAATATATTTTTAAATTTCATTTTATTTATCTTAAAATAACCTCATGAAATTTAGTGAGAATAAAACACTACATTTTTAGCAAAATTTCCACTTTAGCTTTATCAAAAGTATAGGTATGGAATGAAATAAACATTTTTCGATGATTTTATAAGTAAATATTTACAGGTAGTTTGAAACTAAAGGATAACAACAAAAATTAATATTTATACAAATTATTTATTGATTAAATAAATTCAACAATGGGGAATTTCCAAGATCCAGTTGGTCATTTAACAGTGTGTTTGTATTCTTTCTTTTATTATATAAATTTAATTTATGCGATTTGTTCTGAACGTGTATAATATTGAATTTATTGTCAAATACATGATTCTCATCTATTAAATGTTTGGCATATGAAGAATCCGTTTTACTTTTTTAGAAGACAATTCGCATAAATTCAATTTATTTGAGACACTCGTAACCAATAAAAGAAAGAGTACTGATACATACACTGTTAAATGACCAACTGGACCTCGGAAACTCCCCATTGTTGAATTTATTTAAGGAATAGATAATTTGTATAGTTATTAAGTTTTGTTGTTATCCTTTAGTTACAACCTAACTGTAAATATTTATTTATAAAAACCATCGAAAAATGTTTATTTCATTCCATACTGTTACTTTTAATAAAGCTAATGTTCTAGCGAAGCAAGTGTCAAATATAAAAATTTGGTGTTTTGGTGTTTTATTCTCATTGAACATGAATCTCCATCAAGTAACGGCCGGGTCAGTTAATTACTCATAAAATTTGGTATAAATCTAGTAATGTTGAGTAGTCATTCTTGATTCATAGTCTCATATCTGAATAAGCTAAGCAAACCATTAATGTTACCTCTAAAAAATTAAACATATAATGAACTTCCTACAAATACTAAAGAAACCATCATAAACAATACAGTTAATTGCCAGTGGGAGGGGATCGGAATTTATTAAAACATTGTGTTAAAAAAAGTGGGTATCTTTGTCGCGCATTAATTACCAGGTAACAGCAAATGCGAATATTATCTTATATATATTCCTATTTTTTTATGGAATTTGATATTAAACATGCTAATATAAAAATTAAGTCTAGACTATTTTTACAACAAACGACATTTTCAGATAAAAATCTTTATACGCCAGTATAACATTTCATTGCTTCTCGGATATTTTTTAGCTTAATTTTATTAGTTCCTATGCAGTAAAATACATGGTTTAGTGCCTAATATGTGTGCCTATTCTACGAGATGAAGTTTTAAAGGATTTTTATGTAAATAAAGAGTTTATTTAAATAGATAAAACATTCAAAAATACATAAGCAGTCTTTTTTGGTTTGTTTGACCTTTTGTTTTCCTTACAAAGCTGTTATGTAAATGTAAAAAGATAAGGAACCAAAAAGATCCGTAATAGGGTAGATTTCTGACTAGCTCAACAAAGAACAATTACTTTGTTTTTATTATAATAGCTTGAAATATATTCTTACTAAGTTAATTAGGTCCATGTGTAAGTGAAATAAAAAAAACTAACAAATGTTGGTCCATGTACGAGTTTTAAAACCGTAATTTTGATTGTGCGAGATAGGACTAAAAATGGAAATATTTAAACTTAGATGATTTTAATTAGAACACAGGTTTTTTACTGATGTCGACGATATATTATTCGATATAATATTCAGATGTTACTGCACTAGTAATTAACTAACTGGCTAATATCTAATTTGATACTATGTATTTTACTAATATTGAAATAAAAAATTGTGTAAAACCGCTGAACTGCAAAAGCGTATATACAATGTTAAATAGAAATAAAAATGTGTTCACAAGGTTGTTGTATAGCTAATTGACTTATCAATCAGACGCTAATCAACTTAGTATTATTTATAGCAACATAATTAATAGGTATTAATCACTTACAATTACAGCAATAATAACAAATAAAGATTTGCCACCTCTTAGTATAAAGTAAATTAAAGACGTTTTTCTGTTGCTGTTTTTCCGTTCGTTTAGAATTCACGGCAGTGCATATGTACCGAGGCTGTTTACTCTCAGTTTGTTGTAGTAAATCGAGATGTTGAGTGTTGGTTTCGAGGACAAACTCGCATTTTCGTAGGTGTTTTAATTGATTGTTCGTTTGTTTCATAATTGTTTGTTTTATATTTCAATATTTTAATGCCTTGACGAAAGAGAGTAGTGTTTTAAATATAGGTGTATTAATTTTGTAGTTACTCCTGAAGAAGTTATTAAACGATAACGAAATACTGAGTTTTAAAGAAGAAAAGAGTTTTTTATTTACAGTCCAGACCAATTCCCGATAATCATATATATATATATATATATATATATATATATATATATATATATATATATATATATATATATATATATATCAGATTGACGCACGGTCGATAACATATCATCAAAATCTTATATATATATATATATATATATATATATATATATATATATATATATATATATATATATATATATTATCATAAACGGTATTATACAGCTAGATGCTGTCCTCCCGTGCCAAAACGCCAGGTTTCTCTATCTAGCGCAAATTCGTCAGTCAGGCTTCCATTGCAGTCCTTATCCCACGGTGCTACGATCTTCTTGGTCTTCCTTTTTCTCCAGCATGGTGGTAGTCATTCGTAAGGGCCATCTATTTTCGTCCATGCTTCTTAGTTCAATTCTGTCTACCACTGATTCTTGTGCGCTCATTTTCCTCCTTATTCCCTTTGTACATCTCTTTTATAATATTTATTAAACACTGGTCAATATTATGTTTTTCAAGAACCTTCCATAATTTTGTTCGTGGGACAGTGTCGTATGCCTTCTCTAAGTCTACAAAGGCTAGATGTGTTTTTTGCCTCTATCTCGTCTCTTTTCTGTTAGCTGTTGAATTGTAAACAAATTATCAACACATCCTCTCCCTGTTACAAATCCACTTTGCTCTTCACCAGTCTTGTGCTCTGCCATTTCTTCCAACTTTTTATTTAATATTCTTTGGAACAATTTGCTTAAGGTTGAATTAATGTTTAATTATCTGTAGTTATTTTTTTCTTTCCTTTCCCCCTTTTTATAGGTAGATACAATGTAGGATGTTTTCCATTCTTCCAGAATTTTGCACTGTTCAATGCAGTCTGACATAATCTTTTCGTTAGAGTGTGTCCTCTGTATTTTATTAGTTCAGTATATATGTTGCCAAGTCCTGGAGCTCTGTGATTTTTTATAGTCCTGATTACTTTTTGTAGTTCATCTTCTGTGATCTGTATGTTTTTGTTCGGTGTTATATTTGTATTTCTTACATCACCTGTCTGGTATTGAGCTCTGTCTTCTGTCAGCAGCTGTTTATAATGTTCATTCCAATCTTTCAAACTTACCTGATTTAATATCTTGGCATTATTATTCATTTTCATGTTTTTTAAACATCTCCATACTTCCGTTAATCTTGCTCCCCCAATTAAACTTTCAATCTCGAAGCACTTTCTTTCCCACTTTTATTTTTGGGTTCTTTTATTTTATTTCTTACTTTCCTATTAAGTTCTTTATATCTAGTCCATTTTTCATTAGTTGGGTTTATTAACCAGTTATGATACGCCTGTCTCTTTTCCTTTGCTATTTCTTCCAGTTGATTATCCCACCATATTTGGTTTGTCTGTTTTCCAGTTTTGAGTTCACCTAGCGCCTCTCTGGCTGCTTAATGTATAGCTTCCTTCATCACTGTATTGCCTTTTTCTATGTTTTTATTTGTTGTTGTATTGTCTAGAGTTTTTGTTAGTTTTCTCTGGTAGAGATCTTAGATGCTTTCGTCATGCAGCTGATATAAGTTATACTTGATTATTTCTGCCTTTATGGCATCTTCTACCATTAAGTTTGTGTTTACCATTATCTTAGTTTTCTTGTTATTATTAACATATTGTGGTAAGATTTCACACACTACTAGGTAGTGATCACTTCCACAGTTGCCTCCTCGTTTAACCCTTATATCCAATATTTTAAACCTCGTGTTCTACCTACTTATTATATAATCTAGTATGGACTTTTGTTTCAAGGATGGCTTCTCCCAAGTATACCGATGGATTTCTTTGTGCTCGAAAAAGGAGTTGTATATTTTTAATTCATGCTGTTTACATTTGTCTATCAACCTTTTTCCATTGTCATTTTCCCTCATCTCTCCATGCTGGCCAACCGCTTCATCATTTTGCCTGGAGCCTATTCTGGCATTTAAGTCTCCTACTATAATCAGTTCTTGGTTTTTCTTAATTCCTTCTAGTATCTTATCCAACGTATAATAAAATTCATCTTTCATCCGTCGGGACATATAACGCAACGGTTACAAAGTCGATGTTTCGGATTTTTACAGTTACTTTTAAGTGCCTTTTTGATATGAACTGAATGTCTGGAATATATTTACTGTAAGTTTTTTTTAATGAGAAGTGACACTTCTGCTTTTGCTCTAACTGATTTTGGTACACTACCCTGTCCTTTCTTTTTAGTTTCTGTAATACACACAACGTCCATCTTTAATTGTTCTATTTCAGATGTTACTTCCTTCAGTTTATTGGTTATACCTCTAACATTCCCGGTTCCAAATTTCCAAATCCTTTTCCGTTGTTCGTTTTCTATTTTGACCGTCCCAGTTCCGGCCTTGGCTTTTTTAGCAAATATTTTGTTTTCCAGGTCACGGGGAGCTAGCCCGTCGCCCCAACCCTCCTCCTTTTTCTGGCTTAGGACCGGCAACATTGGACACTAGGCTACTCAATCCACCCAGTATCCTGTGCACACACACATATATATATATATATATATATATATATATATATATATATATATATATATATATATATATATCAATAATACCGTATGAATGTATAAGATATATACAGGACATGCAATGCGACAATTGAGTTATGAGGATGTACCCTGAACTCGGCCGGTGAAAGTAAACGCATAAGTTGCATGCTCTAAAATTAATGTTAGCTGGTTCTGTAAATCGATTACTATACAATACAGTATTAAATACGTCATCTTGAGAAGCTAGTAGAAATCCTTCGGTCTCTGACTTGTAGAAAAGTAAATGCCAGTTTTTTTTTGACAGCTGCAGAAAATGGTTGTTTCTACTCCATGTTCGGGCTTTCCTGAATGCTGCCTATAAAATTGTTGTGCCACTATTTTCATAACTGTCTTAAGTCTAGGTATTTTCAAATTTACGATATTAATCTCGCGTTTTTGTAGTTTGATAACGCAGACCAAATTGCATAGCTGAGTCTTCTGCAGCTCTAAACAGAAATGCTTTCGCTCCTCTTTGTTCATGGCCGCAGACCCTTTTCAGGAGAATCAGAACTCTTCGCAAATTTGCTAGTTCCGCCACAACTCGATTATGCAGACACTCTAAGCTCAAAAGGCTTTTTTACCTTGATAAAGTAAAAGATATATTCGAAAAACAGAAGATCAGGAATGGATGTGCACCATTTTTCATATGCCAACATGCAGATATCTCGAGTTTTTTCTTGCGTGCACCACTTCGAATGAATTGACAAGTACCGGTATAGCCACTATATTGTAGCAGCAATTTTAATACGTCCTGAGAGACATGATGACTGGTTTCTTTTTTTAAGCCGTTTCCTATAATAGCTGCGGAGGATGATTTTGGTCTTTGCTGCGGAGGACGATTTTAGTACTTACTGTATCCTCATGCGATGTTCTATCATGCCTAGATATTTGTACTTTCCCTTGATATTTAAATGAAATAGAATTTTCCCATCTGATTACTGCATGTACTCTGGAAGTTCACAATAGCGGCCTCTGGCGAACTTGATAACAGTACGTTGATTCAAACCAATTTTCCTAACTACTTTAAATGATCGATTTAGATCTCGTTGTCAAACGAAATAAAGGTCATCCAAATAATGTCTACGGCTTTCTAGTGGACCACAGTTATACCAACATGTTTTACGTAGAGCAAGCGAAAGAGAAAGCAGCAAAATACAGCATAGAAGTAGTAATAAGTGACCTTGAAAAACTCTTCTTTTAAAAATTACCGGCTCAATGTCTACCTTTTAAGTATCTGATGTAATGGCCAAGTAGGAACATGTCAGCGATAATTCATTTTAGCGATTCAACAAAGAATCGATAGTGGGAACCTTTGTTTACTACCCATTTTAGTAAAAGTACAGTCGATTCCGATATTTCGTCGAAATCACGTAAAATCCAAAATGAGTCACTTGTTTGCGCGTCGGTTCTAGGCAGTCTTTCTTTGTTCCCATCCAAAGGGGCCTAAAATGACATATTCTGCGGCCACTAAATATATTAAAAAGCCGGTATCGTTTGTGAAGAAGTGGGTAAATCATTTTAACAAGACGAAAAATGTCGATAACTTGCCAAAACGTGGCTCGGTAGACAAAGTCACTCCGAAAATCGAAAAACGAATCGTGTCCCTGTTTTCACGGGAACCGACATTAATGCTGAGTCAAGGAGCGTCACAATTAAGAAAATCGGGTTTGAATGTGTCCCATGAGACCATTCGATAACATTTTCGTGCACATGATGTCAAATTTCGAAGCACGTTAAAGAAATCTTTGATGGGTGAAAATCACATCGCGAAGCGGATCGCTTGGACCCACAATAAGATCCTAGAGTGGCCCCCACAATCGCCGGACGTCAACCCTATTAAAAATGTTTGGTCCCTTGTAAAGAGGAAGCTTAGAGCTCTCAGGACTTTGACTCAATTGCCTCCCGAGATTCGAAAAATTTGCAGAGTATGCAGAAAATCTCGTCGAGAGCATGCCTCGAAGATGCCAGGCGACTAATGGTACAGAAGGCGACTGGACAACTTACTTAAGTAATTGTGTCTTTGTTAGCACACCAAAGAATACATTGATGACAAAAAATGGCCTCAAAACACATTTTTTCAAGAATACAAGCGGTCACGTTCTTACTTGACAGACTGTATTTAGTTTTCCAGAGCGGCATTTTTAAAATGTTTTGATATTGTCATAGAAGGCTTTCGATAGTCAACCCATGCCATGGACAAAGTCGCTCTATTTCGATATAAACACTAGCAACTCGGGCTCTGGTTGTACCTTATTTAACCAGGTATTAAATGTTTTTAGCTAGATGTTAGTGGGTGCTAGAGATTTTTTCCACCAAAAATTATATTGGTGGCATCTGGTCCTGGGAGGCAAGGTTTTTCGTGTCTTTAATGACATCTAAATCTTCTTTTTTTGTGATCCTCTGATTAATTTCGTTATGCTGTTGGAACTGTGTACAGTGATTTCCGAAAGAGCCTAGGGAAGAACTTTCAGCACTTAGTGGTTTTTATGTTTCATAAATGTTCTTCCAGAATGTAGTTACTTGTTCTATAATGGTAGACAATGTTACTTGATGGTGTTCAATGAGTCTTTAGAAGGTGTGTAATGATTGTAGCGTAGTTTCTAAGCTATTTTCTTCATTTTGGCTGTGAATAGCCCTGTAGCTGTTTACTTAATCGCGCATTGAATACGAGAAGTTTGCCTCTCGCCCGGATTTTTCTTAAGACCTGTTTTCCATGCTTTTCATTTTTTTTTTCTATTATTATCCACACTATGTTGACTGAGGAATAAATCTGAGACAACGGAGTAGACAACGTTGTACAGTGTAAAATGATCTAAAGTTTACTTATAAGTGTTCATTAGAATTTTTCTGGTTTTGTGGCTTTAGATATAATATATTTTTGCTCGTGAAGTCCAATATAATTTCTTAGGGGAACTACTTCCTCAGGGTTGTTTGTTTACTGAGCCACTGCCACCGGTTATTCTCGAGGCACTCAAATATAGCCAGATCTGGGAAATTATTAAATATAGACTCGTAATCTTTGGTTCGAGATGTTTTTTAAATTATAAAGGATGCAAACGGACCAAACATCCTTTTTCGCGTTGACTTGAACTCCTAGTAGCAGTCACACAAATTTTATCTCTAGTCTAGCAGTCCACTTGAAGAGTCATTGTTGCCCGGGTCCTCATCCAAGGAAATCCATTTTGCAGCTCATCCACTTTGCCCACTATCTTTATTGGATCGAGTAGAGTTTTCGGGGAGAAAAAGATATCCTCCATGTAATAACAGATTTTCCAAGTTGAACATAGGAATGTTGACCCATCGACACCTGATGATTTCGATATTACTTAGGCTATCGAGACGATTCGGACTCTTTTGAGGCACTGTTGTTAGTCGCGACAACTTAAAGTTCGCTGGCCGTACCGCCTCAATTTCTGTAATGCTTATAAAATAAATCTAATTTACAAATTGTTGCTAAGAATAATCTTTACGCGATAACGCTGTATTCATTTTACTTTGGAACCTGTGCTCTAATTGTTTTTCGAATTTAAGAGAGCTTGGTACTATTTTAAATCTAAATTCCTCTAATGACTGATGGCACAAGCGAACTTAGTATGGATGTAGTATGTTATTAATTATTTATAATAATGAATTACTTAAGTTGGTTTTAGTTTAATCAAACCAATAAAATGAGACATCGTCAGGAAGTTGTTAAAATTATTGTACTTCATAATAACTTCATTTTTGTTATTACTTAAAACTTCGTCATGGTTTTTAATAATGAACTTAAAACTTCTTTAAATATAATTTAAAAAGAATAAAATGTTATCGAATTTCTACATTGAATATTAAAATTATTTTAATCCATATTAAAACATTAGATTTTATACACATGAAATTCAAGATACGAAAGCATGATGCTATCATATTTCCATCTACGTATAAAACCGTACTGTACTAAGTATTATGTAATAGTCTTGTTCAGAGTTATTCATACAACAATCTAGGCTATCAAAACTTATTAGAAAGCGCCTTAGCAGGTATGGCCGTATAAGGATTTCAAATTTCACGTACCGCTAACTTCGTCAGATTCATTAAGATAATTAATTTATTTAAAACCGAGAAATAAAAAACTATTTGATTATTGGAATTCTTTTCAATTAAAAAAACGTAGCGTGTTAAATTAAGTTTTAATTTTTTGAAGACCGTCAGTTTAAAAAAACCTGACCACTAAAATCGAATTAGGAAGAAGTTACGAAACGACTGACCTGTAGCGTGAACTAAAGAAATAGTTTCTTATTACATTTCTCTCCTGCGGAGTAAGAAATTTAATAGTCAAATACTAGTGTGTTTTTTGTTATAGACCAAGAGGGCGACCCGAAATTTTAACCTGTCGACTAACCGTCTACCTGGTTGTTAATTCTAACGGGCGAGTCGAATAAAAACCTTTAACGTTGATATTGCGGTTCCCGTGTCCTGGAATGACCAGATAAGGCCCAAAATGCTACATCCAAAAATGGACTGTCGTTTGACCACTTGAATCAAGTACCATAACATCTGTTGACACTAAGAAAGTTGAGCGCTCCAAAGGGCAGACGCCGCCGAGATCAGACCCAGCCTTTAATTCTAATAACTTTCTATAATATTATATATTTTAAACTTTGGTTTTATGTGTTCTATATAGTATAGCCTGTCCCAAAATATAAGATCCTGATTTTTGCCGTTTTAAGTGGGCAATATAAAAATTCTGACCTTTTGTTTATGATAGGTTGCATAGATGGACATAAGAATTTTATTCATTAATGCAAATAAATAAAATTATACGTGTTTTTGGAGATGGTTATTTATAGATGCGTATAAAAACAAATGGATAAGAGGTATATAGTTTGAATGAATGGGGTTTACAAAAGGGGACATATTGTATAAATAAAAATATATTTTAACTTAAGCTTAATTCGGTTTTACTATCACTGTCATCAGCGGAAGTAATTATCAGTGGCTTTATATTATTTACATAAATATATGAATCTTCTTTAACAACGTGCTGAATGGAATTCTTCCAGCTTTCACAAGGTATATCATTTATAACTTTTTTACTAATTCAACCACTGACACGCTTAAAGTAGGAGAAATATTTTGTGCCCTTATTTTTGGTTTAACTTTAGGCCAAATATGTTAAATTGGATTAAACACACAATAATACGGAGGAAGCCGCAAAACAGTGTGTCCCATTTTCTCAGCCATATTATCACAAACATATTTCTTTTTCAATTTATAGTCTTTTAAAACTTCCAAAAGATCACTTTTTTTATAACTAAAGTCAAAATAAATGTCATTTCTGTATTTCCGGTTTGGTGTTGGCTGCATTAGGAACCTTTTTTAGTAGGGGGATTATGGTAACTTACATTGTCCATAACTATAACACTTTGTTCAGGAACATTTGACAAAAGGGAACCAATTTTCAAAAAGTTCTGCGGTCGTGTCTTCGTGATAGTTCAAACTAGAATCTTTTATGTTTTTTGCAGATAATAGTAGACAATTTGAAACCCAGCCCTTTTCAGATCCAGCATGGTTATTCGTTTACCTTTATTTGAAGGTGCTGACATTTTATACTGCTGTCAACCCACCCTTTTTGCACAGGGTCATGGGTATCGAACCACGTTTCGTCAAGGTAAATTATTGGCCAATTCTCTGATCGATACTTTTTAATTTCTTGTAAATAAATATGTCGCAAGATTCGTAATCTTTGTGGCCTCCATCACTACTTGCCTTTTGTTGAGTTTTTTTTAACGTGAATTCCATTCTTAAGAGAATGCTGAAAGAGAAATATAAAAATCTAGCACAGAGTTAATCAGATGTGCCATAGATGGGGAAACGTCAAGTGTATCAATCAATTTTAAACAATTTTAACACAACAGAAAGACTGCTACTATAAATACGTATGTGGTGCAGTTGCAGGGAATTTATTTTGGTTAGTAGTATGAGAGTTCTGTCAATTTTTGTGTCCTCTAAGGGGTTATGCCATCTTAAAATTTTTAAAAAATGTTTTTTTTTTTGGTTAGATTTATTATTTATACTTTTAAGAATATTTCAAGCTTTATAAAATGGAATCGCAGATTGAAGGTAATATAAAAAAAAATTGTAGACTTTTAAGACGCGGACGCGATACTTTTTTCTTTTGAGTTTTTCTCGAAACTACTTTTTTCAAACTGATGGACAAAATATCTCAAGATCTACTGAACCGATTTTGATACCACATATTCTTTATAATATTGTCTTGAAGTTGATATATGGTTTTTTCGATTGGATGTACCGTCCATTTTTTTGATTAATTTTTAAACCACAAAAGTTTTGCGAAAAATCCGAGTTTATATTCGAAAGACTGTCACTTCCACAAAAACCTTTTTAAATTTTTTCCATATGTGACCACTTAGTTATGACTTTTCTTAACAATAAAAAATGATTTGTTTAGTTTTTGGACGATTTTTGACTGAGAAAAAAATTCAACCGGTCGCAAGGATTTTCAAAAAAGGGTGCTACAAGATGGTTCATATCTCCACCATTTTTAAATTTTTTTAATATATATTTTTTTAATTTGTTATTAGAACTATAATGTATTTGTGAAAAATAAAAATTATTTTATATATACAATAATTGAGTCAAAAAAAAAAATTTATGTCTATTTTTCGAGCGCCAAAGGGGCGTAATACCTGAAATAAATCGTGTAGCCGACGTGGTCAGAGCCGCCGGTATAGATTAGTAATTTGTGGTTAATTGTAGGAATGTTGGTACTAATTATGGTGCGTGGACATATATTACTCAGTAGGCCTAACATTCTTAGTAAATGGTTTGTGATAAATTAGGGCGAGTTTAAAAACCATTATTTCAAAAGAATATAACAAGTCCTGTTACAATTTCTGCCTTTAAATTATTTTACGCATATCCAATTTAACAGAATGAAGACGAAGCGTTTTTGGTCTAATGACTCTGAAATTTTGTTAGTTTAATTTTAAAAAGTACCATGATATGCGATTCTGAAGAACTTGGGCTTATACTTAGACTAGAACATTCGTGATACAAAATTCCTACATTGTTACTTTATTAAGGTTTCACTAAAATTTATGATGTTTTAGTCTGTTCAGTACTATCTGCAGAAAACATAAATATACATCTACTTTATCGTGTACCTTTAATCGGATACTAATTAAAATTGTTTCAACATTAGTTAGCAAAACGAATAAAAACGAAAAAATAACAAGCAAGAATAGAAAACTTTAATTCTAGAAATGGATAACATTCTTAGTAATGATAATCAAAATTTAGCATGGATGGCTCTGGTAAAATCATGATTCGTAAGATTAGACCGTACCACATTGGAGCGACTTCCCTATGTTTCACGTACAACTGCACGAGACATCTACAGGTTTCTTTACTAGTAGAGATTAAATTTAGTATTCTTATCTCGAAGGGTAAATATCCCTGACAATGTCTCATGCAATCGCATGTGAAACGATCTAATCTTAAGAACCAGGCTTTCTTTGGCAAAGCCAAGCATGTTTGAAAAATTATCATTTGAAAGAATATAAAGATCACAATTTTTTCAGTTGCGAGTATGCATCTATTTAAGTGAATTTGACTTGAATTATTACTGCCCATTTGTAAATTCAAAAATTGTCATTCTGTAAAACATATGCTCGAGTTTATACTTTGTCTAGAATACTTACGTTTAGCCATATATAGTTACAATATTAAAGTCTCAAAAGAAACATTTATGTTGTTTGGCAACATATCTAGGTATTCCAGGGCACGGAGGCCGCAAAATTAACGTTAAAGGTTGGATTCGCCCGATAGAATGAACAACTAGGCAGGTGTTAGTCGACAGGTCAAAATTTCGGGTCGCCCTCTTGGTCTATTAATTTTTTTCTTCTTCACAAATTTTATCTCTTTTGATGACCTTAAACGCCTTCATTAAAACTCGCTAAACTTTTTTAATTTTGTTTTTTCCTTTAAAAATTATATTATTTCTAAAAATAGTGCTTTGAAATGGAGGCTATGTTTTAGACCTCCCTAGTAATTTTCAGATTATTTGCTACTTAACTAAAAACGAGTAAAGAGATTGAAATATTCTCATTGATATAAAGTAATCTACTGTTGAAGCTACTTTCATTTCTTATGATATTCCTGATTTAATGATGACACTTAAACACATTTATATATGTCAAGTTTAAATAAATGGTAAATTTATAATATACAAAAAGTTTATTTTTATACCATGATTTGATAAAAATATAATTAGAAGTTAGTTATAAAAAGAAATATGTAAATTATTAAAGGTAATGTATGTAATAATTTTCGTTCAATCTTCACCTTGTGGATAATATTTCAGAAATTTTTCAAAATTTTTTGATCAGTATTTTTCGAGATAATGGGGACAGCGATTTTTGGCAGTTTTTTAAAAATAATATGAAGAAAAGTGTGCACAAATATTACATCTTATATATTTTTGAAGTCGTGTTTTACATCCCACTGGATGACCTGGTAAAAAAAATTTTTTTTCACTTCCGATTTCACCTCCCAAAACTAACCCCTTAAATCAAAATTTAACTTTCAACGTTACACTGCTCTGATTCGGCCACCAATTTTTATATTTATGTCAAATTTCAACTTTCTACGTTAAATAGTTTCGGAGAAAATCGGGTGTGACAGACAGACAGACACCGAAGTGATCTTGTAAGTGTTCCGTATAGAACACTAAAAACTATATAATATTGTTTCTATCCTTTTTTGACTTCTACTCAGAATTCTTAATAAACTTATGTAAGGTATTTTTTTGCATATATTAAATTACATTTAAATACATAGTTACATATTTTTTAATTAATTTTTGATAATCTCTTGAAGAATGACGACTTTTGATTGGTACGGAAATGAAAATTTTTCTCATCCACCTTATGTGTACAACTATATTTAATTTCATAAAAAATATATTAAGTTTGTTCATTAATAAACTTTTGTCCGTGTTTATGATGATTTTATGATGAAGATAAACTTTTTTCCGTGTTTATGATGATCTGGTATTTTTGTGGAAAATATCCACTAGTTCTCTGCTAATATTTTAAATCATTTAGTACTTATATTGTTTCATCCTAATTAAAGTTCTTTGAAACTTTTACGTAAGTCCCATGGTCTTCAATTTGCGCGCTGCCATAACTAAAAGATGTTTTTCTTGATCTTTAAATTTGCACAATAAAAGCTTCAAGAATAAATTTAATTCTAATTTACCCCTCTCCGAAATTACATAAACGAAGTGGTTTTATTACCAAAGGTGGCATTTTGAGAACAAAATTATAGTGCATTCCACCATAAAAGGGAATTGTTTTTAAATTAGAGAGTACGTGTTTTATATTAGTATAACTTTTAATAATTAATTTAAATTATATAACCACCAAAATACTGTGCAAACTACACATATGAAAATATTTCTTAAAATGTATCTTACGCTCGCGTTCAATATGTCATTATGCTTTTGATACGTAATTTAAGTGAAGCGTTATCGTTCATACAGCAATGCTACTTAAAAATCAATAAAAGCTTGCCCGGATGTGAGTATACAGTATGAGATAATAATAGCGGGCAAAAAATGACACAGCAAAATACTCTAATACGGTAAAACTGTCAAAATATTCCATATGGAAATAATACCAGTCAACATATAGCGCAGAAATAGGAGATTTAATAATTTAGTTCCTAGAATTATTATGAAGTGCCGCCGATGACGTAACTGTATCACAATATGAGTATTCATGTTTGAACGTTAACTACTATGTGCTTTGGTTTTAAGCTAATAAAACTAGTTGTTAGCTAGCTATTAGGCAAGAGTAGGAAAGATAGGTAACCCCAATTTTGCATAACTTTTTAATATTTAATCTTATGTAAAAATTGGCAAATGCGCGACTAAATTGTTAACATACATTTGTTGCAAGTGATATATGGCGAAGGTGCTATGAAAATTTCCAGTGTTTTAGTGGAATAAGAAGTAGTTCAGAGATGTGAGGCATTTAGTATTAAGGGTGCGAGAAAAAATGCAATCAGACAAACGAAATAATTATGAGATTGATAACTGAAGAATCGCAAATCAATAGGGAGATAGTTAAAAAATTCGATTTGTAGATTTGGGTATGAAAAATATTTCTGCAAGGTTACCGCCTCGGATTTTACCGGATGGACAGAAGCTGCATCCGCTTAATGCTACCCCGATCTCTTTTGAAATGCGCATCTGTTTCCGAAAGTAATTGCAGGTGATGAAACTTGGTACTTTAAATCTAACCTCAAAATCAAACGACAGGGCATGCAATGGAAATCGACAGGTTCATCGTAAAAATACACGCGTGACGTGCATGCGGTATAAGACTATGCTACGGTGTTTCGCCGATCACACGGGAAAAGTTCACTAAGAATTTATTGACCGAGGCCAAAATACAATCAAAAATGCTTTTTAGAAATACTACAGGGATTACGAGATTCTGTTTGAAGAAAACGGCCCGAATTGTGGCGTGTATGTGTACTAAGTCCCAGTGCGCTTCTAATGATATTCAATTAGATAATCCCGCTTATTTATCTAACTTAGTTTTCTTTGTTTCTATTTGCAAAATTATAGGCTGCGCTAAAAGGATGAACATCTTTAGTGTTCCGTACGGAACACTTATAAGATCACTTCAGTGTCTGTCTGCCTGTCACACCCGATTTTCTCCGAAACTATTTGACATAGAAAGTTGAAATTTGGTACTAATATAGGAATTGATGGCCTCATCAAAGCCATGTAGTTTTGAAAGTTAAATTTTGACTTAAGGGGTTAGTTTTGAGGGGTGAAATCGGAAGCGAAAAAAAAATTTTTTACTAGGTCATCGAGTGTGGTGTCAAATGAAAGCTTGTGCAAACACGAGTAAAAAATATATATATAATGTAATACTTGCGCACATTTTTCTTTGTATTATTTTTAAAAAATCGCGAAAAATCGCTGTCCCCAGATCAAAAAATTTTGAAAAAATTCTGGAATATTCTCCACGGGGTATAGATTAAACGAAAATTATTACGAGTGCATTACCTTTAATAATTTATCTGGTATATAAAAGAAACAAAAATTTCAAGGTGTGTTTTTGGTGAAGTTACTGATCATTCGATACCACCGTAATTTTTTTTTTTTATTTTAAAAGCAATTAACGTACGGAACAGTAATTGTGCAAGTTCAACTTGCACTTGACCGGTTATTTTTTAATATGGCCCAACAAAATGTAATATAGTCTCTCAAAAGTACTCTAGAAAATTAGTTCTAGATCCACTTCCAGAAATGAATAAGCTGTGCGATCAAGTTAAATATTCTGAAGGTGACAGTAGCCACTAGTGTTATGTCATTTTTTAAAGTGTATTTCCAGCATTTAATTATCACACATTATATCCCTCGAATAACTTTAAAATCCCTGATATCGTAAACTAACATTAAGTTATGTGCTATAGAAATCGTGTAAAGTACGCATTAAGCAACCTTCATCATTAACAAAGCTATAACTGATTGTGGTATTTACGTAACGAGCTACTAGATTTTACTTTGATTGTCGACCAAGTATGTCATTATTGCCTAGTAGGGACAAATTTACAACACCTTTACCGAAGGGTGTAAACAAACCAATTGGTTTACAGTCTACATAGAACGTCGAATTTTCATTTAACCTGAAAGTAATTTAGGTAAATTGGTTCTGACCTTTTTATTTTTGATGGAATATGTTTTCGATTTTAATTTATGATGAATAATTTTAAAAGTTTATTTTGGTTTTAAAAGTATTGTAGAGGGTTGAGCAATAGGTATGATTTACTTATTGGGAGAAATAATTAACTTAAAAGGGTATATAGTTATTAAGATAGAGGATATGACTCAGCAAGTCGCGTGATAATCTCATTGTTACAAAAGTAATGAAAAAAATTTACCATTGCAAATGTGAATATATTGTATTTTTCGTTTATGAAGGTTATAGAAGAGCTATTATTAGTAATTTTGTTGAATCATTTTACATGAAGTTACTTTCAAACAAGTAAAATCTCGTTCGTGATTTGCTTACTGCTCAAAAAACTGAGTTCTGCAATAATCAAAAAGAAAGTAAAATCTTAGTTCTTGACAATTTCAAATAAACAACTAATGAAATGAGTAATCAAAAATAAGGTGTACACTATTCAAATATGTCATGTCACAAAATTGCACAGTATACTTAGTATAGTTCATAACATCAAATACTGCAAAAGCATTACAGGTTAGCAAATAGAGTGACAAGCCATATATATATATATATATATATATATATATATATATATATATATATATATATATATATATATATATATATATACATACATATTGAAGATGACGTTTCTTTTAGGATTAGGAAATGCTGCTTATAAAGGGGGGCCAATTAACAAACGGAAGGACACATATCGACAAACGAGAGAGGCCCCAAGCGAGACATTCCCAAGGTAGTACACAAAAAATCGGGGGGGTGAAGTTTTTTCACAAAAAGTATGGAAACATAGTGGAGGGGGATTATCACAAAAAACAACCCTGTTCTAGTAAGATGGCGCTATTTTCTGCATCCACAGTCGCGCCTTCGTTATGCCACAGAAATACATACATACATATATATATATATATATATATATATATATATATATATATATATATATATATATATATATATATATATATATATACACAGTAGAACTCCGATTAACCGAGTCGCGATTATCCGAGCTACGGATTAACCGAGCCAATCTAAGAACCTGATTATCCGAGGTGCGTCTATGCTGCGTCTTAGCCGAGCTTCTAAAATATGTATGTACATATTTTCATTTTAAATCGTCGGGGCCTTCGGGGAATCCCCCTGGCCCGTGTGAGAGGTTCCCCTATTTGTGTTTCTGGACTGTTTCAGCATGTAAATTTACGTGAATGCAGTGCGTTATAGCGTTTACTACGGAGAAGTACGAGTATACTCACATAATTTACTTGATTGGAGTTCTGGTAGTTAAGTGTAATTAAAACGAACTGCTTTGATTGAATTTTTGTGTGTCGTATTATAATGGAGCAAAACAAGCGTAAAAGAATCGTCGTTCCTATTGAAGAAAAATTAAAAGCCATCAGGAGAATTGAAGCAGGAGAGACAATTTAAGTTGTTGCGCAAGATTATGGAGTAGGTAAGGTAACAGTTGGAGATTGGAAAAGAAACCGCACAAAAATAGAAGAATGGTGTATAAATCAAGCCTCCTCGTCCTCAGGAAGAAAATCAATGAAAACCGGCGACTATGAAAAGGTTAACGAAGCTTTATTCATGTGGTTTAACCAACAGAGATCAAAAGGTCTCTGTCAGGTCCAATTTTACAACAGAAAGCAATAATGATTAGTAGGCAATTCCCAGAGATAGATCAGTTTACCGCCAGTTCTGGATGGCTTAACCGCTGGAAAAAACTAAAATGTAGTAACAGAGATTGAAAGTGAACAGAATGAAATTGTTGCTTTGAACTTGATAGGCGACAAGAAAGTACAGTGTGTGTCAGGTGAGGTTTAAAATAAGCTTTATAAAAGATTGGATGAATATGTTGACAGTGGAGGGTTGTTACTGAGAGTGATGAACAAGAAAGATAAAGATCATTTAAGGCAAGAAAGGAAATAAATGGGAAAAATAACGATCTTACGACGAAAAGTTTAATGGGGAAACTACTTCAAGATAGAAGAAACACGGAAATAAAAAATTGAAAATATTTAATAGTCGTATAATAAAAAGGACTTTGTCATTCCTGATGGTATCATGGAAATCATGATATTTTCTAACTGGAAGTTCATGTAGCAGCGTAAGCCACGAAGATAACTAGTATCCTACTATACTGAAAGGTGTAATAATATTATTTGCTAAATTAATGTCGGTAAATATGAGGCTTAATTAAAACATATTAAATATAATAATAATAAAATTGTTTCTAAATGTCTCATACACGTATATTCAATAAAATAAGTAATAATGAGTAAGGTGGAGATTATACTAAAACCTTGGTAGTTTATTTATATTTTATAAAATATCAACGACTTAATAAACTCTGGCGCAAGGATGAGAAGCTATGTTTATTTTTAAATGCCACTGACAATTTTAACTGCAATCGACTAAAAATACTTAGAAAATGTTTTTATGATATATCATAGGGAAATGTGACACATTGTTATATTTTGGATTTGACTTATAATTGACAATATAAATACAGACATAAGGATTTATATCTGTGAATACATTAATTAAAGGTTTAAAAGAATAGGTTTTTGGAATCTTAACACTATTACTATTTTACTTAAACAAATTAGTACGCTCTTATATTTTAATTAATTTTCAGTAAAATTTTTGCGCTAAGAATATTAAGATTTTTAGAATAGTAGAATAGTAATTTTTTAAAGCGACTCATATCATTTTTGGATTATGTTAGTGTTTGCATTTATCTTCTACGAATCTTCAATCCTGGGGTTGTTCCAATGAATCTTTTATCTAACCGTACATTATATACCTTCAGTTATATACAATATGTTCAATAATAGATATCCTTCTCGGTGTAGATTTGAATTGATTTTAATTTGCCGTAACTCAAATTAGAGCACTTCATTATTTGTAATCATGTCTACACAACTTATGCCAGCATATATATATTTTTCCTTTTAAATTCTCTAAGCTGCATACCTAGCATTACTTCGGATATTTTTTAAAGTCACTGACTCCTATAGCTAAGTTGCTTGTTAATAACTGTCTATTTAGTGATTTTTTTTAACTACATCTGATTATCTTTTCTGCTGCCATTATATCCCTTCTATCTAGGTTATTGTGTCCTAAAATACATATATTTTCCACTAAAGCGATGTCGTTTGGAAACCGAAAAAAAAAGGCTCCAAGCTTTTTTCAAATCAACAAACGCCACACGCGTTGATTATTTCACCAAATCAATCAAAATTTTGGCCATCCACATGACATTTGTTTATTAATGTATTTTTCTGGAAATTCGTTGGTCTCTGTGTCTTCATTAATATGGCTTATAAACCTCCATGACTTTTATTTAACCCTATTTCCTGAATCCCATATTAACTATGGGATTCGATGTATACCTTCACGCTCACTGTTATCTAGTTTTTCAATCTCTTAAATTTACTAACTATATGTTCTCTTTTTTCTTCATTACTGTTTCTAGTTCTTCCAACTTTTCTAACAATCATTTTGTATCATAGAAACGTGCCTTGCACATCTCTCGGCTTATCAATTTTCTCTAGTGATACGGTACTATCAGCTAATTTCTTTTAAAAATTTTACTTTACGTTTCCATAGGTCATTTATTTGATTATCCTTTAGTATTTCATCAATATTTTCGCTTTATCCGTACGCACTTTGATTTTTCTTATTTTAGGAACTTTTCACATTTTTCTTATTTCTATTAGGTTAAACTTTCTTCCTTATTTCCAAAATTTGCTCCCTCAATAGTCTACAGAAAAATATTTTTTTTTGCTTTCGGTTAACAGCAATTAATAAATCTAGAATGACTTTTTGTATTTGTCAAAACGGCAATGTTGCTTATAAAACTACCAATTCAGTTAATTATATAACGAAAATGACTCTTTCCAAAAAATGAAATAACCCAATCTAACTCAAAACGATTAAACTTAGGTCTCGCATGTACCCTAACAAGATAAAACTTCCTGTAAACAAGTTTCAATGCATATCAATCCCCATAATAGTAATTTTTTAGGTACCCCCTATTGTAACTTTGTATGTATTTTATACAGCGAGTATGATTATTGCTTCTTGTATGTGCTAGTCACGCGATACTCCAATGAATTCTCTCAAGAACGCTGATAAATACGTTGGATATAGTTTTCGCGGGCAAAGTCGCACATATTTGACAATTTTTTGAATATAATAGTGGATTTTATGTTTCTAAAAAATACGAAAATTTTTTGTATTTTATGACCAGGAAGGTCATATTGCAAAATCACATTAATACCTAACAATATTTGATGTGCCTTAACGTATCTGAGAAGTGGTCTCATACTTATTTCTTCAAGAAAATGTTAGTATTTGTTATTGCAGTATGAATCTGAAACACGTTATAGTAACTTCCTATTTATAAAGTAAAGTTAACTTTTATTCAGATCTCAAGCGAATGCATTAATATCCTACTTTGAAATATACTGGCTTTGAGGAGATAGCGAATATGTTAAAGTAATGAATGCTCATTCATCAATAGGTACAAAAATATCTATAAAAGCTATGAAGCCCCTTTTTTGACCCATAATAGTGTTGAGAGTTACATTCAAATACACAGAAATAAATCTGTACTTGGGTTCTCAGTTAAAGATGCAGTAAAACAACATGAGGCCTCTTACCAAAATATAATATGTTAAATTTTTAGTACAGTTCCAAATTTAATAACTCTATTCTACAAAACATGCCAGTAATTTTATTTTAAATTACTGGTTAGATTAAAGTGATACAGAATTTTGTTCAATTACTTGATGGACTCCTGGTTACATAAATGTGTTATAAATTACATACATAAGAATTTAATAACGTTGCAACTCCTCTCTAGAAAATCATCGTGAAGGACGGAAGATATAAAGGATAATAAAACGTTAGTATTTAAACATGTTGTTTATTTTAGTATTATTGTTAAGTAATATTTGAATGAACTGAGACTAGTAGGTGTTAAAATACAAATAAATAAAAAGTATTAATAGGACTCCCAATTTATTTTCTTGTATTCTTCACTGTGTAAAAGTTTATTTTAGCTTGTTAGATAGACAACTAATTTTCAAATGTCTAAGCAGCTTACGAGATATAACATTTATGATAGATAAAGTTAAAGGTATTTCTTACGAGTAACTGTTAAAAGTAGTTTTGCTTTAAATTCTGAGAAATAACAGATTTTAGCATCATGCATTCACTGCTTCAATATAAAGATGGTTTACCACGCCGTTTTGCCATAATTAATTGTAAAAGTTTCAGATGTTTAACACGTATAAGATTAGACTTTTTCTTCGATCAAAAGCATGCTTTTTTACAATTTCTGTTTTCGTATGTGCATTAAAAAGTAAAAAGTCACAAAAAATTATATATAAAAAAATTACTTTGCTATCTTTTGCTAAAATATTAAGGCAGTTTACCACCTAGTAGTTGCAAAAATATTAGATAAATATTACTTTTTATAGAATTTTATGGAGTTAATTTTCGCTGTGGCAACATAGCTTGAAAAAGACTGCTCGCGCGGATGCAGGCGTTCTTTGAAATTTTAAATCATATATTGTCTGGGGGATCATAACCAAGATTTTGGACTTATCAAAGAGCGGCAGATAAATATATCATTTATTAAAGATGACAAACTGAACCAAAAAATACAACTTATAGATCCAAATTCCGGTTATGGAGGGAGAAAGTTGCAAAAAATTGAGGGTAAGTGAACCTATCGCAAAGTGGCAGTTTTATATGTTATGAGGATACTATAGCTTTAATATCTGCTACGGAGACCGGTTCCTGTGGGAGTAAACTTTTTTTCTTGAAAAAAATGGGCTCAAAAAATGAACTCATCGCTGAGTGGCTGATATTCGAGATATAGTTAATTTGGGACTCAAAAATAAGTGAAAAAATATTATTTGCTATAGATCCTGGTTCTTTGAATTTCTACGAATTTTTGAACCTGTAGAGTTTTTGGACCCACCTGAACTCATTCGAGAGCGGCAGTTAAATGAACCCGTGTTTGAATACTATAATACGAGGTTAAATCCCGAATATGTGCCATGAAGTCCAGCCCCTGCTTTTATCAGCAGATTTTCTGTATGTATGTATGTGTAATAAACAAATTGATTTTCTTTATTCGCATTATTACTTAGCTGTGATGCATCAGTTTATATGTTTTTTGACACGTTAAAGTCGAATTTCTAATCCATTTTTGCTAAAATTTATTAATTTTTTTAATAAATAAATATTTTTTTTTCTATAATAACTTAATATAATATTATTTAACTAGCTAAATTAAAATTCTCTGTTGATTTTTTCAAAAACTAAATTATTTCATTATTACTGACAATTTATTAGAATTATATTATTTTTTCTTTGGGAATTTAACACAAATATTTTTATTTAATTGCATATAAATAAACTTATTAGCTCTTAATTTTTAATTAATTAAATTGGAAAAAATGGATTAGAAATTCAAATAGCAGGACAAAATTCATCTAAAAAACTTGAGTAGAGCTCGTAAAAAGCTTAGATTTTGCTGTTATGGAGATAAATTCCATGAAATTCTGTTTATTAGCGTAATTGTTTACAATAAATTATTTATAAGAATAAAAAGGTTAAGTTTTTGCAAAAATAGATTTGAAATACGTCTAAAAAATTTGGGTGGAGCGCTTATTAAACTTAGATTTCGTTATTATAAAAATAAATTATATCGAATTACTTTTTTTAGATAATTGCTTAAAAAATTGTTAATAACAATTAATAGCCGCAATGCTCAAAATTTAAAAAGAACACAGTGAAACCCCGTGTGGCTGATGGAATATTCGCTCATTGTTGCATTGTAACCGAATGCGGCAAAAATCACTGTAAGTTTTAAATGTTTAAAATTTTAATTCTTGAGGTTTTGTGGATCACTTTTATTGTCTGTCATGTTAAAAGTCAAAGATTTTATATGTACTATCCAATATAGCAACCAAAAAAAAAATTTTTTTAATTTTCGTAATTACATATTAAAAGAGGTTTTGGAGCTTTTAAATATAAATTTTAAATTATAAATGTAACCCAAATTTAGAGGTTAAATATAAAAAAATATATAGAGCGAAATTGCACTGCAAATTAAATAAATATATTAATCTGCTTGTAACTGTATTAACTGATTTGAGCGTCTCTCGAGACACTGGCGCATGTGTATAGTATTTGAGAGAAAAACAAATTACAGGACGGGCGTGCGAGTTGTAGGACAGGCAGGCGCATTTTAATAAAGAACCAGACTCTATGGCAGAGAATGTTATTTTTAGTATCTACAAACCTCAACGAATATATTAAAACAAATTACATTCGCTCCTCTATGGGTTCAGGTGGGTCCATTTTTCTGCAACTTTGGACCGTTATAACTTTGGATTGACCCAATATCCATCCATCATTTTTCAATTGTATTTCACAGAAATGAAGCTATACCCAAAATATTTGGCACTCAGCGTTGGGTTTGTCCACCAACTTTTTCTTGCAGCTTTAAAGTGTATTTCCAGGAACAGGAACCAGAGTTTAGGCTTTAAACTATTGGAGAGACTAAGGGGGCCATAATTAACAAAATGATACTGCCACGCTTCGATGAGGCATTTTGGTACTGAGCTCCCGAACTAATATATGCAATGCAATAATACGTGATTGCGTGTGGCGGGAAGCAAGCGAGAAGCTATGTTTCCACACTCATTATACTTTGAAAACCGAATTATTTCGCGTCTTTATCCAACTCTCTCTATTTTTCTCTCTTTCTCTCTCTGACTTCTCGTAAGAAATACCTTAAAATTTGATTAGCTTCTATGACCTATCTGCACAATTTTAGTATTATCAAAAACGTGTGACTATTCAGTATGATTATTATGTTAATAAAAGCAAATATATTTTAAAGATTCTACTGTAATGGGTGTCTTAAAAAAACAGAAAGGGACTTTTTGGTAGGACAGTAGACGATCATTAGCTAATGGTAACCATACGGTGCTTCAAAGTTTTAAAAACATCTAAAAAATTTTTTTATTTAATATGAAATAAACAAACAAGCAAGTGACTTTGATGTAAAAATCCTTAGGAATTAAATTAAAAGAAATCCTCAAGTTATCACTTGATCTTATGTATATTGTATCTGACAAGGAATGTTATTGATGTAGAATATAAAAAAATCAACATTTTTTGCTGGTAAATACATCTATATCTAAAAACTATTAAAAAAATTGTCAATTTTAGGACAAAATTCTTACCACTTGGATGGAATTGAAGTGTACGCTGAGGTCTTACCTGAAACAAAACAAACCATAAATATATTGCCAAAAGGAGTTGTATAATTTTATAAAAGGATAAGTTAAAATTGAACTACATATATTTTTTTTTATGGGTCTAGCACACGTGCTGCAGAGAAGTCCCTAAAGCGTTCCAGGAGCGGCATGAGTGCGGAAAAAAAGCGATTCATGTTGTTCTTGAATCGCTGTAAATTGTACTCGGTGGGAAACACAGCGCTGGGCAAATTATTCCAAAGGGATGACGTTCTCCATATAAAAGATTGCTTGAAAAGCGTTGTACGCGGAGTAACAAGCTGAACCTCATACGGATGTGAAGCACCAACGCGACGTGTATTTCTAACATGCACTACTTTGGGAGGAATTAAGAGGCCTACATCCTTCGAACACTTTCCATGAAAATAGTTGTAAAACAGACTCAAGTCGCCAACCGTTCTTCGATGTTCCAGCGAATCAAGGCCGCCGGTCAATTCCGGGTCCCCAACCAGACGGACCGCTCTTCTCTGAACAGAATCCAACAAATGCAGTGTATGTTTGGGAGCAGAGCCCCAAACGTGGGAGCAGTATTCCATAGTTGGTCGAATTTGGGCTTTGTAAAGAATTAACAGTTGTTGTGGGGTGTAAAGCTAATATATACTCTATACTATATAATATATACTACTACTATATATTAATCGCCGAGTACTTTTTACAGAGAAATGAACACCAGCTGAGTACCAAGGACTACTCGTAGTGCAAATCTTGGTACTTTTTTCTCAGCTTATTTTTTTTCCTTTACTGATTACTAAATTTGTCTCAGTGAGTACCTCCAATTACAAGAACTTTTTATTGAGAAGTGCCGATTTCTCTTAATTATTCCAAATACCCACTACTATTCAGGCATTCTATAGAATGCCGGGCTCGTTTAGGCAATGTATGAAATATATTTTTTTCTATTATATACTTTGCCCAGATAATGTATAAAATGCCTAGGAATTCTACAGAATGCCGATAAGAGATAAAACAATAAAATGAAAGACAAATAACCGCAATACGAAACGTACAGCCGGCAATGTGTATAATAGGGTGCTTGATATGGGAGGTCAGGTTGATGTGGTGTTTACTGACTTCTCGAAGGCGTTTGACCGGATATGGTTGACTTCACGACGAATTTTGTTAATTTCTTCAGGACATACCTTGTGGAAAGATTCCAGTATAATGGTTTTAGGTCGCATTCGTTTCGTGCAGAGTCCGGTGTTCCACAGGGGTCAAACATGGGACCGCTATTGTTCCTTATATTCATAAATGACATTCAGGAGTTCATTGTTGTGGAATACCAGATGTTTGCGGATGATCTGAAATTGTATGTGTCAGTTGAGTCTGGTGGCGACTGTGAACGACTGCAGAGTAGTGTTGAGGCAATGCGGGCGTGGTGTTTCAACAATGGGATATTGCTAAATGCAAACCAATGTTCTGTAATGACAATGAGTCGTAAAGTATCTCTAGTGAACTATAATTACAATATAGGTAATATAGAGTTGCAGAGAGTGGAGACAGCCAAAGACCTGGGCTCTAGGTTGACCTTCAATCAGCACATTGGCAAGGTGGTTTCAGAAGCGATGAAAATGATGGGGTTCGTAATTAGAAATGGTGGGCCTCTTCAAAATATTGAAACCTTTTCAACATTATTCAATACATTGGTCAGAAGCAGGCTTGAGTATGGGTCTATTATCTGGGCCCCATTGTATAATAAGTGGGTTGTGGCTTTGGAAAGGGTTCAGAGGAGGTTTTTAAAGTTTTTGGCTAGGAAAGTTGATGGGGCGTATCCAACGGTAGGTATAGAGAATGATATTTTGTTAGAGAGATTTACTTATATGACCTTAGAGAAACGTAGAAATATGAGTATGGTGATGTTTCTGTGTAAACTTGTAAATTGTGTGATTCAATGTCCACTGGAGGAACAGAATTTTGTTGTGCTCAGACTAGCTCATCGGACTGGAAACTTCTATCTTCTTACTGCTCACACAAATATATTGTATGCTTCTCACGTTTATGAGATATGCGCTGCTTATAATAAGGTATCTAGAGCATGTGATCTGTCCATGTCTCAGAGGGAATTCTTCTGTATCTGTCTAAATTTATTTCAATAGCTGTAAGCATATGTGAAATGGCAGTTTGTTTATTGTTTGTATAATTAAGCATTTTGTGATATGTATTAGTATTGTTTAATGATTGTATGATCGGCCCTATTAATTAATTATTTTGTTGGACTTGTAATAGTAATAAATAAATAAATAATAAATATTGAAAACAATAAGCGTTAACTGTCACTCGTGTTGGGGATGACGGAGGAGTACAGTGGGGGTGGAGTCAATAAGTTATAACATGAACTAACCTGAACTAACCTAAACTAACCTGAACTAACAGGAGTTTATGTCTTAAGAAGATTCTGTGTACTTTCAAGTGTCACAACAGTTCATCATGCAATGAATAAGTATAGGATGAAAGACAAATTACCATAACCATATCTTTTATTTATTCAAAATTAACACTATTATGATTATCAACTGTCTATAAAAAAAATGTATAGGGAAACGAAAATAGAGACTTCGGCAATATTTGTAAAGTCAAACGTTGGTTTTATTTATAAAACAAATACATATTTTTTTTAAACTTTAAAAAAGATTGGTTCGGGTTAGTTTAGGTTAGTTCAGGGTAGTCAATAACGTATTGACTCCACTCCCATCGCGCCCCTCACCACCCACAACATGAGTAACAGCTACTGATTATTGTTTTCAATATCTGTTATGCATATTGCCGGATATACGTTAGATATTCTGCAGAATTCAAAGACAAAGTATAAAATAGAGGATATTTTATAACTTGCCTGAACGTTAGATCAGATATTTTGACGGTAACATATAACATATATTATACGTGTTCAAAAAAAAAAGTAAGCTGACAAAATGGTATTTAAAATTAATATCTTGGAGATACTAGAATGTCACAAAAATATAAGAATTGACATATTACATTTTTTTTTATATTTTTTGCCACCCTCTAGATTTTTGACGATTTTTAGGTCAAAAGATTGCATTCCTAATTTAGTTCTAAATATGTGGCAAAAACAGTTTGACATTTTGTAAAATATTCTCATTTCTTACGTTATGTAAATAACATTGGAAAATTATTCAGAAGTTAGGTTTATTGTTCAATATTATAATTTAAAGTTATAACCAAATAAACTTTTACTTGTGAGATATTAATGAAATTTTATTGACTACTTTGATATTATTACAGAAAAGCAATTAAAACAATAAATACATATACGGGCGTTACTCGAGTAAAACGTAATATAATTAGGTTCAGGTCCTCGCAATCTAAGCTCGCCTGTGTAACTCCCAAAGGTAAGCAAATTTAACTACGTTTGATCGAATTTTCCATCGTAATGGCCGCGTATAGAGAGTAGTGCACAATCCTTTACCTAATCGAATACGTATGTTTACTTCTCTAACTCTGGATCGATCCTTTCTAAATACAAGTGACATGTCATGTTTGTACTTGCTAATGATAAGTTTATAGCAAATCAACCAGGAAATTCGGTTCTGTTGTCTGTTTGCTTTGCCAAGTAGAATCGATACTAATTTGGTTATAAACTGATACCTTAAATCTCTAATGTTCCTCTTGCTGTTTGTCAATGTCTTGATTTGTGATGTACCTTGCTCTGGCTAATTTGCTAATTATTTGTTTTGTAAATACTCTGAATTAGATTTTGTTAAGCTGATATGTAAAAAATGCAGAACGATTACACATCCTCAGAAATTGACAAATATATAATAACAATCGTAACCACATATTACTTTATTAATAATTACTTAGAAACTGACCAAATACTCAAATTACTTAATCACTCTTTAGTTACACAATTGGCAGGAAGGCTAGAGCTGAACTTGAGACCATTACATAAAAGCATATAACATAGTTCCCCAAAAGGGGAACTATGTTATATGCTTGTGTGCTATGTGTAGGGACCTTTTGAGAGATGGTAGATACTATACTGAGATACGCAGAGACCCAACTAGTACTATTGAACAAAAAGCGAACAAATTGATCACAAAAATTGAAAACCTCCAACAAAATAAATGAGGAACTAGCCCCTAAATTAATGACATACAACTCGATTTTAGCAAGATTTTATGCACTTCCAAAAATTCATAAACCCACTCTGTCGCTTCGCCCCATTATATCGTCTATAGATGCCCCGAATGGTAGACTGGAAAAATTCTTGACATCCATTTTAACCAGATCGTACGATATCAATAATGATTTTTATATACAGGATTCCTTCACCTTTTGTGAATTCATTGATGAATTTCAACTCCCTGACAATCACATTCTTATCAGTCTAGATGTGGTCTCCTTATTCACGAGTCTTCCCCTGGAATTGGCCAGACAAAGTATTATTAATCATTGGGCATCTATTTCTCCCCATAGCCCAGTAGATTCAGAAACTTTCCTTGAAATTTTTGACTTTGTGTTTGATTCCACATTTTTCATTTTTAACGACCAATTTTATAAACAGATATTTGGCACTCCCATGGGAGCCAGTGTCTCTCCTATCATCGCTAATTTTGTTATGGATGACTTAGTGTCACAAAGTCTTTCAATACTCTCCTTCCATCCACCTTTTATAAAAAGATACGTCGATGATCTGATATTAGCTATACCAGAAGACAGAATGGAAGAGACCTTGTTCATATTTAACCTCGCGAACCAGTCTTTGCAGTTCACGATAGAGAGAGAGTTGAATAACTCAATCCCTTTCCTTGACATGGAACTGATCAGGCGGCATGACAATAAAATCATCACCAAATGGTATACTAAACCGATCAGTAGTGGGCGCTACTTAAATTTCTTTTCAGACCATCCCATGAAGATGAAACTTGGATTGGTTGGTGCTCTGGCTACTCGAGTCTCTAGATTGACACATTTCTCTCTCCGCAATGATGCTCTTCTGCAATTGAAGTCCCTTTTAGAAGAAAATTCCTACCCCAAATCAATTCTTCAACGCCTCCTATTCCAGAACAATGTTGTAAATCAGTCAATAGTAGACATCCAGAATCAGTTCCGAACTCAGGATTTCGAGCAGAGGGTTCTTCCTGACCCGTCACAAACTCTATTTAGAACTCTTCCCCATATTAGTGGCCTAACTCCTAAACTGATCAATATCTTCAAAGGCCAAAACATCAAATTTGCCACACGCATTTGTAACACCACCAAAACATTTGTTTTCTAAACTTAAATACCCAGTTCCCCTGCTTCAAAAGTCCGGTATAGTTTACAAAATTCCTTGCTTAGACTGCAACATGGCATACATCGGTCAAACTTCCAGGTCCCTGAAAGGCAGAATTACTTCACATAAGAGTGACTGCCGTCGCAATGTCCAGTCTTGTGCTCTTTCAAATCATTTCACCAATCAGGACCACAGAATCAACTTCGAATCCCCTCTCATAATCTACTATGAAAATAATTACCACAAGAGAAGGTTCCTGGAAATGGTAGCGATTCAAAATAATGTTCCTAATTCGATGAATGTAAGATCGGATGTCGAGGACCTTAGCAGTGTTTATTCCTATCTTCTGCACTTGTCCAACACCTAAGACAATTGTGTTTTCCAATGGCGTAGTTTCGTCAATACCTTCCTTGGCGGAGCCTACGTTAAATCCAGTACCAGGTGTATCACTCCCACATTACATACATTTTTGTGTTTTCCAATGGCGTGGTTTCGTCAATACCTTCCTTGGCGGGGCCTATGTTACATCCAGTACCAGGTGTGTCACTCTAACATTACATGCATTATTATTTTTCCTTCCAGGCGATTCCCAAAACATTACTTTTACTCTGCCCCTCTCCTAAAATGGTTCGCCCCTTACGACTGTATGAAGTGACATCCCCTCGTAGTTCATTCAATAACCACTACTATTTGCATTTTTGAGCTAACCTTTTTAAACAAAATTAAAATTCCTTGACCATCAATGACGTCACCACGAACATAACCTACCTTTACTTTATACTTTTCCTGTCACTTTTGTTACGACGTGCATCGTATGAAAATGTAAATCGAATATCATCCATGTGAAATTGCTGATTTTTCCGGCGATTCCGATGAAAAATGCAATGATATTTGTTTTAGGACTCATGTGTTGTAAGTAGCTTTTAATTAGTTAAGGTTTTTTTTAGCATAATTTTTACATAATGTAATTATATGGAATAGTTTTAACGTTAATTTTAATATGCATTTTGTACTGAAAATGAGTTTTCTAACACACACCATTGCTTCTAGAAACGTGTCTTTGAAGAAGATAATAAACATTATCGAAAGCTTGACAGTGAACACCAAGAGTTTAATTTCTACCTTAATTTAGACCGCATCCCCAATAAAGTCTGATAATCTTTATATATATATATATATATATATATATATATATATATATATATATATATATATATATATATATATATATATATGTATATATATATATGTATATATATGTATATATATATGTATATATATATGTATATATATATATATATATATATATATATATATATATATATATATATATATATATATATATATATATATATATATATATATATATATAACATAAACTTATCCTGGAACTAACCCAGAATAAGTTTATATTTTTATATGTTGAAAATGTTTTAAGAACGTAGTATATGTTAAATATTTGAAAACGTGTCATAATAAACAGGCCTATTTCATTGATCATGCAATCTTTAATAATATTTTTTCAAAACATAAGCTATTTTACTTCCTTTGCTAAAAGAAATATTGTATTCACGAAAAAATCGCCCTACAATTTTTGAATTCCTAAACGTTTCAGGTCTCCTAGGTGACAAAAACATAGGCCTCCATTTCTTTCAGTATGTCGGTTGGCCTGTGTCGGTCTGTCTGATAACTTCCAAACAAAATCAGATGTCGATTTCAAATTTAGCACAAAGGAAATATTTAAAAGAGTAATGTAACCTATGGTTTTTAGAGATATCACTCTAGAAGAATGGAGTGGTGGTCGATCACTTTTATTCATTTTCCATATCTTTATTAGATTTTTTTTTAGTTATTAGTTGGATAATGAATATTATGAATTATGTTGAAAATCATAATTATTCATAGTCGCACATGCAAAGTGGGTAAGTCTAATTCAGTATGTATTTATTATTTATATACTTGAACTATTTTTCTTTACCCCATAAAAATGCTGCTTCTATCGCAATTCCGTAGTACTAAAATAAATACAGAATTTGATTTTTTCACTCGAGTTTAAATGAAAGGTGGTAAAATATTAATCACAAAAGAAAGTTGTGCAGGCTTTTATTCGATAGAACGAAAAACTGGCAGCGGTTAGTCGACAGGTCAAAATTTCGGGTCGCTCTTTTGGTCTAATATGAAGCAACCTATCTTACTCTCAATCCCGACCCTTTAAATTACTATATATTTGACTGTAAATAATTATTCTACAAATTTGTTCATTATCTCAACCAAAAACTAGAAGATTTTATTAGACAATTTACCACTGGTGTGAATGGTCTATTTCTGATTTACTCTTGTCAGTAGTTTACGGCTGTTTTTTTTTTTTGGTTTAAAATTTATATCGCATACATAATACATGTATAAATTTTTGTGATTTTAAACTCCTTAAATTTACTAATAAATACAATAAAATAATCACACCTCTATCCAACAATTTTAAATACTTTTTTTTCTGATTTTAACAGAAATAATATATAGAGATATAAGATTTCAGTCGTAAATACCCTGCTTCTGCTTAACCTCTTTATATAATTATTATCATACAATCAAGCAGCTACGATTTAAAGTATTAATTTGCTGTGCTTAGATTAAGTTATTTTTGAGTGCGAGTTTATTACCTATCTTAGAATTAAGTACTTGCAGCAGGAGTACTTGGTAAATCGTTTTACCGATTTTTTAGTTGGAGGTTGGTTACAAAAAAAACAGTTTTATAAATATTTACCAAGAATATCTAATTCAAACGTAAAATATCGTAAAAAAATCATTATCTATATGAGGTAAGGCTAAACTTTTTTAAGCTTCACACTACTTTCTTTTTTGCTATGTATAAAGCTAGCAAGTTTCTACTGCGTCACTTTCATCAATATGTTTGTTTTTAACTCGACACCTGGAAGTCTCAGTGAGACATGGGTAGTACCAAAATACACATGCAAAGATCTTGAGTTACTACTCAACACTGTTTGTTTCTAAAAAATTGTTGCGATGCTTTAATATGGTGCTAAGAAAACTGCTGTGTTTTAGTGTATTTACTTTAGAAGAATATAATTAATTATTATAGATGAGAAATGTAAAATAATTTAAAAAAACTATACGGGAATCTCTAGGGTAGTAAAACCAAGTGGATGCCAGAAAATCAGTTAAAGTGAAATTTCTTATTGAGCATTCGTTGGTAAATTATTACTTTATTATCAATATTTAAATTCAAATAGTCTTAACCACACTATTATAGAAAAAAAACGCAGCAAGAATTAGTATAGTAGACCTTGCGTTATGTTATTGGGAAATGAAGTATTTTGTTGACATTTCGCATTAGACCTAAGAAGTTTGACAACCAAATAATTATACTATTATTTTTTTAATTTATTTAATTATCATGATGATTATTTACATGAATTCTCAAACAATTTGAATGGTTATGAGCGAAAAAAACTGGTAGTATTATTGTAGAACTCATAAGCTTTCAAGGCCTACTAACCTGAAGATTACTTCTTTCGGCAGTTAAAGCATAAAGTATTTTTTTTAGAATCATGCGGCAATGTGTATAATTACCGTGTTAAAAAAAACGTATTTATGTGTAACCTGTATTTACAGTTGGAGAAAATATACGTATAATATGAGGTCTGACAATTTAATTCCTTGAATGTCCGCATTATATCGCTGGTGATATAATTGTATCGAAATAAAATGGGTGTATGGAAATATTTGAACTAGTACGGACGTAAATTTTAGGCCGACAAAACTGGTTGCTGGTTGGCCATTGGGAAGATAATAAGTATTTGAATGCACCCTTTGACGTAAAAATGGGTAACTAAAATTCAAAGAAACTATTATAAAATGTGGTGTAAAAATTAGAAAATGCATTATTGAAATAGACCTGTTGTAAGTGAAAAATGGCGATGAAGCTATAAAAAAGTTGGGTGTATTTGGGTGGCATAAGAAATTCAAAGGTGGTTGAAAAGTTGCTACTTTTAGGATAATCCCGAAATAAAACGTCAAAGCGTGTCAAGGAAATCACTCAGCGACCTTAAAATGAATACATAGCTCGCTTATAGTTTAAAACCATGCTGGTATGTTTTTTTTTCCGATCACAAGGGAACCAAGAATTTTTTGGACAGGAACAAATAATCATCATGCTATTTAAGAGTACTGCAGAGATAACCAGATTCTGTTCAAGTGCTTTATTCGTCATGATAATGTGTTAAGTTACAGTGTGCTCACTATGAGAGACGCAAAAAAAAGCGATTATCCAGTTAGATCTTCCTACCTATTTTCCTGGCTTAGATCGCTGTGGTTTCAGGCTGTTGTCAAAATTAAACGCATCAAACAGAATGTAGGACAGTTGCCCAAATGTATTCCGGAAAATAAGTTCTAGGGAGAATGTTGTTTAGGTTAGTACGTAGAGAGAGTACTTCAAGAATGATAGTAGTCACTAGGGTACAGTTCCAGATATATATTTTTCACGTTGCAGTTTGGGAACTAAATTGTTCCACCTCATAATAACACGTAGACTAAAAAGTTTTCGGTCTAGCTACTTAAAAAGACATTTTTTCTGCAAAATTCGATTTTATTCATCAATATTCGCTTCAAGAGCGATACAATCAGTCCAATGCTTTTCTAACATTTCTATAGCTTTCTTGTAGAAGAATTTGTCTTTGCCTTCAAAATAGGCCTCAGTTTCGGCGATAACTTCTTCATTGGAGCCAAATCTCTATCCCGCGAGCATTTTTTGAGGTCTGCGAATAAATGATAAACGCTGGGGGCCAAATCTGGAAAATGAACAAGAAAAAAGTGCTCTTTCATCAAAACAATGCACCCCAATCCACCGTGAAGCACTTTTTTCTTGTGAATTTGAGGTCATTTCTTTACGATTTCTGCCTTTAAACGCACCAATAACTTTATATGAAATTCGCTATTGATGGTTTTTCCCTTTTCAACATAGTGGATGAAAATTATTCCAAGCGCATCCCAAAATACAGAGGCCAAAACCTTCCCAATCGACTCTTGTGTCTTTTGTCGTTTCGGGCGGCTTTCACCGGCTGCTGTCCACTCAGCTGACTGCCAATTTGATTCCGATATATAGTGGTGGATCAATGTTTCATCCATTGCGCTTAAACAGGTCCAAACAGCGCTCAGAATCATCAACACGTTGCTGTTTTTGGTCCACTGTGAGCAAACGCGGTACCCATTTCAAACAGAGCTTTCTCATTCCCAAATGTTCATGCAAAATGTGAACAACACGTTCTTTTGATATCTTTAGGGTGTCAGCTATCACGCAATTTCACTTTACGGTCATCCAAAACAATTTTGTGGATTTTTTTTATATCTTCCGGTGTAACCACCTCATTTGGAAGTCCAGAGTGTTCAGCATCATTTGTATCTGTATGACCGGAGTCCGCGTATCACTTATGAAGCGATTGCTTTGCTTGGACGGTATTTTTTCCCATCAAAAAACAGTGTTTAATCAACACACGAAATTCGATTTTTTCCATTGTTTTGAAAATATCAAAAGCAGCATCACTAAAACTACTATAACTTGTAAACTAATCGTCGAAATGTCATGAAATTTTGACACCTATCGTTCGAAGGTTGGTACTTGGTTGGATTTTTAAAAAGGGCGACATCTATGTGTCAGATCAAAAACTTTTCAGCCTACGTGTTACATATTTAGGATAATAACCAGTAGGCATATTTGTCATATTCTTACATTAAACGTGTTTTATTTTTTATATCTACTCATAGATCCATTTTAATGCCAATCTTATGAGGATATTAAAATAATTTCCATAAATAACCTATGCGAAGGAATTCTTAGACTAGTTGTTAAAGCTAGTACGGAACCGATTAAATAAAAAATTTGGGAAAATTAATAGTATTAGAATCCCTTTCCATATAATAATTGATTTACTTGTCTTTATTCGAAAATCTTATTCACAATAAAGTTCGTTTTGATTACTTCTATAATTCTAGTATATCTTCTGTAATTCTACTATACTTTAATGTTCTAAATACCTGCTTGTGTCTTTTTATAGTTACTTCATTGCATTTATTCGAATATCTTTTAAATCTAATTTGGGAGGGATTAATTGATTTTATTTTACCGAAAAGTAGGTTACGCCTTATTTGTTTTAAGATCTGCCGCTATTTATATCGAATATAATGCTGTGAATGTGTTTAGAATACATTTAAAATTGAAAGAAATTGTTGAAAAATATGTTCGTTACCCGGTAATACAGCTCTTATTTTAAATTACAAATGTTTCTAAATATTAAATACGGTTTGATGTCTATAAGAAAGCTAAATAAAACTTTCTGCTGTAACAGCAATTTGTTCTAACGAAGTACTTTACCGTAATCTTATTAGCAAATAACTAAATTGATTAAATCCGCCTTTGCCAAGAAGCAGTGAAGGCTTGGACAAACAATTACCCTGCGCCATCTTGATGTTTTAGAGCGGGGTATTCAAGTCAATTACTAAAATTAGTATTGATTCTCTTGAGTGAGTTAAATATGGTAATGAATTTGATTTTAAAGTTACAAGATATTTTTAAATTAGAAAATTACAGGTCATTTGGAATGTACTTGTGTAATTACCCTGAACATTGTCTCAATAATATGCATATATTAGCTTTATGGCCTCTAGTAGAATCTCATATTTTAATATAGGAAGAAGCACTAGAAAAATTCTTTTAAATTAAAAAAATAAATATTGTTTTATTCTAAAATTCTGATACCACCAATTACGTTATATAAAAAGAGTGCGCTTAAACTGCATACTCGAATTTTTGCTTCTGTCCACTTTTATGACTGACAATTTTTTTTTCAAAATAGTAATTTTTGTGTCACCTACGTTGAAGTTATATTTTCTCCTGTATTAATATACTATATGTATACATTATGTATAATTTAAAAACTTAAAAAAAAAAATACAGTAAAAGTTGTATTCAGTAATAGAATTTTGTGAGTGTCACCTTGGATTATAGAATCTCTAGTGCAGTAAAAAAGGCATTTAAAATTGCACAGTTTAGATATAGCAATATTATGATTTTATACTCTCTGGGGTATCACTAGGACTATTGTCTTGAGCTTTGGACCTCGAAAAACTTGTGCTATTCTGTTTATAAACAATTTAAGTTTGTAACATTCATTTTTTCCTAGATTTTAAGACCATGTAATGTTACTGATTTTTCACTTCAAATTGTACTTATTTTCATTTTTGTATCGAACGGTATATTAATAAGAGATTCCAAGCCGTTCGGTATATTAGTGTGCTGTGCGGGTTTCTGACCGAATCTACCGGCACGCCGGGATTGGTTGAAAATGTGTATCCGGATTTTTGGTTCCGGCGTCGCGATATGACCGAGAGAAGGCCGAGGACTTATTTAAGGGTCCGAGGGACTACGGTCGAGGCTGAGTACCATCAAGCCGCAGCCAGGCGAATTTTCATCGGAGCCGCCAAAGAGCTTCCTTCGACTGAGCTGCAGTAAAGGCTCATAACAACAATCATGAGAGCTAAATAAAGCACAAGTTTTTTAACGAAAAGCCGTAGTGGGCTCTCTAAGTGTTTACTAGAAAAGTGTGAAATCGGTCGTGTTCCATCGAAGCCGAAATAAAAACAGTAAGTTACCAAAACATCCTTCCATAGACTTATCCCTGAGTAGTGCCTTAACAGCAATATGAACTGACTAAAAAGTGAAGTGAAAAGCACTATTTTTCGTCTTCGGGAGTAGTCAGAGTTTAGAATTTAAATGTCATAACTACCAGTTAGGCTAAAATTTTTTAGTAATCCTGTAAAACTGCAAAGGTTAGAACTTTTTATTTTTAAAAACTTGAATAAATTTTCTTTTTGTTGATTAAAGCTAGTGTCTCACTGATATACCTATCTTACTTTTCAGGATAAGAACGGCTGTACCAAACTGATTTTTTTATTTACCAACAGTACACCCTTTCAGTATTTTTTCATTTTTTTTAGCTGAAGTTAGATCCTTTCTATTTTAAAATGAATGGTGCCCAAAAAGTCGTACAGCTGAGGTTTCTTTAAAAATAGAAAATAATTCCAAAAAGACGTACAAAAATTATCTCTTACCCATATCTCTCTACCAAAGAAAACTGAGCTAGTGTGTGTTTAATTTCTTTAGTTCTTTTAAAATCAGGATTCACTAGATTCATTATCAGAAATTAAAGCGGGGCTGCAAGAAAATTGCACTCAAGCTTGGGGCATCCAATATTCAAACGGTACAAAATTGCGCTCAAGCGTGGGACAAACAACTTCTCACAGGGTACAAAAAAAAAAAAAAAAGATGCCTCAAACTGAGGACAGTTTATCATGTTACAAAATAGCGCTGTCAACGCGGGGCTTTTGGAATTTTATTTTTTAAAGGGTTCAGTGTACTAGCTTTCGAACAAAGTAAAAGCTCTAACTTTGCAGATATTTTTATTTCATAATATTTATTAAACGAAACTACATTATAGCAGTAAGACAAAAGCAGGAAATTTGTAGAATTTTTTATTTCAATTTATCTGATGGTGGTATAGATATTTGAATTTTGTTAATAGACTCTAAGATAAGTGATCCCTGTTTTTTTCTTAAAAGCTAGCTTTATAGTTCAGATTAGCAGATGTGCTGGTTTACTTTAATTTTTTGCAGTGTTATATTTATTTTGCGGTTAACTGAACAAAAAACTGTTCTTTCTTCTCACCGATGTTTTGCATGAATATTAAAAATACTTAGCTGATACGAAACGATATCTGGAGATTTTTTTTTTGTTGAAAATTCTTAACATATTTGGTAAAAGAATTTTAATACAAGGCGATACTTAGAAATTTTTTTTGAAATTGTCGAAGTTTTTTTAAATGTTTGGTAAAGAAGTTTACGTATTTTAAGTGCCTTTACATATTTTTTTATTTTTTTTTTGACTATTAGGTGCACAGGAGAAATATTTTCAAGACTTTTTAAACAGTTCTTTTAAATTTTATTCATTTATCATGGAAGCCTTCAATTTTAAAGTCAATCACCTACTGGAATATGAGTTAGACTATGAACTGAAAATCCGTCGTACTTTCTCAGAACGTCCGGTCGCGGATAAAAGAAAGATTCTAACGAGGATCTTAAGTAAAGAAATTAATGAGCCCGGAAAAGAAAAAAAAAAAAAACGATAAAAATAGGGGATGACACTCTGTTTTTTAAAGAAGAAACGGCTGGTATCGAAAAAGAGTTTAAACTCTATCCAAAACTTAATCGATAGTTATGACGGCGATCCAAATGATTCGCTTGTACACCGGGTTAAGTCACGTTTATCGCATGTTGCGGGTCGCGTACAAAGAATTCCCATGCCGGATGACGAAGAGGAAGCGTTGAAGTTTTCCAAATATGTTCAGGAAACAATAGCTACGTGTGTGCTCATGGAAGCAAATCTTGCAGAAAAGATAGCTCCTGGTCATGAGTTACCACAGTTACCTATTACCACCCCAGTCATAAATGTACCAGCTCCAATCGTGAATTGCGCAGCCAGAAATATTCCTGTCAGCGAATGGCAATTGAAATTTAATGGAGACTCAAAGAGACTCTATCCTTTTTTGGAGAGGCTGACTGAAATAGCACAAGCTAGGAAAGTATCGGAAGATGAACTTTTCAGCTCTGCTGTTGAATTTTTCACTGGCGATGCCTTCATTTGGTTTAGAAGCATAAAATCAAGTGTCAACGACTGGCATTCCTTGGTAGATAGGCTAAAGAAGGACTTCTTGCACTGTGATGATGATGAAGAATTGTGGTCGGAAATAAAGAGGAGGCGACAAAAAGAAGAATGAGTCCACTGTGATTTTTATTGCCCACATGGAATCTTTATTTAGTAGGTTGTCCATCAAGCCTTTGGAAAGTACCAAAGTTAAATTTATACGGAGGAATATTCTGCCTAGTTTCGTCAATCGGTTAGCTCTACTAGATATTAATTCGGTAGCCGAACTCGCCGGGTTATGTAGAAAACTTGAAGAGTCCGATTATTTGTTGGAAAAGAGCAGACCAAAAAGCGAAACTAATATACATCAAGTCGAGTATAATCCAAATGGCCGAAGTGGAGTCTCGACAAATAAAGTTGGGAATGTAAATCGGAACCCTAGGAGTAACCAGAAAACGGGTAAACGAAAAGATAATGACTCTAAAATTAGCGACACTGCAGCTAAAGTGAACGACAAGCCGGTTTCACCTAAGGCAATTTTCACGTGATGGAATTGCACAGGCCCGAATCACACTTACCAAAATTGTACAGCACCAAAGAGGGTATTTTGTTTCAAATGTGGAACAACTGGTGTGAGACTAACATCATGCCCCAAATGTACAAAAAACGAGTAAGGACGGTATATTACCGAGGCGGATACCCTAAGTCCCACAAAAAAGCCTCTAAAAATTCGGCTAAGTTACAAGCTCACGTTAGCAGTATAGCCCCTAATCCAAAACGTTCTAGAAACACGGATGGACAAAAATATTCCAATAGATCAGATTGGACTAAATGGTTACAAAAAGTTTCTGATTTTTTTAAGTCTAATAAAAATTCTCCTTCTCAACTTAAAACTCCTGCTTCTCCAAATGGTCACATGTCTCCTTTATTCGTGCATAAATATTCAGATAACAGACCGCATATCAAGATAAATCTATTAGATGCCCATTTCTCGGCTTTATTTGACTCTGGTGCAAATGCCTCCGTTATATGTTAGGTCGGAATGGTATTAAAATTTTAAGTCGTTTAAGTATAAAAATATGCCACGTCAAAAATAGAAGTGTTACCACTGCAGATGGCAGCCGTCTAAAAGTTTTAGGTACGGTTGAGTTGCCGCTAGTCTGCAATGGTCATTGTTTAGTAATCTCTGCTCTAGTAGTACCTTCTCTATCACATACTTTGGTTTTAGGATGTGATTTTGCACAAAAAGTCGGAATTCTAGTAAATTTTAAAAATAATTCGTGGTATCCACAGTCCCTAGAAGTCAACTCTCAAACAAGTTTTAAAGATTGTTATTCAGAAAGTTCTTTAGAAAACCTTTTCTCGCATCTATGTACCCTAGATGATCTCTCGCGGACGGAACGCTTAAAAGCAGAAAAAGTAATAAGCTCTTTCAATGAAATAAGTAGTAAAGATAGGTTAGGCCGAACGAATAAAATCAACATGTCTATAGATACGGCTGATGCCAGTCCTGTAAAGACAAGGCCCTTCGCCATGTCTCCTTATATGTCAAAAGTATTAAATAAAGAGTTAGACGAAATGTTGAAACTCGGAGTGATTGAAGAATCAAACAGTCCCTGGTGTTCTCCAATCTTATTGGTGAAAAAGGCCGACGGACAGTATCGTCTATGCTTTGACGAAAGAAAGCTCAACGAGGTCAGCAAATTTGATAACTATCCATTACCGAACATCGATAGAATTTTGACATCACTCAGGAATGCTAAGTATGTATCCTCGATAGATCTTAGAAAGGCATTCTGGCAAATTCCTTTGGACAAATCCTCTAAGGAAAAGACCGCTTTTGCAGTAGTAGGCCGAGGTCTATTTCAGTTCGTCACTATGCCGTTTGGTCTAAAGAACGCTGCTCAAACTCAGCAACGTTTAGTGGACGCTATATTTGGTCCGAAATATGAGCCACATATTTTTACCTATCTCGATGATATTTTAGTAACATCGGAAGACTTCGAATCGCATATACGCTTACTTAAAGAAGTAAAAAATAAATTGAAAGAGGCCGGACTGACGATAAATTTGAGCAAATGTGATTTTTTCAAAACTTCTCTAAAGTTTTTAGGCTATATAGTAGGCTCAAATTCCTTGCGTACCGATCCGGATAAAAGTAGCAAGCATGGTTAATTATGCGAGACCTACTAATACTACGGAAGTTAAGCGTTTCGTAGGAATGTGTTCATGGTATAGGCGTTTTATTGAGAATTTTTCTACCTTGTTGTCACCTATTAATGATCTTTTGAAAGGACGAAAAAAAGGACAATCGATAGATTGGACAAACGCAGCAGAAAGATCTTTTATAAAGATTAAAGAGCTATTGGTTTCAGCTCCAATTTTATCCCAACCAGATTTTTCCCAACAGTTTTTATATTTCTAGCGATGCTTCTAATACCGGTTTAGGGGGCGTCCTAACACAGAAAATCAATGGTGAGGAAAGAGTGATAGCGTATGCCAGTAGAACTTTATCAAAGGCTGAACGTAACTATTCGGTTGTTGACAAAGAATGTTTAGCAGTACTCTTTAACATCGAAAAGTTTCGACCTTACATAGAAGGTGTTCCTTTCACGGTCATAACAGATCATTATAGTTTATTGTGGCTTAATTCTATTAAAAACCCTAGTGGCAAATTAGCGCGTTGGGCGATTAGGCTGAGACAACATACGTTTAATTTAATTCATAGAAAAGGAGTCCACAATGTTATTCCTGACGCTTTGTCAAGAATCCCAGATCATAAAGTGGACGAAAACAGTCTTAATGCAGAGATTGGCGTAAGAATTGATACAGTAGACATAGATCGTATAGATCCATGGTACGATAATTTACGGCAGCAAATTAAGGAATTTCCTCAAAATTTTCCGCAGTGGAAGGTGGAAAATGATTTCGTGTACAAGTTTATCCCAAACCAGTTGCCTTTAAAAGTTAATGTACCCGAGTGGAAAATACTAGTTCCTAAACCACAGAGAGGGGAAATTATAGACATGTGTCACACTCCTCCTACTTCTGGTCATTTTGGTTTTTATAAAAACTCTTCACAGGGTTCAGGAACAGTATTATTGGCCAAAAATGCGTTTTGATATCTTAAAGTTTGTGAGGACTTGTGAAGTATGTGGAGCGCAGAAATCTCCAAATACACTACCTATGGGACTGATGGGAAAGGAGAAAACGGTTAATTACCCTTTTCAAGTCATAGCAGCTGATCTAGTAGGCCCATTCCCACGTTCAAAAAAGGGAAATAAATGGCTTCTCGTGGTTTCTTGCTGGTTTACAAAGTATACCATGCTATTTCCTTTGAAAAGCTCTAAAGCTGGATATATAGAGAGAATTTTGGAAAATAATGTCTTTCTAATCCACGGTGTTCCATCGCTCTTAATATGCGATAACGGTACTCAGTTTACCTCTAAGAGTTTTAAGAGCCTAAGTGAAACTTATAGTTTTAATATCCGTTTTAATCCCGTGTACTCTCCACAATGTAATTTTGTCGAACGTAATAACCGAACAATCGGGACCGCTTTAAGAAGTTACGTTGATTCACATGACACTTGGGATGGCAATATTTCCAAAATCCAACAAGCAATAAATACCGCAAGACACGAAGTAACAGGGTTCACGCCGTCTTTCTTAGTTTTGGATGTCAATGATGACAGCGAAATAATTCCGGGTAACAGGGGTGCGTACGCCGAAAATTTAAAGGGTTTAAAAGATATTTTCACCGACGTGCGTAGTAGGATACATAAGGCTTATGAACGGGACAGTAAGTCTTACAACCTTAGAAAAAGGGATTTTTCCTTTAATATAGGTGATCACGTTTGGCGAAAAAATAAAATTCTTTCCCGTGCAGCTGATAAATTCACATCTAAGTTAGTACCTAAGTATGTGCATTGCGTGATAAGAGAAAAGATTTCAGATTTAGTTTATGGTTTAGTTAATTTAGATGGGACTAAAGTAGGACAATGGCATATTAAAGACTTAAAACCATTCAATGAACCTAACCCTAATGAAAGTTTGTCAGAAGAAGAATAATTTATATTTACATTATCTTAATTGCTTTACTTTATTTTTTGATGTTGCTCTGTGGAGGTGACGACCTCGTTTTTTTGACTGTTATAAAAGTTGAGCAGAGAATAGCTTACTTTTATTGTTTAATGCTAAGGTTTTGGGTATTGGCCATATCCCAAACTTAGGTTGATTGTGGTTGATGTTTAGCATCGACTCAGCTGTTGCGAGCTTGCGAAGGAGTCATACTCTGGATATATCATAAGACTGGTATGTCGGTGGTCGCGGGATTTGATTTGCTTAAGACCCCAAATAATATCCAGTTCTTGACACTTGGAAGCGAAATTTTGATTAGAGGCAATCCAAGGTGATCTTGAGTTAGGACAAGCGCAAGATGTAGCTCGCGTGGTATGATGTTGAGTCAAAATTTTTATGAGCAATTTCAAAGTTTGTTACCCGAGTGGGTGTATTTCTATTACCTTAGTGGTATATGTTGGGTGCAATTAAGAGTGAATTGATTTTGGTTTATCCAGTAAGTCTAAGACTTGGATTATTTTGATTTAGATCTTCTTCTGAATTGACAAACTGAGGGTATACTTTTTTCTTTTCAGAGCCGTTTAAACGTTACCTTTGAGTCACTAATTTTTTTAAAATTTTTTTTGCATGGACTCATAGGCGTATGTTGAGTTTTTTCGGTATACTATCAGATTGATAGAAAATTGAAGTTCTGCAGGAGAACTAAAGGCTGATCATTTACAAGAGATGAGAGCAGACTAAAACAGTCGTTTCACAAAGAAATGATCAAAATCTGATACCGAGATGAGAACCTTGTCAAGAGAGGCTAAGCGCAGTGAAGGAAGATTCCTAACCGAATTTTTAGATTTCCAAGAGGTAATCTAGGAGTTTGGGCTGACAGAAAACGGTTATGCCTGATACCTGTAGCAGTTTCTTCTAGAGGCTATTGTCTAGGAAGACGATTAACACCATGATCGAATATTTTAGCTGTCAACGATGTTTTCTTCTTGTTTCTGATTAAGCTGGAAAAGCTCTTGTCGTCTTCAAAAGTTTTGTTGCGTTGCCACCGAAAAATTGAGAAATTTTTGCTTCATGTAGCTTTTTAAGCTCATTTTCGTTTTTTTGGAAATTTCCGTTAGAAGCTTGGTTAAGTTAACCTTTATAAACCTTTTTGGTAGTATCCCATGAGTTATCTGTTTTTACAGGCTGTAATGCACCGGGTGCTAACAGATGCCGTTACGACGTTTGGCAGGAAATTCGTCTTCCTGAGGAACAGACTGATTGGAAGGGTAGTCTATGGGGGGTGAACGTTTGACCTTTGGGACCTTTAGAAGTTTTGTTACCCAATGGCTATTTCTATTTGAGCCAAAGGAGAGCCTAGCTACTGTAGTCGACCTCAGCTCCAATTAGCCTATTAGTGGTGACAGGCTGTTGGCAGTAGTGTGTTTCGGAACACCCTATTGATTAATTTTTTTTGACTTATGGTGGTGTGGTAGACACTGTTTTAGTTTAGTGGATGCTATAATCTACTCCCTTTTGTTGGTGGACACCAGGGTCACCATTTCCGTATTTTATTGTCTCCACCTTTCAGTATATCGTGGTGAGGTGTTTGTCTCCTGTTATGTGGGGTGGATCGAATGTTTTTCGTTGTTGTTCTAGGGCGAGACCAGTACCCGAGGGTTCTTCATGCAACTTGGAGAAGCGCTATGCTGGTTAAATTTTATATCTCTGTGTAGCCACCCTGAAGAATGACGGAGGGCGTTTTCTTCTGGCTCATGTTTCTAGGCAGATTTGTCACTTTGGTGCGATGTGCCGAAGATTTGTTTAGCTTTTGCTAAGAGCTTTCACCAAGCTCAGTATGGAGTTATCATAACCAAGAGTTTGGGATTTGAACTCCTGTATGTATTTCTGTATATATTTCTGTACATATTTCTGTATATATTTCGGTGTATGTTGGTTGCCTGAGGGCATGTGCTCAAAATGCGAGATTTTGAGTCGTTTTGCTTATGGACTCCTATATTTAGGATTATGACTTTAGGGAGGTCCTATTTCGAGACTTGCTGTCTCATATAGTTATGTTGGGAATGTTTCCTTGAATGGTAGTTGTGCGCAGACTAATCACTCTGTTCTTAGTGAACATTGCTTTTTGAAGCAGGATCATTCAGTTTGGTGAATTTTAGCTTTTATAGCTATTCACTGTGTTTAGAGTGAATTTTAGCTTTTATAGCTATTCACTGTGCCTATAGTGGTATTGTTAGCTTTTATAGCTGCTCACTATGTTAATGGCGAGATTGTTCTTTTAGAACGCAGGCTTTGTGTAGTCGAGGACTATTTACCGAGTGTTTTCTTGGCGAGGAGCCGAGTTTTTTTCTGGCGATATACCAGAGTGTTTTGTTGGCGATAAGCTGACGTGTTTTCTGGCGATCAACCAGAGCGTTTCCCTAGCGCGTTTTTAGCATGTCTAGATGTCTTAGGACGTCGACATTGCGCGATGGAGTGCGATTATTTTCCGAGTGCGACTAGTAGTGATACTAGATTTAGAATGTTTTCTTAGCGATGAGCTAGAGCATTGATAGCGATTTTTCCCGAGCGTTTGTCTGGATATTTATCCAGATTTTTTTTTTTTTGGCCTAGTGCTAAATGGTCTGACAAGGCTTTTTCTTTTTAGTGTAAGTGTTTGCACTAGAATCATTTTTTTATTTTTTTTCTTTATTTAAGAATTTTTATAAATTTCTTTTGCTGAAATAGAAAATTTTCAGACAATCCTTAAAATATTTTAAGGGGGGTGTTCATATTTTATTTCAGTTCACTTTTTTTGATTTAGACAAGAGTCTAGACAAAATTATATTTTTTTGTTTTGGTAACAATAACAGAGCTGATTCTTTTATATAAGAAGACCGCGATTGTTATTTTGGAAAGGTATTTCTTATGTTCATGCAAGGATTTTTATTTGCTTTTTTGATGTACTTAACCTTAGTGTCTAATTAAGTTAAGTCTAGTTATAAGATTCTTGTGATCATGCAAAGATTTTCATTTGGTTTTCATTGTACTTAATATTAGTGCTTAATTGAATTAAGTCTAGTAGTAAGGTCCGAAGTTTGTACTTTTGTTTTAAGTTCTGACCTTAGTATTAAGTGATAGTGTACCACTTTGTACCTTTTCATAAGTAGCCTAAGTTTAATAGACTAGTGTAGTCTATTTCTTTTTGGAAGGGGGTAAATGTAACATTCATTTTTTCCTAGATTTTAAGACCATGTAATGTTACTGATTTTTCACTTCAAATTGTACTTATTTTCATTTTTGTATCGAACGGTATATTAATAAGAGATTCCAAGCCGTTCGGTATATTAGTGTGCTGTGCGGGTTTCTGACCGAATCTACCGGCACGCCGGGATTGGTTGAAAATGTGTATCCGGATTTTTGGTTCCGGCGTCGCGATATGACCGAGAGAAGGCCGAGGACTTATTTAAGGGTCCGAGGGACTACGGTCGAGGCTGAGTACCATCAAGCCGCAGCCAGGCGAATTTTCATCGGAGCCGCCAAAGAGCTTCCTTCGACTGAGCTGCAGTAAAGGCTCATAACAACAATCATGAGAGCTAAATAAAGCACAAGTTTTTTAACGAAAAGCCGTAGTGGGCTCTCTAAGTGTTTACTAGAAAAGTGTGAAATCGGTCGTGTTCCATCGAAGCCGAAATAAAAAACAGTAAGTTACCAAAACATCCTTCCATAGACTTATCCCTGAGTAGTGCCTTAACAGCAATATGAACTGACTAAAAAGTGAAGTGAAAAGCACTATTTTTCGTCTTCGGGAGTAGTCAGAGTTTAGAATTTAAATGTCATAACTACCAGTTAGGCTAAAATTTTTTTAGTAATCCTGTAAAACTGCAAAGGTTAGAACTTTTTATTTTTAAAAACTTGAATAAATTTTCTTTTTGTTGATTAAAGCTAGTGTCTCACTGAATACCTATCTTACTTTTCAGGATAAGAACGGCTGTACCAAACTGATTTTTTTATTTACCAACAGTACACCCTTTCAGTATTTTTTCATTTTTTTAGCTGAAGTTAGATCCTTTCTATTTTAAAATGAATGGTGCCCAAAAAGTCGTACAGCTGAGGTTTCTTTAAAAATAGAAAATAATTCCAAAAAAGACGTACAAAAATTATCTCTTACCCATATCTCTCTACCAAAGAAAACTGAGCTAGTGTGTGTTTAATTTCTTTAGTTCTTTTAAAATCAGGATTCACTCGATTCATTATCAGAAATTAAAGCGGGGCTGCAAGAAAATTGCACTCAAGCTTGGGGCATCCAATATTCAAACGGTACAAAATTGCGCTCAAGCGTGGGACAAACAACTTCTCACAGGGTACAAAAAAAAAAAAAAAAGATGCCTCAAACTGAGGACAGTTTATCATGTTACAAGTTTTCAAAAAGCGTTTTTTGAGCTTAAAATGTGAATAACTCCGGTTATATAAGTTGGATCGACACAGAAGAAAAATCAAACTCTTCCTAATGAAAAAAGTCGCTCGAGTGCGTAGATAACCTACAAAATTGAAAAAACAGGCAAAAACTGTTTTATTTTTCATTTTATTGTACAGGTCCACTAAGTGAACCGATCGGTTTGAAACTTTCAGAAAATATACCTTTTGTTGTAACAAAAATATCCTGAAATTTTGGTATAAAAATATTGAACTCAGTGAGCATAATTGAATTAGTTATTTAAAATTTGAATTGCCCTCCATTTTATGCCATTTGGTCCAAAATGGATCTTTTTTTTCAAAATTTAGGTCTCGACGCCAACTTTCCGATGCTATTAAAAAAAATGGAGTCATTTTAAACGTTTATTAATCAAATAACAACAAATGCGCTTTTCTCGATCATTTTCACGGTGACGAAAATAATTTTTTTTTTTTTAAATTAAGGTCTGACGATTCTCTACAAGATGTGATAAAAATGTTTCAATTTATTTTTCCAAATGACCGGAAAAACGCATTTGCTGTTATTTGAATAATAAATAAATGTTAAAAAAATCTGGAAAAATGACTCCAAAAAAATTTTTTTTAATGGCGTCGAGACCTAAATTTAAAAAAAAAAGATCCATTTTGGACCAAATGGCATAAAATGGCATACAAATTTTAAATTTCAAATTCAATTGTTTCCATTGGGTTCAATTTTTTTGTACCAAAACAAAAGGCATATTTTCTGAAAGTTTTAAGCCGATCGGTTCACTTAGTTGACCTACACAATAAAATGAAAATAAAAAACAGTTTTTGCCTGTTTTTTCAGTTTTGTAGGTTACGTTACGCACTTGAGGGACTCAAAACCAAGAGAATTTATTGGAAATTTCATTACGAAGTGTTTGTTTTTTTTCTTGTCTCGATCCGACTTATATAAACGGAGTTATTAACATTGTAAGCTCAAAAAAAGCGTTCTGAAAAATTAAATTGTTTATAAACAAAAGAACACAAGTTTTTCGAAGTCAAAAACTCAGGACAATACTCCTGGTGATACCCCAGAGAGGATAAAATTATAATATTGCTGCATCTAAACTATGCCTATCTCATCATTATTTTGACCTTTTTTTACTACACTACTCAGGAAGTGCTTTTTAATACACCAAACACGCCCACGTTCCAAAACTGTCACTCAGACAAAAATCCCCCAAAACATTTAACAGCCTATGCTAGTGATAAAGTGAACTATAATACATTTTCGAAAAATATATTACTGTGTTTTTAACCCCATAAGTATATCTAAAAAAGTGGCTGCTCACAATTATTCGTGGGGATTGTGAACTAAGGAGTTTGTGAGAAATAAACATTCTAATCATAAGTCCAATCTAAGGCGAAGCCATGTTTCAACTTTCCCCCTTCAGCATATTTTAATATTTCAGTGGCCAGTTTCTTCCTAGAATCTGAATATAACTCTAAATTATCCCCCAAACTTACAGCCAGCGTCTAAATGAATACCTTTCTCATTTTGTATCCTGTATATTCCAAAGCATATTATATATCATACATTTATTTAACTACAGGTTTTTAATTGATTTCATTTTGATTACAGTTTTATGTATATATTTGGTAACATTTAAAACCAATGTTTGAATAACTTCGTAGGCAAAACGCATCTGGCCTACTGAAAGTTTTAGATTTTATAGCTACTAGATCAAATTTTTTTTTTTTTTTACAAGCACACAACAACGGCGTAGAAAGTAGAAAAATACGTTGATCTTAAGTCGCCGTAGTTTGTACTCTGTGGGAAACACAGCCCTAAGCAATTCGTTCCAAATGAATAACATTAAACCTCTATAGTGAATCACATCATCCATCCGTCAATTAAACCTGTCATATAAATGAGGCAATCTATCGTTCTACGTCATGCTTAGCTGTAATTAAGTGAATGTTATTTAAATTTCATCGCTAGGTGGGCAGTAAAGTCGACTTTGCGCTAACTTTGGAAAGCACAAAAGCATATTTTGTACAGCGATTGTAAAAAAAATGTAACAGTACCAAGCTAAATAGTTAACAACATAAACTCAGGAATTTAACTATTTATTGGGTAGTATAACAGTTGTTACTTAATGCAATATATTTAACGATTCATTAGATATTGTAATAACTTTTTAATATGCATTTTTCAAATAAAGTTCTTTTTCTTTTTAGAGTGATTTCCTCGGTTTATGTGTAGAATTTTATAACCCTCTTCCTTGTTCCTACACGACTACAGTTTCCATACTCTACACTTGTGGTATCCAAACACTTTTATGCATTCATAAAACCCAAGCAGTTGTCGTTTATAACTTTCTCTGCAGTCAAAATAAAACTTTATTGGGAAATACAGATTAGTACATTTCCAAATATGTATATAACATATCAGTAATCCATAAAGGACTTTTAATAATATTCGATATAAAAGATATTTACGTCAAAAAATCATGTCTCAAAATTATAAATTTATTTTTATTGTAATCTCAAATTGAATAATAGTGAATAAATACAATAGTACCAAAAGGATAATTTCTATGGAAAATCGTTTGAGGACGATTTAATTTTATGTCTAAAAAATAAAATATTTTGTGATATGTAGGGTAGCGGTCAAAACCTACAAGTGGGCTAAGTTTTTTTTTTTACTTCATTCATTCTTTGTCTTAATAGGTGGGGTAGTTTTCTTTCTCTTAGAATAAAATAGAAATCTTAAAATAGATTTACATGTGAAAATAAGAATAAATTAACTAGTAATATAATCACAATTATTCGCATCGCACACTTTTTTGAGTTTGAATCGTACATTTTCATCCCAGTATCTGGCTATGTCCAGTACGTTGTTAATTAAGCAGCCCTAAATCATCAAGGGTATAAGTATTGGGACAATTACTTCCTGAAAAAAGGCGTGCCATATCCTGCAATTCCCCACACACCCAGAGGCAATCCTTAGGGTCCTGTAGCCTCAATTTAACTTTATTAGTTTTCACTGGTGCCACGCCAATTCGGATTCTATTGAGTATCCTCCAGGTCCTTCAATCCAGGTCAAAGCCAGTTTGTGATTCTTTTGGACTGGCCAATCTTCTGGAGGTTTGATGTCGACATGGCCCAGGACGCTTTTCTTAGATTTAAGCCGTTTCGAAGGTTATTGTGCTTCACAGAGTACGTGATGCTCATCAAAAACTTATTTAAATTTTTCAATGTATTCTACAGCTGATCTTCGATGGCAGGAGATCCAAAACCTGTTCCTTCGTACAAATCGGGGAGTAGTGTAGGTCTCATGCAGTCTGTAGTTATCCTACAGGTTTCGTTGAGGGCAATGTCGACCCCCTTTGCGTCCCTAGATCTATCAGTAGTGAAACATAGGGCCTGCGCCCTGTTGCAAGTACCTGTGGACTCGTGCTCCATCTGCTGCCGGCGAGTTTATTAAGGAGATTGTTTCTGGTAGCTACTTTTTGTCTGATTTTCTAACAATGTGTTTGATACGAGAGCGTCCTGTCTAGCGTTACCCCGAGGTACTTATATTTGTGTCTTCCAGTTCTCTGCCCTCCCTCAGTTTCTGTGTTCCCTTATGGTTGTTTAAGTGGAATACGTACATTATACAGAATTAGGCTTAGGGGCAGTAGTTATATAATAACGTGGTCAGGAATGCACTTTCCATTCTGGTCTCAATGCTCTGAAAGTATTTGTCTTGCATAGCGATTGCTAGATCGTCAGCATATAGGAAGTGTTTGGCACGATTTGTAATTAGCTGGCCATTGGTGTATATATTAAATAGGATAGGCGCCAGAAGACTTTCTTGGGGCAAGCCGTTTTTCTGATTCCTCCATCTACCCTTTTTGCCAGAAAGTAAAAGTAAAGCAAGTGCTTAACTAGTAAATTCAAAATATAAAATTAAAATTAATTGGTTCAGTATTATATAGTGTAGAAAATTTAAACCAGTTTTCCTTTTATTTCATTTTTTTCCTTAAATTAATAAATCTAAATCTTAAAAATATCTTCCCTTTTGGCTTTGATTTCCTTTAGAGAACTTTAAGAGAATTTTCTTTTAAATTTCATTGCACCCACGTTAAATGTTAAAGGTTATTTGAAAGCCAGTGAACCGACACTTTCAAATAACCGCGATAATCTTTAAGTTCCGGTCCTGCCACCCTTTAAAGTTCCCAAAATAACGTTAATTTTCTTGAATTAACAACTAACACATTACGCAGCCGAAGCATAATTCCCTTTTCGTCACGGTTATGTGGTGTATAATGGCGGAATAAGTAAAGAGGAAAGGCCCCTATGTATACCAGTTTCTAAGTCGGTGTCAGATTTCTTTGGTATGGGCACTCCTCTATCCGTTCTATTCAAAATTTATCTTTAGAATTTAATAGTGGTTTAAAGTAACGTAATATACACTAACTCCCCGTCGCTTTTGTTTATTCTCTCAAGGCATTCAACCAAATATTGTTTTAAGTTACATTGTATTTTTTTGTGGGCTTATCATGATGCATTTGTTATTTTGATGCATCATGGTCAGTGGTATATCCAAATAAATTAATTTAATCAAGTACCAAATTTTAAAATATTTCTGCGTAATTTCGTGGTAATAGAACCAAGAGTATTAAAATTACTCATTTGATGCAACTATTTTTAGTTCTAATCGAATTTGCTACTTTCAAGTCAAGAGCTGAAACTACAAAAAAATTGGCTAAAAATAAACTTGTTTTTAAATTTTTAAATTGTGATTTATGACACAAAAATCATTCTAGATTATTTCAGAACTTTTAATAACATTATAGAAGATATATATAAACCTCAGAGTCTTCAGACCGAGACATTTTAATGACTGAAAAGATTACAACGAAAATTATAAAGACCTGTAATTCGAATTTATTTTCCCCAAAATATTGATAATTAGATTTATATGAAGTTCATCTATAATATATATAAAATGCAACGTCTCTCTGCCTGTCTGACTGTTAGCGCGCTTATTTCTCGATAACCACTTATTTAATTTACGTGTTTTTTTTTTATTTAATACATAACACATGGGCTGAAAAGTCCCGGGCCTAACACATAGATGGCGCTAGTTTTTATTGCTGTCACCTTTTTTTCAGTTAATACTAACCTTCAAAAGACAGCTGTTAAAATTTCATGATATTCTATTCATTAGTTTGTGAGTTATTGTGCTAAGAGTGACGCTACTTTTGTTATTTTCAAAACAATGGATCAAAAACAATTTCGTGTTTTAATTTTACACTGCTTCTTGATGGGAAAAAATACCGTTCAAGCGAAGCAATAACTTGAAAAGTGTTATGGGGACTCCGCTCCATCAGAAACAACAATAAAACGTTGGTTTTCTGACTTCAAACGTGGTCGTAGAGACACCGATGATGCAGAACGCAGTGGACGTCCAAATGAGAGGCGGTAACACCAGAAAACATCAAAAAAATCCATAAAATCGTTTTGAATGATCGAAAAGTGAAGTTGCGTGAGTTAGCTGATATCGTAAAGATATCAAAAGAACGTGTTGGCTTTATATTGCATGAGCATTTGACTATGAGAAAGCTCTGTTCAAAGTGGGTGCCGCGTTTGCTCACTGTTGATCAAAAACAAGAACGTGTTGATGATTCTGAGCAGTGTTTGGCCATGTTTAAACGTAACAAACCGGAATTTTTGCGTCGATATGTGACAATGGATGAAACATGGATCCATCACTTCACTCCGGAATCAAAACGATCGTCATCTGAGTGGACAGCAACTGGTGAACCTCGTCCAAAGCGCCCGAAAGCACAACAATCGGCTGGAAAGGTTATGGCCTCGGTATTTTGGGATGTGCGTGGTATAATATTCATCGACTATCTTGAGAAAGGAAATACCATCAACAGTGAATATTATATAGCGTTATTGGAGCGTTTGAAGGCCTAAATTGCAAAGAAACGACCGCATATGGCAAAGAAAAAAATTTTGTTTCATCAAGACAACGCACCGTGTCACAAGTCAATCAAAACAATGGCAAAACTGCATGAATTGAACTTCGAATTGCTCCCCACATCCACCGTATTCGCCAGATTTGGCTCCCAGCGACTACTGGCTGTTCGCAGACCTGAAAAAAATGCTCGCCGGTAAGAAATTTCGCACGAATGAAGAGGTTATCGCTGAAACTGAGGCCTATTTTGAGGCAAAAGATAAATCGTTCTACAAAAGTGGTATTGAAATGTTAGAGCGCGGCGCTGGAATGATTGCGTTGCTCTTGATGGAGATTACGTTGATGAATAAAGCTAATTTTGAACCAAAAAAACCGTGTTTTCTTTGTTAGGCCCGGGACTTTTCAGCCCATGTGTTATGTTCTCGGGCCAGGTTATAGAATATATTTTATTACGTTAGGTAACATAAGGAATAAGTAGTGACGATAATAGTGAATCAAGTCGGAAAAAGTTTGCCGCTAGCACACTCTCTCGCAATACGCTGCCTAAACCGTTAAATATGGAACAATATCATATAGCAAATAATATAATATATATAAAATCCAATGTCTCTCTGTCTGTCCGTTAGTGTGCTTATCATTCGGTAAGTACTTATCCGATTTACTTGTTTTTTTTTAAAGCATACAGTCCCTGGCCAAATTATTAGACGCACTGCAAGATTTCATGTAAAATATTAATTACCGAGTGATATTGTACCGTTTTATTATTTTAAATTGATTTGTTTTTTATTTTTATATTATCCAATCAATTACCTATTTATTTGACATAAATAAAACAGCATTAATTTAGAAAAGCATAAGTTTATTATGTTTTAAAGAAAAGTGAAATTAATGTTAGTAAAAGTCAATATTTAGTTGAGCCACCTTTAGCCGCTATCAAAGCTTTAATTCTGCGCGGCATGCTATCAGTGCAAGATTGTACTGTCTCCTGCATTTGAGGATGATGATTCCACACATGAATAATCTTTTCTAGGAGCTGGGTTTTGTTGGTAATCACATCTTTAGCCACTTCTCTTTTCATCAGCTCCCACACATTTTCAATGGGGTTCATATCAGGGCCAATCCAACAGAGGGATATTTTTTTCTGCCAAAAAAGCTTTAACAGACCGAGCAGTGTGGCAGGGAGCTCCATCTTGCATGAAAGTGAATGGTTCCCCATTTGGAAACCATTCTCTGAGCTGCGGAATCAACCGATTTTGTAATACTTCTTTGTACTGATCTTGCTTCATTATTCCTTTGACGACGTACAGACGTCCAGTGCCCTTGCCGCTGATGACTGACCAAATCATCACTTTAGTTTGTTTAACCGTCGGGACGACACAATCAGGATGAAACTTTTCTCCATGACGACGACGCACATACTGAGCTTTATTCTGCAAAATTTCGAATGTGCTTTCGTCACTGAAGCAGACCTGTCAAAAATAGGAAAAATATATAAACTTCCATGTTTATTTGCTTTATTTAACTGAAAATGATAATAATGTATCAATTATTGATTAAATTGCTGTATCTTACCGATCTCCAGAAGTCCACATCTTTGTCTTGCCATTGTTTGGCCCACTTCAGGCGCTTTGCTTTCATTGCAGCTGTTAACTTGGGCTTCTGGCGGGGCGACAGGCCTTAAAATCTAATTCTTTCAATTTTCTTCGAACAGTGCGCTCAGAAGCACTTACGCTAGCATCCTGGAGTTGTGATTTTATTACCTTTGTGGTAGCAAATCTGTTTTTCTACACAAATTTTCTTCAAACATCTCTCTGACCGTGGAGTGAAAATTGGTTTTCTACCGCATCTTTTCTTTCTTTTCGGGCTTAATTCCTTCCCTGACTCAATTTTCTTTTTTTATGCGTCGTACACTAGCTTCAGAAACCTCCAATCTTCGTGATATTTCTCGGTTTGTAAATGTTTTCGCAACCACAAGGGCCTTCACTTCAGCTTTTTTACGTGGTGAAAGATCGCCTTTTCTACCCATAATGAAAATAGTCCAATTACTTTTTTTAAAACACTGCATACAAAATAAACTAATAACTGAGTAGTATAAAACTGTTAAACAAACAATCACAGTCCAGAAAGCCACAGAAACACGTCCGTACCTGACTCGATTCCGATCGCGACTGATACAGGTTTGTACTTATTTACGTTCATGTATCACTTTGTCAACACAGTGTTGCCATATGTTAAAAATAAATACAAATATGTAGTCTACAACAATTCTTTTAAATAAAAATCAATAATATTGTAGTTTAAATATACCATTATTGCATAAAAACTCTTAAGAAACATAAAATTACTAAAAAAAATACAGTGCGTCTAATAATTTGGCCAGAGACTGTACATATGTTCTCTGGCCAGGTTATATAATAATAATAATCTATATAATATATATAAAACGTAACGTCTCTTTGTGTGTCTGTCGAGAACCACTTATCCGATTTACGTGTTTTTTTTTAATTCATACATATGTCTTCTAGCCAGGCTTTAGGATATATTACGTTAGGTGACATAAGGAATAGGCAGTGACGATAATAGTGAATCAAGTCCACGCAAGCGGTGGCGCGGGTATGGCTAATAGTAGATATAAAAGAGCCATAGGTTAATGCTCTCATAGAGCTCTAGCAACATCGAGTATTGCAAAATAATAAAAGCACAAATATGGGGTAGGCCGCAGTAATGTTATCAAGCGGCCATATGCAGTGCTGTGCAGGTACAAGTAAAAAAAATTTCGTCCTATTTTGTGGGTGTTTTGTATTATTTTGCAACAATGCCTAGATTTAGTGTTTTAATTATTAGATAATGAATCAGCACGCAAAGCGTTTAAAAGCAAAAAAAAGTGCCCATGAACTGTTGTTCTACAGGTACGCACTGCAAAACTCTCTCAACTTAAATAAAAAATTAAATATTGCCATTTATTATGACAAAATTGTATGGTATTTTATTTTTAAGTGTTTACTATATAAAATCAAAAACCGGCCAAGTGCCAGTCGGACTTGCGCAATTAGTGTTCCGTACGATGATTGCTTTTAAAATAAAAATTTTTGTTACGGAGGTATAAATTGATCAGTGACTTCACAAAACACTCCCTAAATGAGTTTTCAACAAAGTTTGTTTCCGATCTTTGTTGAAACTGATGACCGTGAAAAATTTTAATTCTTTTAACTGTGAAGCGAGTATTACATCATATATATTTGAACTCGTGTTTTCACAAGCTTTCATTTGACACCCCACTCGATGACTTGATTCACAAATTCACTTTCGATTTCACTCCCCAAAACTAACCTCTCAAAATTTAACTTTTGAAACTATAAGACTCTGACTGGGCCATCAATTCCTATATGTCAAATAGTTTCGGAGAAAATCGGGTGTGACAGACGGATAGACAGACAGACATACAGACGGTTACATATAAAATTTACTAAATAAGAATATCAAAAAGTAATAAACTTTTCTTGTTCCCCTGCCAGAGGTAAGAATTTTATTCCTGAAAACATAACGCTCCGAGATTCTTCTACTGCTTCACCTTTTTAGTGTTCCGTACGGAACACTTATAAGATCACTTCGGTGTCTGTCTGTCTGTCGTCTGTCTGTCTGTCTGTCTGTCTGGCTGTCACACCCGATTTTCTCCGAAACTATTTGTCATAGAAACTTGAAATTTGGTAATAATATAGGAATTGATGGCCTCATCAGAGCCATGTAGTTTTGAAAGTTAAATTTTGACTTAAAGGGTTAATTTTGGGGGGTGAAATCGGAAGTGAAAAAAAAAATTTTTTTACTAGGTCATCGAGTGTGGTGTCAAATGAAAGGTTGTGAAAACACGACTAAAAAAATATATATATAATGTAATACTTGCGCGCACTTTTCTTTGTATTATTTTCGAAAAAATCGCGAAAAGTCGCTGTCCCGCGCCTTATCTCGAAAAGAACTTATCAAAAAATTTTGAAAAAATCCTGGAATATTCTCCACGGGGGGTGGATTGAACGAAAATTATCTCGAGTGCATTACCTCCATACCAAAAACAAAAATTTCAAGGTCATCAGATTTCAGTGAAGATTGGAAACAAACTTTGTTGAAAACTCATTTGGGGTGTGTTTTGTGAAGTCACTGATCCTTTTATACCACCGTAACATAAGTGTGGTGTCAAATGAAAACTTGTGAAAACACGAGTAAAAAAATATATATAATGTAATACTTGCGCACACATTTATCGTATTACTTTTAAAAAAATCGCGAACAATCGCTGTCCCCTACCTTATCTCGAAAAGTCTTGATCAAAAAATTTTGAAAAAATTCTCCGGGGTATAGATTGAACGAAAATTATCACGAGTGCAAAACCTTTAATAATTTATTTGGTATATAAAAAAAAACAAATTTCAAGGTCACCAGTTTTCAGTAAAGATTGGAAACAAACTTTGTTGAAAACTCATTTGGAGTGTGTTTTGTGAAGTCACTGATCATTTTATACCACCCTAACAAAAATTTTTATTCTAAAAATAATCAACGTACGGAACACTAATTGTGCAAGTTCAACTTGCACTTAACCGGTTTTTTTTTAGTATGACTAGATTTATGTGTTTGGAAAGTAGTGTTTTTCTTGTAATCTCTAATTTTGAGACAATTCCGTAATTGCGAGAAATTATGGTTTTTTTTGAATAAAAGTTAGAAGTAAAATTCCCTTTATATTACAGAGTAAAAGCATGTACCGTGTATGGTTAATACTATATAAGTTTAACTTCTGAAACTATAAGGCTCTGATTGGGCCATCAATTCCTATATTTGTGCCAACTTTCAACTTTCTATATCAAATAGTTTCGGAGAAAATCGGGTGTGACAGACAGACAGACATATAGGCGCACAGACAGACGGATACCGAAGTGATTCTATAAGTGTTTCGTGCGGAACACTAAAAGCGGTTATATATAAAATTTACTAAATAAAAATATCAAAAAGTAATAAACTTTTTCTTGTTCCCCTGCCAGAGGCAAGAATTTTATTTCTGAAAAGATAACGCTCCGAGATTCTTTTACTGCTTCACCTTTTTCAGTATGGCAAGGTTTACGTGTTTGGAAAGTAGTGTTTTTCTTTTTATCTCTAATTTTGAGACAATTCCGTAATTTCCCTTATATCCATTGTGTTTTTAACATCATGCCCAATGTAGATAATTGCCAGAAATTATGATTTTTGTTTAAATAAAAAAAAAAAAAAGGAAAAATCCGTTTATATTACAGAGTAAAGGCATCATACACGGTTAATACTATATAATTTTAGTATTTTTTTACTTGTATATTAAAAAAATATATTTTAATTAGTCTCTCTGTCTATCACGGTTAAAAGTTAGTTATATTTTTTGGGAGTAATCTATAAATGCGTTTTAGGCCGCTCCCTGATTTGTCGTGTGCCCAGTACCGATTCGGTAACGAAAACATGCCAAACGCCTATATTTCAATAAAACCCACCTGACCTGTTCCGCGCCCTCGCATACTGCGCAAGTCAGGCACACCGAGAAAAACGATACCGCACCGACAAATCAGGGAGCGGCCTTAATACTAATTTAGGTTGATCTGAAAGAAAGGAAAGAAAAAACAAATTTATGTATTTACGTAGGTGATAATCGAGATAAAAGCTGAAGAGATTTTTTACACTGGATCTTCTGTCATCCGAGTTTACAACATGATCCTTTAGATGTTTAAAAAAAGAAAAACAAAATCTTTGTACAAGTATTGTTTTTGTTTCTAATAAAACCATTTTCTGCAAATTAAACAAATATATTTTTATGGATATGAAAATTCTGAGTTGTTTTGCTCTGAGTTCTCCAACTACATATACATAAAGTAGTATCGAGTCTTCTGCTACCACAACACGATAAGGTAGACCATTTAAACATTTTTTAAGATGACAGCTATCATATTGTAGGCGTGCAATAGCATAACCACACTTAGAAACATGGCAATCTTGGATATAGCAAGAAATTCTACCGAAGAAGTTGAAAATAGCAACTTCTTTCCCACAGTTAGTCTGCCAGAATCTAATAAACAGCGCGAAGTTTACGGGAAACACAATGGGAGTAGAGTATCTCGCTATAGTTTCGGCTAGCTATACGTGGACAGATTATTTCACCGAAAAAGATTTTCTTAGCCATAGCATTCCAGTAGTTTACAAATTTTCACAAATAATAAAAATTAACTGAGTTCTAAGAGCAAATCTTCACATCAATAATAACTTTTAGTACTTTCAAGCTTTGTATTAATATAAAGATCATTTTCAATTTTATGGAATCTATAAGTTTCAGTAGGTCCATTACATTGGCAGATTTCTCTAGACTGACTGGTCATACCATGAAAATTATAATAAAATTTTATTTTGGAATCAGCATAATGGAGTTAATAAAAAAAGTTGTGAGTCATGCATTAATAAAGATATCCTCATTAATGTCCAAAGTCAGGATCACTAAAGAGTGTACATATATTAGAAACTAATACTAATGTATTTTTTAACAGATCATTTTTAGTAGTAAGTTTTACATCTTACTACAAAAAAATATAAAAATAACCGGTCAAGTGCAAGTTGAACTTGCACAATTAGTGTTCCGTACGTTGATTGCTTTTAAAATAAAAAATTTTGTCACGGTGGTATAAAATGATTAGTGACTTCACAAAACACACCCCAAATGAGTTTTCAACAAAGTTTGCTTCCAATCTTTACTGAAAACTGATGACCTTGAAATTATGGTATTTTTTATATACCAGATAAATTATTAAAGGTAATGCACTCGTGATAATTTTCGTTCAATCTACACCCCGTGGAGAATATTCCAGAATTTTTTCAAATTTTTTTGATCAGTACTTTTCGAGATAAAGTGGGGGGACAGCGATTTTTCGCTATTTTTTAAAAATAATACAAAGAAAAGTGTGAGCAACTGTTACATTATATATATATTTTTTACTCGTGTTTTCACAAGCTTTCATTTGACACCACACTCGATGACCTAGAAAAAAAATTTTTTTTTTTCACTTCCAATTTCACCCCCCAAAAAACTAACCCCCTGAGTCAAAATTTAACTCTCAAAACTACATGGCTCTGATGAGGCCATCAATTCCTATATTATTACCAAATTTCAAACTTTCTATGACAAATAGTTTCGGAGAAAATCGGGTGTGACAGACAGACGGACGGACGGACGGACAGAGACAGACGGACAGACAGACAGACACCGAAGTCACCTTGTAAGTGTTCCGTACGGAACACTAAAAATAGTTGCGATGCTTGGCTACCAGACCACACAACACATTATTTTTTGAGTTTGCCACTAAATAGTGGTACACGAAAATTCGTGTACTGCTTGGTAACACAAGTAAAAGATGCATTTTAAATACATAAAATGTAATATTAATATTAAAAAAATCGGTTAAGTTATTTACCCAATACTTCCCTTACAAACATAAAGTTCTAAAATAATTATTGATTTTGAGACTGAACTTACACAAAATAACTAATTTAAGTACTACAAGTCGAATTTTAAAGGCTAAGTAGGTTATGGTAAAGTATTAATCACAAAAAAAGCTAAACAGTTGCCTTCAGAAACCCTTACAACCCCAATTTTTTCATTCCCCTATACATATTGTTTCTGTTAACAACGAAAATAATGAAAAAATAACAGAATTTTAAAATTTCTCGATATCTAAAACCCTAATAAGGGTATAATTTTAATGCAACTGCTCCAAGCTCCTCGATTATCTCACTTGTACTTTTGACGTAACGCATGTTACGATATATAACAAGCAATCTTTCCAACACTCTCCCACAGTCCTTCAATCTCTTATATGTCTGACTACAAATAATTATGCTGAAAATTTGTTCATTATTCTAAACAAAAACAACAACCTCTTCCTTCTGGTTTTCCTTAAGCGATATCGTCCAAGAACAATCTGTTTCATTCCCATTTCAATTATTATACATGTACTAAATTTGAAATCAACATCGCATTTCGTTTGAGCGTTATAGTGCAAAGAGACAGACGGACAACACAGGCCGACATATCGGTAGAACGACAGATTAAAAGATGGACAGCCAACAAACAGATGATACAAAATGGAAAACTAGGTTTTTCATAATCAAAGGACCTGAAACGTGAAAAAATGCAAAAATCTTGGAAGGTGATTTTTTCACGCATCCAATACTTCCCTTTAGCCAGGGAAGTAAAAACAACTCGTTATTTCTTTATATCAAGAAATATATGAAAAGCCTCTAAGTTATTAAAAATAATATGTCTCTCAGATCATTTATCAGCACTCCCTTCTCGCTGTGCTATATTTTTCTTACATGGGATTATTACAAACCTCCTAAAATAAATCTAAACAATCCTTGTTGACGCAGTTGGTCTCGTTTCCTCTGCATCTCTCGTCTAAAGTTTGGATTATATTTTATACTTTCAAGATGCCAAGAATATATTTTGCTGTTTTATTTTCATACCTGCTTCCAAGTTATAATGCGTTCGGTGCACATTTGCGATCCTTATCGTGAAGGGAGAATTGAAATTTGACAAGGATTTTAGAAACTATATTCTGGAAATAAGTCATTAATTTTTTATATAAATATATATATATATATATATATATATATAAATATATATATATATATATATATATATATATATATATATATATATGTATATATATATATACATATATATATATATATATATATATATATATATATATATATATATATATATATATATATATATATATATATATATATATATATATATATATATATATGTATATATATATATATATATATATATATATATATATATATATATA
>CM032449.1:99325068-99417568 GCA_019049505.1 Pachyrhynchus sulphureomaculatus | reverse complement strand
ATAAAAAATATGTAACAGGCTCGTATAATATGTAGACTTCTTTACCAAACCTTAAAAGAAAATCTTCCGACAATTTCAAAAAAAACATTTCTAAGTATCCGCCTTGTATTACAATATGCTTTTTACCAATTTATCTTAAGAATTTCCTATAAAAAAATCTTCTATATACCGTTTTTCGTATCAGCATATGTATTTTTATATTCATGCAAAATAATAGGTTGAAGAAAAAAGGGGCGTACTGTTTATTTGTACTCGGTTCAACCGCAAAATTAAATTTTAACACTGTAAAAATTAGGGAGTAGTAAAACAGCAACATCTGCTAATCTGAACTATAAAGGTAGCTTTTAAGAAAAATGTAGGAATTCTCTGATCTTAGAATTCTCAACAACTAAATTCAAATATCTTATATCAGATAAATTGAAATAAAAATAATTCTTACAAATTTTCCATGCTTTTGTCTTATCTGCTATAGTGTAGTTTCTGTTTAATAAGTATTATGAAATATAAAAATATCATGCCAAAGTTAGAGCTCTTTACTTTGTTCCGATAGCTAGTACACTGAACCCTTTAAAATAAGAATTCCAAAAGCCCCGCTGTTGGACAGCGCTATTTTGTAGCGTGTGAAAAATTGTGTTTTCTGTTGAGGCTCTCTTTTTGTACCTGTGAGAAGTGGTTTGTCCCCACGCCTTTGGGGGACAAATTAATCTCTAACCGCCGCCCCGCCGCGCCCGCACTCTACCCCGTTTCCCGCAAACAATTTGCGCCCTCCCGCCCCAAAAAACTATGATCCCCTAAACTTTGGCCCCCCCCCCCCCCCCCCTATTACACCCCCTCCGTCGCCTGCCTTTCCAATCCCACGGCTTTTTGGGATATCGCACCTCTGGAAAATAAACTTCCACACGTATACAAAAAAAAACAAACCCGCCTCCCACCCCCCACTCGCTTCCGCAATTTTGTGCCTATGAAAAAGTCGTTTAATTGCGCCCACGTACATTGCGGTCACTTTTGTAACATTTGGAACTTACCGCTTTAATTTCTGATACTGAATTGAGTGAGACCCCGATTTTAAAAGAACTAAAGAAATTAAACACACCCTAGCTCAGTTTCCTTGGTAGAGAAGATAAGGTAAGAGATAATTTTCTTACGGTCTTTTTTGGAAAATATTTTCTATTTTTTTTTAATAAGGCTTTAGCTTGTACAAAATTTTTGGGCACCACCCATTATTTTAAAGTAGATAAGGATTCTAACTTCAGCTAAAAAAAATGGAAATAATGTTGAAAGGGAAAGTATTGTTGGTAAAGCAAAAAAAAATCTGTTTGGTACAGCCGTTCTTGCGCCTGAAAAGTAGGGATAGGTATTCAGTGAGACACTAGCTTTAATCAACAAAAAAAGATGTCGAATTTTATTCATGTTTTGCATTTTTTGGGGGGGGGGGGGGGGGATTAAAAGTTCTAACGTTTTGCAGTTTGTACCAAAAAAATTCTAGCCTAATATATATATATTATAACTCCCGAAGACGAAAAGTCGTGCTTTCACTTCACTTAATTAGTCTGTTTTAATATTGTAGTTAATGTACTATACTCCGGGATAAGTCTATTGAAGGAAAATTTTGTTGACTTTACTGTTTCTTTATTCCTGTTTTGATGGGACTACGCCCGATTTCACACTTTCGCTTTGAGCAAACACTTAAACGGCTTTTAATTTTAACGAAACTGGTACTTAGTCACCTGATGGTTGTTCTGAGGCTTTGATTTTCTTTAGCTCAGTCGAAGGAGCCTACTTGGCGATGCTCATGAAAATTTAGCCTGTCGGCTCTAGATGGTAAATAGCCCGGCTGCGGCTAGATGGAAAACAAACCGGCTGCGGCTTGATGGAAAACAGCCTCCTATTCAAGCTGCTGCGGAGCCTGAAATAGTGTCGTGCGACTATTGCCTCACGACGCTCCAATCAAAACTGCGGAATTCAAACATTTTACCAATCGCGGCCGTAGCAGAGTTCGGTTCAGAAACTCGCACAACCGAATGGAACTTCTGTTTAATATACCGTTCGATACAAAAATTGAAAATAAGTTACAATTTGATAATGGAAAAATCAGTAACATTACATGGTCTTTAAAACTATTGACTGCAATCCAAAAAAGCAAAAAGAAATAGTGAGGAAGACGAAGGAGTGTATTCTAGATAATCGATATTCATAACTGAACTGACCTATGTGATAGATTATTATTTCACAGGAAGAAATTAAGGATATGTGCTATGTTATTAGTCAGTCACGTACTCTGAAAGAGGTACAACAAGAAAGATCAATTGGTCTTGCCTCGTAAGAAATCTACGGTGGTAATTATCATTTTGTAACAATCATTTACACTTAAGAATTTCGTAATGTAAGCATGAAAATTAAAAAAAAAACTGCAAAGTGCAAGAAATTAGTGTTCCGTACGGTGCTGCTTTTGAAATTAAATGAAATCCTTACCTAGGCTAACTTAATTAGATCCCTAACATGTATATATCTTAAAATCCAATATGTAATTTAATGTTTTTTCCTAGCCAATAATCTATATTAGTTCTAGCATCTTAACTACCCAATGTCCAATAAACCAATCTAGCTCAATCTGGAATCAAGTAATACCCCCGTGGGGGAGCGGGATAGAATATCTCCCCCGGTATGTTCTGCCTGTCGTAGGAGGCGACTTAAAGAACAACCTAGATGGTAGATGCCCAGATCCCACCAGCATCGCCCGGTGTGATACCATCGCATCGGCTTAGGCTGCGTGAAGTTGCTTAACGTTTCGTGGCTGCGCCGATGTCCCGGACTGTGGGACCAGATAGCATGATGAGGCACCTGGATACAAAAAATTCCGGAGGTAAAATAGCCCCCCGTTCGGATCTCCGGGTGGGGGCTGGTTCAGGGGCGTCGACATGCAGAGATCAGAATTTCAAAATGGATTTTTGCAACATACGAGGTTTAAACACGAACATAAATTCAGTGCACCAACACCTGCAATCAAATAAACCTCATGTACTCGCTCTCTGTGAAACTAAGGTCAGTTCATCGACCAGCACAGTAAACTATCTTTATCCTGGGTACGACTTCTATTCCCGATTTAGGCGTAACTTTGGAATCTGTCTGTATGTCAGAAGCGACCTCTCTTGCCAACGAGAAGAGACTCTGGAGCCCCCAAACTTTGATGTTATGTGGTTAAAAATAACGACTCAACCAACCACAAGGTTCATCTGTATCCTCTATCGACCACCAAGTGATACTAACTTTAGAACACTTTTCGCTTCCCTTGCAGACACCATCGATCATTTACAAATCAACTATCCAAATGCCGAAATTGCCATCCTGGGCGACTTTAATGTCCACAACATCAACTGGCTTAAATATTCAAATACTACCGATGAACAAGGTCGTGAAGCCGAATCATTTTCAATCAGTTGTGGCTTAACTCAGCTTATTGACGAACCAACACGGATCCCTGATCGAGACGGAGAGTTTGCCAGTCTTCTTGATCTCTTTTTAACCACCAATCCGGAGATTTACACAGTCAGCGTAAATCCGCCGTTAGGTTCTTCCGACCATAAACTACTTTCGACATCGAGTATTCTACCAATCAATGACAGAGAGGCGCCTAGGCCGCGCAAGATTTGGCACTACAAGTCTGCTAAATGGGAAGATCTCATGGAATATTTTCGAACTTTCCCTTGGTTGGACGTTTGTTTTCGATCCGACGACCCATCTGACTGCGCCAGGGAGGTTACCGATATTATTTTGGCCGGTATGGAGGCTTACATCCCTTTTTCGAAGAAATGCCCTTTCAACGGCAAGCCTTGGTTTGACCGAAAATGCAAAGAAGCTGTTGCTTCTAAACATCTTGCATACCGACAATGGCGCGAAAATCCTAACACCATAAATCGTAACACATTTGTTCGTGCCAGGAACAGATGCAAAAAAATTATCGACGAAACCAAGGAGGTACACAATCAACGGATTAGAAAAACAAACTTCTCGCCTGTCCCGGCAATTCAAGGTCCTTTTGGTCGGTCGCTAAGGCAGTTAGTCAAAATTTCACCAAATCCACCATACCACCACTCACACGGCCAGATAATTCTATTGCAACGACACCTGTTGAGAAAGCGAACTTGTTGGCTGAACTCTTTGCTTCACATTCTACTGTCGATTTCCAAGGAAAAACACCACCTACTATTCCCATAGTGCAGTCAAGGATGCCCGATGTTGTCTTCAGAGAGCGTATTATAAAGCGTATTCTGATGAAGCTAGACACCAAAAAGGCTTCTGGCGCTGACGGAATACCTGCCATAGTTCTTAAAATCTGTGCAAGGGAACTAACACCAGTTTTCTGTAGACTTTTCAACCTATCCTACAGAAAGGGAATATTTCCTTCCTGCTGGAAATGCGCTACAGTTCAGCCGATACCTAAAAAAGGCAAGAAGACCTTACCAAATAACTACCGACCAATCGCACTGCTTTCAATAATATCGAAAGTCATGGAAAAGGCTATCAATCAGCATCTTCCAAAATATCTTGAAGGATTCAACATTATTAGCGATCACCAATATGGCTTTCGTAAAAATAGATCAACAGGAGATCTTCTGACTTATGTAACACATGTTTGGAACAATGCAATTGAAACACTTTGGAGAATCTCGAGCGGTTGCTCTGGACATATCCAAGGCATTCGACCGTGTTTGGCACGATGGGCTGTTGGCTAAGCTACGTTCTTATGGTATGTCGGAAAAGTTCTGTTTGTGGCTCTCATGTTTCCTCAGAGAGCGTTCTTTACGAGTGGCAGTCGACGGATTTCTTTCTAACACCTTCACTATCAACGCCGGTGTACCTCAAGGCTCCATACTGTCTCCTACTCTTTTTCTCATTTACATTAACGATCTGCTGGAAAAGACCGAGAATCCAATCTACAGCTTTGCAGATGACAGTGCACTTATCTCTTCATTCACTTTGAACGCTCGGACATCGGCTACTCAGACGAATGTCCGCAGACAGCAGGAAGTCGTTCAACTTAACAAAGACCTGGAAGAAATTCTATCTTGGGGTGACAGTAACCAAGTGGAATTTAACGCTACAAAAACCCAGGCGGTAGTTTTTTCTAAAAAAGTTAACGTTGCTGAACCCGACATAGTTATGTCGGGGCACTCCATTCCTCTAACATCGTCACTCAATTTGTTAGGCGTTAATTTGGGAGCAAATATGTCCTGGCATGAACATGTTGCAGGCATAGCAAGGAGAGCTTCTCAAAAGTTGGGAATATTATTTCGAACCAGAAAGCTTTACACTCCACAACAACTGTTAATTCTTTACAAAGCTCAAATTCGACCAACTATGGAATACTGCTCCCATGTTTGGAGCTCCGCTCCCAAACATACACTGCATTTGTTGGATTCTATTCAGAGAAGAGCTGTTCGTCTGATTGGAGACCCGGAACTGACCGTCGGCCTTGATTCGCTGGAACATCGAAGAACGGTTGGCGACTTGAGCCTATTCTACAAGTACTTTCATGGAAAGTGTTCGAAGGATGTGGCCCGCTTAATTCCTCCCAGAGCGGTGCATGTTAGAAGTACACGTCGCGCTAATTCTTCACATCCGTATGAGGTTCAGCTTGTTACTCCCCGTACAACACTTTTCAAGCAGTCTTTTATATGGAGAACATCATCCCTTTGGAATAATTTGCCCAGGACTGTGTTTCCCACCGAGTACAATCTACAGCGATTCAAGAACAACGTGAATCGCCTTCTCCGCACACGTGTCGCTTCTGTAGCGCTTTAGGGACTTCCCTGTAGCACGTGTGCTAGACCCATAAAAAAAAAAAAAAAAAAAAAAAAAAAAAAAAACAAATGGCAAACAAATATTTACTACCTAAATATTTGTTTAGTTATAAACAAATAAAATAAAATTCTTTTGTCTCGATACAGAAGCGCGCACAATAATGCATTGAAAAGTATATTAGCAAATCCTCCACCATATAGTCAAGCCACATGGTCACTATGGTCTTCATAGTTTTTTTTATATCAGATAAATTATCAGTTGTAATGCATTCATGATAATTTTCTTTCAAACTACACTTTATGAAGAATATTCCAGAATTTTTTCAAAATTTTTTAGTCAGCACTTTTCGAGATAGGGAGGGACAGCGATTTTTGGCCATTTTTTTAAATAATACAAAGGAAACTGTGCGCAAGTATAACATCATATATATTTTTGATCTCGTCTTCACAAGCTTTCATTTAATACACCCTTCGATGATCTGGTAATTATTTTTTTTTCACTTCCGATTTTACCCCCCAAAACTTAAGTCAAAATTCAACTTTCAAAACTACTCAGCTCTAATGGGACCATCAATTCCTATAGTTGTGCAAAATTTCAACTTTCTATGTCAAAGAAGTTTAGAGAAATCGGGCAACCGACAGACGGACACCGAAGTAATCCCATAAGTGTTCCGTACGGAATACTAAAATGAATGATAAACGTTTATATTCTGTTATTGACCCGAGGCAAGACTCTTCCAATATCGTACTTGTTTATATTAACTTCAAAACACTTCACGTAAACATAAACTCTAAATAAAATAAAAATTATAAAACCACCTAAATCGTCGATTAGATGACGTTTATTTCCTTAATTATTAGTATGTTTACCGAATGAACATACTAACAATAAAATAATTAAACATAATCCACTCAACAATTCAAGGTCTTGCAATTTTCATTTAAATTAGGGCTTATATTTTCATGAAGTGTGACGGAATTGTTTTGAAATTAATATTACCAAGTAGGATATTGGCAAGGCCCTGGCCTCGGGTCAACGACAGAAATATTTTGAAAGCTTGAAGAAGAAGCTAGAGACAATTGTCTTGTTTCAAGTGAAGGAGGTATATTTATAAACCGAAATAGGGATTTATTTCAAGTAAAGCACCGCTATCTGCTGTAGTAGACAAATTTAAAACACATTCTGTTTCTGATAGATTTTAAGAATATATTTTTAAAATACAACTTTTGCTAATATTCGATGATCCGGAAAGAAATAGTAACCGCAAAGTATGAGCACGCGTTTTAAACACAAATCTAAAATATTTATTTCCAGATGTTCAATATGGTATAAAAATTATGTTAAATTCGTTAAAATCTGAAGTAAGAAAACAAGAAAAAAAAATTATTCAAATTTAGTGAACATGAACTTTAATTATGTTTAAGAGTAGCAATTAATAATTTACTTGGTCTATTTTTAACAAAGTACTGTAAATATTAATTTTAATAACTTTCGTCGATGAGATTATTGAACATAAAATAATATTTCAACTCAACTCAATCTTAAAAGCATTGAGAAACTTATATATTTAAATCAAAGGTTTTGTATTAAAGCCAGGTTAGTAAAATAGGAGATAAGGCTATATAAAAAAAAATCTGATGAATATTAAAAGATGATTTTTAAGATTTTCGATAATGAGTATTGACATTTAAACAAAAAGTTAGGAAATGTTGTTTTTAATAATAATTAAGGAAGAATGCAGCGGGCTATGTTACATTTTGCTGGCTTATATATTTAAAATTCTTTACGGAATTTTTAAAGTTAATGTTCGGTACGGTCATGGAAGTATTCGAGAGTTATAGAGCAAGACTTCTCATGAATTGGTAGTTCCTCTTATGAATATTGTGCTTTTGAATTCATCCTTCAGCTTACTGCAGACTATGTGTACGTTTTATTAAATAGCCTTGGAGAGCAAGGTAAATTGGTTACACTTCTTCCTTGTTATTCAAAGTACTATATTAGCTATCTCGATAACTAAGAAATCAAGTTCAATTGAGAATTCTGTAACTGATTCGAAATAACCCCTACAATATTTGGACGAGTATTATTATTTAAAAAAATGTTTTCGAGGGATATTGGAAATTAGATTTCAAAACTTCACCAATCTAATGTTAAGCAGCCATATTACTTCTAATATTTACTTTTCCATGTTTAACTCTTCCTCAAACCAAGGTTGGTTGGTAGGTTGGCTGACTCGTTGTAGGCAGAGTAGGCGATTGTGCCTGTTTGTGCACTACAGTCTTTTGACTTATCGTGCTCCTCTTTCTTATTATTATAAGCGTCATATCTTTAAGAAGATTTGGTAGCTTCTTTCTAAGTCCCTCACCTGGTAATTTATGACCACGATGTAGATCTGCGAAGAGTTTATATCTGCTCGGAGTTAAAGTCACACATTAATATAGGATCTCTACAGAGGTTTATTCTCTTCACCACATAGTCTCCATGTCATAAATCTATTGTGGATACCCATTTTCTGCACATAATTCCTCAAGGGATAGTGGACTGGGCACACAAAGGACGCCAGTCGTTAGTTTTTTTGAAGGACCGCTAAATACGTCCCCCGCATGTCTTTGGCCAGCTGTCGTGAGCCAAAGGTCTAGATGTTGCTGATATAACCATCTATCGACTGTCGTTTTTACCATCTGTTTTGGTATACCGAACGCTAATTCTGAATCCCTGTGTGGTTTTGTTGCTCCATATCTTGCTATTTTGTTTGCTTTTTTATTAGCTTTTTTATCCGAATGTTCTGGAACCCACAGTAGTTCAACTCCGTTGTTTCTGAAGAATAGTTCTACCAAGTCACGTTTACACTCATATCGTGAACGCAGAGTTGGCCTGATATACATCTCAAGCCTTTAGAGTAGCTGGACTATCTGAAAGAATATGTATTCATTGGTTGTGGTAGTACTAATATTCTCGTAAACACATGCTTGTATTGCGTCTGGAATATTGTTACACTTATCCCTAGTGAAATGCTAAAGCTCCACTTGGGCTTTTTTGCATATACGCTCGAAGTTGTTGATCCATCTGTGTAGTAGACCAGACCCGTTGCCTTTGTCGGCTCCATCCATAGATTGGGTACTAAGTTGGGAATGTGGAATCTTTGGCACAATGATACTACTCAGTATATATCACCACTACACCAAACACTTTATTTTTGCGCTCGACGCGCGTTTCGCTAACCATGTTAGCTTCATCAGGAGCGATGATTGGGTATTTGTCGCCGATGAAATCCATAACTCTTATGTATTCAAATTGTACAGGCTGTTGTTCTCCATTTGTCCTAATTTGTTAGACGCTATTGACAGCCTAGCCTTTTAGGTATATGTCTAGGAGTATTAGTCCTAGAATTATTTCCATAACTGAGGTGGGGGTGCTACTGATCGACTTGGTGGAAGATAAACAAGTCCACCTCTGCAGCCGATTTAGTTCCGTGGTTGTCATTCTTTGCTCTGTTTTCGTCCATCATATTGCAGCTGTATCTATGAGTTTAATGAGCGTGATCTATAACCAAAGCACCATCTTTGATTTAAGGCCCCAGGTTTTCTCAAACAAACTCCTACATCCGAAGATACTCACGTTGTTCCAGTAGCTTTGGATTCTTCTTTTTATTCAGGATACAACAGGAGTCTTACAGCGTCGATTGTCAGGTTTTCTCTCTCACACCATTGCTGTACCGCTCAAACCATAAGCACTTTAACATGAGTCAAGGGACCGGAGACATAAAATTGACATTCCCACTGTACAACCTGAAACGAAACCGAATTACTTCAGATAAGGAGTTTGACTATTTGCAAGCTACGAAGTCAAAGAAAACTATGTGACGGTTTTTTACAAGACACCAAATAAGGCTATAGAGATTCCTCAGGGATCTTCAGAAATCGTTGGAGACAATTTATTTATTCACTATTGTAACACTGGAGTTCCGGAACGTCAATGTTTAGGAACCAGACTGTTTAACAATGAAACCGTCCTTCCACCACAGAGTGCACTTTGAGCCGTTAACAGAATTCCCAAGTTAATTTGTTAACTTGGCTGTCCAAATTGCAAATGTTGTTTGCTTATTACCTTCTCTGGATGTCAAAAGAAGTACTAACCAATTTTTATGATAAACAGAACGCATAAATCACCTGTAAAAAATGATTTTTGGTTTATTTTTTTATATTTTTTGAACAATTTTAACAGTAACTCGCTGTCTTACTTATGTTATTATACTAGGTCATAAAAATTGTTTACCATTTTTTAGGTCGTCATAGAGAATAATTTGTGATCCAAAAAAATGTGAGGATTTTTTTTTTTTGCTAGATATAGTATCAAATTAAATCAGTTAAACCACACCACACTAGGGCTATTTTAGGATATTAACGATAGATTAAGCGTAATAGAAAAGGATTCTTTCCTACAAATTTACACTGATTATATTTCAGAAAATCTGACCCAAGTAATTTATTTTTGTATTTTCTTCATATAGCTTAAGATTCTCTAGACAGCAATGGCAAATAACCCGTAGTATCATGCCTAATGAAACTCTCTCATTATAGCAGTTTGGAAGCGGCATTAAACTGTAGGACTCCTTTGTCCATGGTAACATATAAAAATATTTTTGAAAGCGACTGATTTTTTATTTTTCTGAAAGATATTTTAACATATTATAATAACAATAATTTCTTTTACTAGCTACACCTTGTGACCTCTATTAAAAATTAAAAGAAAATATCTGTCACTATTGTCACTGAACCAGGGAAATAGTTATATCTTTAAATGAAGGAAATCAAATATCAATATGAAATTACGAGTGCAAAAAACTAAAATAACAGTAAGGAAGTATAAAACGGTGCCAATGTCACTTTTCAGATGTCACTATCTCTAAACTGGTTTAATTGTAAGATATGGCTTTTCTAAATCTACAATTACGTTATAATACCAATTTACATTTATATGCGCAAAGGAGGTCTATTTAATGATTTACAATCGAAGCGACGCGACGCGACGGAGTGGTTTTTAGTGTTTCGTACGGAACACTTATAAGATCACTTCGATGTCTGTCTGTCTGTCCCTCTGCCACATCCGATTTTCTCCGAAACTAGTGTAGTTTTGAAAGTTAAATTTTGACTTAAGGGGTTAGTTTTGGAGGGTGAAATCGGAAGTGAAAAAAAAATTTTTTTACTAGGTCATCAAGTGTGTATCAAAGGAAAGCTTGTGAAAACACGAGTAAAATATATATATATATATAATGTAATACTTGCGCACACTTTTCTTTGTATTATTTTTAAAAAATCGCGAAAAATCGCTGTCCCTCCACCTTATCTCAAAAAGAACTGATCAAAAAATTTAGGAACATTCTCCAGGGGGTGTAGACTGAACGAAAATTATCACGAGTGCATTACCTTTAAAAATTTATCTGGTATATAAAAAAAAACAAAAATTTCAAGGTCATCAGTTTTCAGTAAAGATTGGAAACAAACTTTGTTGAAAACTCATTTGGGGTGTGTTTTGTGAACTCACTGATCGTTTTATACCACCGTAACAAAATTTTTTATTTTAAAAGCAATCAACGTACAGAACACTAATTGTGCAAGTTCAACTTGCACTTGACCGGTTATTTAGATAAAGGATAAAAAAAGCTTGGTTGATTAATATAGAGTTAGCCTGTAGCTAAACCAGCCAGTTGCTTATAAGGGAGTGGATTGAAATGTCTTGTAAAAAACAAGGTAAATAATATTTTTTTGCAAAAACAAAAATTTATTTTTCAACATAATTAAATTTTATACATTTGGTTTAGAGAGATCACAATTTTTTATTCCCTTAGAAAAAAAAAATGTTTCGACCGTACATAACACTCGTTTATATCACAGATCACTGCTTCATTCGACTTCTTCCCCTCAAGTCCATTTTTGAGGTTAGAAAACAAAAAAAAAGTCATTTGGGGCCAGATATGGGGAATAGGGTGGGAAACTATTTCGAAGCCCAGCTCGTGCAATTTTGCCATTTTAATAGCTGATTGATGTATAAGCTGGCGCATGGCCCTGGTGAAGGAGTATTTTTTTGCGCGCTAATCTTGGGTCGATTCTGCTTCAACTCACTATACTTACTTTTCGTGTTCGAACATGATGCTTTACATCAGGGGTGCTCAAACTTGAACTGCTGGCGATCTATCTCAATATTGTTAGACTACGATCGATTGACTCTGAGAGGCTGCAAGTAAGTGTGATGCAGGATTGTCGTCTAGGTAGGGTGTATCGTGGCATAGATATTAGTTTTCCGCAAAATATGCATTTTTTAGTCAAGGTAAGTGTAAGTCTGCTCTAAAATGTCAATGAAAAAACTTATAATTATTCAAAATTGCGAGTTTATTGGTTCTTACAAAACAAACGAGTTCTAGTGTCTAAACTTAACTAAAGAGTGACTTTGGATGTTGAAGCGTGGCACTGCATGTCCTCAGCATACTTTTCATAAGATGGTACGTAATTACCGAGTGCTAATCGCAAGCATGATGACATATGTTCGTCGGTTAGTCGATTGCGATATTTTGACTTAATTATCTTCATTTCAGAAAATGCAGACTCGCACAAGTAAGTTGACCCAAACATTCCCGTCAGTTGAAGGGCGATTTGCCTTAGATTTGGATATTTATCTTCAGATATAAAACACCAGAATTTTGTATCAGATGCTGTGGCTTTGAGATGTATATCTGATATAATCTGCACTAACTTATTTTCAACAGAACATGAGTCCCTGTTAAACTGACTTGCTATTTCAGCAGCTAATTCCTCAATGTTTTTACACGAAAAAGGATAACTCATAAATGATGCGATATTTGCCAATTTACTGAAATCATAAAAACGTATTTCAAATTGGCCCAAAATATTTGATAATTCTGCCTCATAAATATCATAAGTTGCAATTTACTTTTGAATGCGTTTATTGCGCTAATCATCTCAATAACAGTTTTTCCTTTACCTTGAAGCTCCAAATTAATGGTGTTTAAATGCATTGTGATGTCTGTCAAAAATGCCAAATCAGTCAGCCATTTTCCGTTTTTCAGCATCTGAGTGTCATCACCTCTTTCGTCCAGAAAAGCTGTTATTTCGGGCAATAATTCTTGAAACCTTTCTAGGAATTTTCCGCGACTCAACCACCTGACGTCCGTGTGAAGAACTAAATCAGTGTGTTCAGCTGACTCACTATCTTCCAACTGCAATTTAAAGAGCCGTGGTTGCAAGCTACGTGCACGGATAGAATTCACAATTTTTATTGCAATGCCCATAATCTCCTCCATGTTTAGAACTTTTGAACACAAAACTTGTTGATGTATAATGCAATGGAAGGAGAAAAATGAAAGGAAATCATCATTAGCTCGACACAATGCCACAAAACCGTTTTTTTTCCAGTCGTTGCTGGTGCTCCATCGGTTGTAATGCACAGTAGTTTATATATTGGTAGCTTGTAGTTTGTTACAAAATTGAAGAAAACGTCATATATATCTTCGCCACGGGTCTTTCCTTTCAGAGGAATTATTGACAAAAACTCTTCCTTAGCCAACATGTCATTGAATACCATTCGAATAAAAATACACAGCTGGGCAGTGTCTGTCATATCGGTGGATTCGTCGAACTGTAAAGAAAAGTATGTACATTCCATGATATCATGTTTTAGTTTATCTGCCATGTCCTGACTCATGACTTCAATACACCTTGTGACAGTCGGATGAGATAACTGAAGTTCTCTAATAGCAGACATAATCTCTGTTTAATTTTTAAAATCTCCAAATAAAGTCTCAATCGCTTCAATAAATGCTTCCTTCACAACCAATCCATCATCAAATGGTTTCTTGTGTTTCGCCAATATATGAGATATTTTAAATGACGCGATCGTTGCAGCTTTTGATTGTTTGGCTGGTCTTGTGAACATGGTTTGTTCTTTTTTCAAACAAATTATCAAATCACGTACTTTTCGTTTTCTTAATTCACTCTGTGACGGAAAATCCTTTTCATAGTTTTTATGAACCGTTTTATGATGCCTCTCTAAGTTCCCACGCTTAGGTATTGCAACTGACGCACGGCAAATGAATGCACACATCCTTTACCATACAAAAGAAAAATTCTTCCTCCCAATTGTTATTAAAATGATAAGTTTTACTTTTCTTCGCCGCACTCATTTTGGACTATTTATTAATAAACTTTGTATCGATGTATCGCCTTCAAGTTACAACTCAGACTGACTCCTATTCCTGCAGGCGCAACATTTATATCGGCGCGAACGAAGTTTCGAATGTTCCCGTCAAACACGCCGCCCGAAGTTTCTAGAAAAATCGGCGGGAATCAAAAACGCTGCTTTTCTTTGACAAGTACCGCGCGTTCCTTTGATAAAGCCGCCTTTTGCCGCTAGCAGGGGGTTATTACGATAAAAGAAAGTGATGAGGGGGTTATTCTGGCCTAATTGTGGATCGAATAAATTTTAGTAGTTTATTCATTACATTTTGTTTTAGTTACCTAAAACAAAATCTGTGAATAGTTCTATATCGGAATTTTTTTCTCGAGATCGACTCAAAAAGCACTCGCGATCGACTTGTCGATCGCGATCGACCGTTTGAGCACCCCTGCTTTACATAGTCAACTAATGTTTAGCTGCGGCTATGGCTTTGTCATTTGCGAGGTACAGGCCATCAATCGTGTAATTTTTTTTAAGGCTGGAGCAATTCAGTAGGTATTGGTCGATCTGAGTTTCTCCGCGCACACGCGTGTCATCATCATCTGGAAGTTCCATCTTTTGAGATTTGCTCAGTAATGAGTTACCCTGCTCCACAATCTATTTAACGTCCTTCAAGTTGTATAAGACTGATTATAATCGGCGGCAAGTTCTTCTTTAGGTTTAGTGAGCTATCTTGTATTTTATTTTCCCACAGATCTACACGTCGTGATGAAGGTGTAGCATTTTCTGGTATTGCCTCCATTCTTACGAAACATTTCCTGGATCTCAGTCTTGATTTGGCCGGAGTGTGGTTGTATAGAAGATGCCGTATACCTGTAATTTGTTTTCCGCTCATGCTCTGAAGGAATTTGTCACTTTATTTCCGATGGAGCGATACCGGAGAGAGTATATCTTTTCTAGAGCCTGAGACAATGCGACCGTGTCATTTGAAGAAGTGTCTACGAATTTTGTGTAACCAAAAAAAACTGAGAGCGATAGCAAAAATTAGCAAAACTCATTTTGTGCCGGTGAGTTTGTGTATAATACTTTTTCTGGTATAGATCTTGGCCTTAGTTTACTTGCAGTATTTCTTAAATGAAAGCGTGTAGTCTAGGCTTACTCCTAGGTATTTTGGAAATTCATATGACTCCAGTTCCTCGTTTGTCCATGTGATCTTTAATATGCAAATGTCCAATAACTTAACATAATAAGAGCCAGTAAATGTTTTACTCTTTTCTAAATAGTCAAGCGCGATGATACCCTGTGAGTTCCAAAAAACAGTTCCCACCACTTTTACCATAGATAAAACTGTTCTCTTTTTTCAGTACAGTACATCTAATTTCCCTTTGTCAGAAAAGTTAATTGATTCTTAAGATTTCATATATTCTCAAAATGTGCGCCATGGTTAGCGTTGCAACGTGTCCCGAGTTGCATGGAACGTCCCGATTTTCAGAGGTCTGTGGATACATCCCGATTCAGTCTTAATCGGGATACCGAATGTCCCGATTTTGGGTCAATCGACGGAAGTGAACTGGGTGGAGGTCATTAAATATTGTATAGTTTCAATAGTACATAATATAGCCGCTGATGTGATGTCCCAGGTTAACATATTTTTTAAGTGTTTCCAATGTTGGGTTTTTTATGATTATAACCATATTGAATTGACTCATAATAGTGGTATTCTATAAATTCATTATCAAACTTCCAAGCCTGTTTCAGCTCTTGTAGCATTGTCATCCGCTGAAACGGACGATAACATCATCGTAGCGAAGGTGGCTAAGATTCTGTGCTGATCCCCTTTGGCTTCCTTAAACAGTATTACTAGAATAGCCAATTTCTATAATATCGTGTCAAATAATTTTATTGAATTAAAATAGCAAATACTGTGAATTCATATTAGTTAAAGCGAATTAGGAAGTTCTAAGCCCCCAATGATTTCTATTTATACCTACAACTATTTAAATAAATCCTAAAGCGCCGATATTGATCTCCCAGTACAATTGTATATATTATATACTTATGCGATTATTTGCGTGGGGTAAGGTCAAACATAATTCTGAAAATATCTTATTTGGAAAAATGCAATTTACGATTAGTTCCTAAAATAGAAATAAAAATCAAATAGGACACATACATACATGGGACGTTTGTATGGAAAAATTAATAAAAATATCATGGAGGAACATATAAAAGGAAAAAAGACCAAGCAGGCTTTACGGCCGGAAAATCATGTATAGACCACATATACACTATAAAACAAACAATGGAAAAAACTGGCAAAGAATAGAGAAGTTCATCTAGCCTTCATAGACATAAGAAAGGTCTATGACTCAGTACCAAGACGAAGATTATGGAACGCAATGAAAGAAATAGGCATTGACAAAGAACTAATGTACGCAGTAAAAGCTCTCTACGAAAACAACACAGTGAACATAAAAATAGGACTTAAATTAAGGAAGAGACTCCAAACATCAAAAGGCCTATTACAAGGATGCTCTACATCCCCAACACTATTCAAAATATACCTCGAACAAACATTAAAAAAATGGAAGCAAAAATGTAGTGGAATGGGAGTCCCAATACGAGAAGATTACTTATATACTCTAAGTTTCGGAGACGACCAAGTAATCATAGCGCAAGATGAGGAAGACCTCAGTTATATGGTAAGAAAACTGAAAGAAGAATACACTAAAGCACGATTAGCAATAAACTTTGATAAAACGGAATATCTAACAACAAAGAAGGGAAACGTGGAGAATCTAGAAGTAGATAATGAAACAATAATCAAAGGAACCGATAGATTTAAATATCTAGGAACAATCATTTCAAAAAAAAACGCAACATCAGCTAGATTAGGACAAACGCGAACATGCATAAGACAATTAAATTCGATCCTGTGGGACAAGCACATTACAAAGAGAAACAAAACATGTATATACAAATTAGTAATACAAAGCATAATGACATACGGGTCAGAAACATGGATAATCAACAAAAGAAATAAATCTAAAATTAACGCGGTAGAGATGGAGTATTGGACAAGATGTTGTAGAGTGACACTTATGGAGAGAATAACAAATGAAGAAATAAGAAGCAGAATGAACATCAAAGAGAATGCAATAAACACCATTGAAGAAAAACGATTAAAATGGTATGGACATATAAGATGAAGTGAAGATAATAGGTGGATAAAGAAAATAACGGAGTGGAGCCCTATAGGGAGAAGAAAAAAAGGAAGACCCAGACGATCGTGGAGAGACGATGTGGACGAGGCTATGGAGGACAGGGGTCTAACAGATGGAGACTGGGAAGATAGAAACGGATGGAATCAAAGGCTGAGAGAAGGAAGACAGCGTCAGCTGTAGAAAATCCTTTATATATATATATATATATATATATATATATATATATATATATATATATATATATATATATATATATATATACATATATGTATATATATATATATATATATATATATATATATATATATATATATATATATATATATATATATATATATATATATATATACATACATACATACATATATATATATATATATATATATATATATATATATATATATATATATATATATATATATATATATATATATATATATACATACATACATACATATATCTATATATATATATATATATATATATATATATATATATATATATATATATATGTACATATTTATGGAGAAATGTGTTTCCTTGTAGGTTCAGAAATACATCCTTTAATCACTAATTAGCCGACGCTGCCATTTCTGCGCTGACGTGGAAGGTCTCGGCGGGGTTCATTTGAGCGTTAATTCCTGATCGGTTGGTGCCTTGTATTATTACACATTTCTGTACTATTGGGATATTGAAGGAATTATCTCTTTTGTTTCAGGTGCTAATTTTCGCAATTTCGATGGCTTCTTGAAAGATTCTTATTTCACAGTGTTGTACGGAAGCTATTCATTTGCAGATCTCAAAATTGATTTCATAGCTATTTGCTAGCTTGTGTTCGAAAATTTCTAAAGGGAAATTATGTTTTTCCAGATATTTTAAGAATTCTTTTTTGACCTTAACTCACGCACACAATCGTACAGTGTGTTAATATATACCATTGTACTGTGAGATGAATATCGGCATCCCAGGATTTATTTATATAAATACTCTATAGTTATAACTAGAAATCATTGGAGGCTTATAATTTTCCCATTAGTGAAGACTGGTATTTATTAACATTTGCCATTTTGATTAAATAGAATTATTTGACCAGTTTATAACAAATTATTTTCGTAATTACATGGCTAGTGTAATGCCTATGGTATTTCGCATGGTGTTGTAAAAATTATACATTTAATAATAAAACACTCTTGTAAAAAAATTAATTTATAGTGTATATTCAAAAGAAGCAATAATTGTTAGTTATGCAGTTAAAGTTTATCTAAATATTTCAGACTGATTTATGAAAAAGTAGAGAGCTAAAATTATCAATTAAAACCATGTCAAATAATCCTTAATTCGCAGATTTCTTAATGAGCTCACTTCTACTTTTATTTTCTTAACTTCTTATAATTTCGTTGATCATTTATTTTCTAGGATTTAAGATATCTAATTAATAAACCCACAGATTGTTCACATATAATACTTGAGCAGCCCACATGGTGATTATAATTTGACTATGGCGATGTGAAGGTGTGTCTTGTTTTAAATTATTAATTCATTTGAAAAATAAAACTATCTAATTATGAATGATTACCGAAATTTATCTTTGCTTCACCTACATATATATATATATATATATATATATATATATATATATATATATATATATATATATATATATATATATATATATACTTGGTGTCCCAGTATTCCGTGTACATAGAATTACTGTGGATTTCTGGGATGAAAATATCACCATTTAACTCAACTTACCTTGGTCTAAAAATTTGTAATTTTTGAGATACAGTAGGGGGCGCCACTTATTGCACTGTGTATACTTTTAAATTGTCATAACTTTTTTATACCACTCTGAATGATATTTCTAATTAAATATTCGTATTCTTCGCGTTCTCCTGCCTAAAAAAGCTCTCTCGGTAAATGTTGCTCCCAGCAACAGTTTCTGAGGTAGTGAGATGTTTTTATTTATTGATTAAAAATTTATATGCCCTTAGCCACTTGGTTTTTACATTCTTACTGTTGTTGGCCCGTTGGTCTTTACATTTATTATTGTTGTTAGCCTGTTTGCCTTTAAGCATGCTTCAAATCACTAGACTATTCTTTTGGACCTGTCCTAAGCCTGGATGAAGTATGGATGGAATTAAAAAATGGAAACAAACATCTTATTATCTCAGAAACTGTTGCTCGGAGCAACATTTACCAAGAGAGCTTTTTAAGCTAAGACAAGACAGAAAATACGAATATTTAATTAAAAATATCTTACAGAGTGGGATAAAAACGTTATGACAATTTCAAAGTATATGTTACACAGTGCAATTTACAACAAAACTGTGAGTTGATTTCGATTTCTCATCTTAGAAAACCCTTAGCACCGAATCTTGTAAAAATAGTACAATTATTAAGCAGGCTACTTAAGAAAAACGAAAATAAAAGTATAAATTTGACACCCTGTATCTCAAAAATTACGAAGTTTTGGACTAAGGTAAGTCCTTAAACATCATTATTATTGGGTTAAATGGTCAGATTTTCATCCCAGAAACTATATATATATATATATATAAATATATATATATATATATATATATATATATATATATATATATATATATATATATATATATATATATAAATATTAAATGTTTTTATAATATAATCTTATCATATCTTATACTTGTGCATAAAATGCCCTTGTAATGGCAGAAACACCTAAGTATCTTTCTTATTATTTAAACAATTTAATATGGATAATTATTATATTTTGGTCTATATTACATGCTGTTCATTGTCATAAATAAAAGTTACACTGTTGATTTTTTAATGCTACACAGGTTTAAATAAGAATAATAAACGTGAATCCCAAAAATAAAAAAACATTGAAACCTACGCGATACGTCAAATAATAATAATTTTTTCTAAGCTTATTGACTTTGAGTGGAAAGTTGTTACATTCTTGAGTAACTGAAGTTAATTTATAATCAACTAATATATTTGAAATTGCAATTAACCTCAGCGCTTTTCCCGCGAATCCACACCTGCAACCCCAATGGATTTATTATATTTGCCTTAAATAATGTTGTTCTCTTAATCCATATACTATATACTATAAATTTCAACTTTTTATTTCATATCTTGCAAAAACATAATACTATTATACTGCCGTATTGTAATAACAAAAGTTCTAATATTCTCTCCTCTAAGATACACTCCACAGATTTATATTAACGTTAACCTAATACTTATTAATCAATGTAAGTTAAAACTCAAGAATAATTAAAATCGCAATTTTCTGTTCAAGTGAACAAAATAATACATGTTGGATTGTCGGAAAAGTATTGAGTCTTGCTAAGTCAACATTTAAATGATTTTTGTTTTCATATTTTAAATCAAGTTTATTAAATCAAATATATGCCATTTTGATCAACAACTCTGTGCCATTTTTCCAGTTGAACCATTATCCCGTCCCATTAGAACTACTGGGAATTCGGACTAAATCAAGTAACTGTCACAACCCTTTTTTGAATTCAACTTTACACCATTAAGCAAGTTCTGCAGAGAACGAAGTAAGTAGCAGTCTGACGCTGCATAGTCTGGACTATATGGTCGATGCATCAAAACTTCCTAGTCAAGCTCTCTTATATATTGCAGGGTTGTCAATAATATGTGAGGTCTGTTGGTTGATTTTTGATAGAAATCAGTCAATTTTTTGGCCAGATTATAGCACCTCATGATACACGATTTCCTTCTAATTCCACTAAAGGTACAATATGACCTTTCTTGACTTTAATCCTTGCTTTGACGCCATTTGCGCAATTTCAGCACTCTTTCATCCTGATTTTTTCACGCATTATTATCGGCCATGATCTATTCTTCATAGCTCATAATAAGACGTTTCAAAAATGGATCGTTCTGGTTCAGTTTGAACAACGTTTCACAGATGAAAATACAGTCATTAAATTTTTCACAGTTAAGTCATGTGGCACCAAACATCGAATTTCTTTTGTATCTAAATTATTGAAAACTGTTTGCTGATAAATTTTTAGTTCCCTAGCGACGTTATGCCTGCCTGTGGACCGACCTTAGTCAACTTTTTCCAAGATTTCATCGACTTTTTCGGTGACTGGCCGATCAGAAATTTGTCATTTTCAACACGTTGTAATTTCGGACTGAATCAGTAAATATAACAACTTTTTACATTGTTTATCTGAAATGGTCCTTTTGAAACTGGCATCGTTACGACCAAATTCGATTAGTATTACCAGAAATAGGTGACTTTAAAACCGTCTCACGAAAGTAAATGTGGAAAGAGAATTAAAATCAAAATGGTTTTGACTATTTAGATATAAAGTGTTATATTGACTTTTCGGTAATTTTTTAAAATGTAAATCACAACCTAGACGTAAAATAAAGAGATTTTAATTCATTTGAAAAATTATAATATACTTTACTAGGCACAAAAAATAATTATTTTAATATATACTGGTTGTTATATAAATAGTTTAATATATCGGGTAGGGTTATTCCTTGGGCCAAGTAAAAAGGCAGTCATTACCTGTTCGTCCTCAATTTGAAATTTTGTAGAGGTCCAAATTATCATACCTTTTATGCATATTGAATTCAGTTTACAACATTATTTCGAATTTCTTTTAACTAACAAGCGGTTGAACAAAAAATATTTTCTTAATTTAGCGTGATTTTCGAGCAATAAATTTAAAAAACTATTCAGAAAAATTTTATGCTCGCACAGCGTAAGTGTAGAAAATGCTGGCTTTCTAGTAGCTCAGTTGACGTGTTACGATAGTTGTCGAAATTTTGAGCTTAATAATTAGTTTTTGTTTAGAAATTTAGTTCTTCTATCGCTGAAATAGCTACAAGTCTAGACCATTTTCTAAACCTAAGAGTACTTAGTTGAGGAGAGAACTTTCCAAAAAGTATTTTGTGTGGAAGGTATTTTTTTACTCTTCATTTTGTAGAGTTTATATGTTCAAATTGTTAAAGGAACGATTAAATCACTTAAAATTCGCAGATGATGTCACTATGATTGCCAAAGCAAAAAAAGAATTACAAGAAATGCTGATGGAATTAACAACAAATCTCGAGAAATAGGAAAATAAACTTCACCAAAACCAAATATTTGAACAGCGAAATATCAAAAAATAATTTTAAGGCTGGCTTGGATAGAAGAGTCTCGTTAGCTTGATCTGCGTCCGGAAGGTTACAATCTACATTTAAATTAGACATCCAAAATACAATAAAAGCTAGAGTTTTTGAACAATATGTACTGCCGGTATTAACATAGTGCACTGAAACGTGGACTTTAAATAAAAGCATAATAAATAAACTCCAGGTAATCCAAAGAACAATGGAGAGGAGAATCCTAAATATTAGACCCCAAGATCATATTCCTAACATCGAGATACGAAGATCAAAAGTGAGAGATGTAATACAACGAATGTGTATTAAGGTGGAATTTGGCTGGGCATATAACAAAGATGAATGATAACAGATGGACATAGCTGAATAGAAGCTTATAGAACACAAAGATGCAGAGGTAGACCGCAGACGGGATGGACAGATGACATAAAATATTAGCAGGACACGATTGGATGCAAAAAGCAAACAACAAAGCTCATTGGAGACAACTTGGGAGGGCTTACATCCGACTATGGATGGCATAAGCTAATGATGATGATGATGACATGTTCTAACGAGTATTGTCTAAAATTTTTAACCTAATTGTTAGCAATAAGTGCCAAAAATTGTATATCCTCGTTCTTTTAACACTTGTCCTTATGTTGATAATGAAAGTTTTATAAATATTAAACGATTTTTTAATAGAAATGTAGTGAATATAATTATCAGACTAAATTTCAGTTTTGGTTACATCAATTTTTAGCTAAGGTATTTTAGTAAGTAAGTAATTTCTTTTAAATACCTGATATTCAAATAGAAATACAAAAGGTAAAAATCCGTTAATCTATTTTAACACAATATAGCAAAATTTTCATTTCAAGCGTGACAATATTGCTATAGTCCAGGACCCATTTAATTATTTTTGATGTTTATATTTACAGCAACATTTGTTGTGCATGCTGGAAAACTATAAATTTGCAAGTTGATTTTCTTATTAGTTTTAAAGGAATGCCATCCATCAATGTAACACAAGGATTTATCAGTTTAAATATACTAAAATATTTCCGTAATACTCCAAATAATATTTTGACTCATAGTAAAAATAAAAAGTGTATATTAAGGCATGTTGAGTTCCAGCTGCGTATAGCTATTACATTTTCTTCAAAATGTAACATATGCATTAGTCGGCATAGGGGAGTTCTCTATTTTCCAAAAATGCAAGGCGTACAATTTCATACATACCATGTAGGCACACTTAAATGTATATTATGGAGGTAATGTACCCCTCGCATAAACTTTCGTTTTTATCGTCCGTGGCCGAACACGATAATTGAATGGCTTTGTCACTTAGCGTACGTGGTGCATAGATATTTTATAAAATACGTTCTATTATTTTATTACAAGCATTTTTTAAAATTCATATTACCATTTTAATAGACTATAACATAACAAACATAGAATTATGAAATCCGAATAGGCTCATATGAGGTATTTAGATATGTTGTTTGACTAGTATTATTATTGGATAATGACTCATTGGGGTCAAATGATGTTGTGATGTTTATAGTCAAGTGAACACTGATGGGTGCCCATTAGCCCATTACCGTATATTCCCAGTTTAATCTTTATTTAGATGTCCGTCTTCCCAATATTGTATTTGCGTGAAACCATATGCAGGGGGTAATTTTTAGTGCTCCGTACAAGAATACTTATAGGATTACTTCGATGTCCGTCTGTTACTCCCGATTTTCTCCGAAACTAATTGACATAGAAAGTTTCGAAGAAGTTTTGAAAGTTAAATTTTGACTTAGCTTGTAGGGGGAAGTGAAAAAAAAAATTCTTCTAAGGTCATCGAGTAGGGTGTCAAATGAAAGCTTGTGAAAATACGAGTTCAAAATTATATATGATGTAATACTAGCGTAAATCTTTCATCATATTATTTAAAGAAAATTACCAAAAATCGCTGCTCCCCCCCTATCTTGAAAAGTACTGATCAAAAATTTTGAAAAAATTCTGGAATATTCTGCCTAAAGTGTAAATTGAATGAAAATTATCACGAGGGAATTAGGTTTGATAATTTATCTGGTACAAGAAAAACTATGCGTCTTGACAATATGGTGGAATCGTTTTTCATACAATACTTCAGAAATCACGGTACGGAACACTAATTGTCAAAAACAAACTTACATTGTTTTTTTTTTTCAATTTGGTGCATTTAACAGCTATAGTACAGTAATAAATTATTTTGCCAAATATCGCTTGGTTCTTTTGAAATTATTTAGTTTCCCGAACTTAATAAATCGTTGACATATAAAAAAAATCGAAATATTTCTTAAATTTTTAAGAGTTTATATCTCAGATTCAAATACTCGCGGATTTGGATTCATAAGTCTATTCACCTTATTTTGATCAAGAAATAGCACTCTAAAACGATAAAATTTAATTTATAAATACACTGCATAAGTCTGTCTAAAGAATTTTTATCCATATTGTACTACTACACTATTAAAATATTTCACACAACGACATTATTTATTTTATATACAAAAAGTTTTCCAGAGACTGTTTATAACCCAGTAGTGACATAAACAAGTGTTCTTTTCTAAACAAGCTCCTTGGAAAATAGTCTCCTGATCTCTCCACTAAAAATAATTCATCCCGTTCATCTTCTTTTCTCGCAGCTATTTATAGCATTTGGCTATAAGAGTATATATGAAGGTTTAAAATAGTGCGGGCCATCGTGCCTAAACCGTATTTATTTGTTTTAGAATTAAATATATAAATACTAAAAATATTAAAAATTCAAACTGCAACAAAATTTTTATAGAAGTATTTATATTATTTACCTGTTTAACACATAATAAACCTTTATATTCATGCAACTTTTCTAGTATCTATCAGTAGATGGGAGTGAAAAAGAAGTGGCCGAAATCCGGTTATATCAGAAGATGTTATTTCTGGGGAGTGAAAGACGAAGGAATAAAAAAAAAAAATTGTTATAAGACGTAGGTACCATTAAAAAGTTAGCGCTTTAGTCTGAAAATATATTTTCAGCATTTTTACTTCAGCAAATTAATATAGGCTAAGGTATGTTTAAAAAAAATGTCGAGAATATTTTCAGTACTAAATATATACGAGGTGCGACAATAAAGTAATGAGACTGATTTTTTTTGAGCGAAACGTGGCAACCCTGCAACCTTCATAGACATTCCATCTTTGACCTTAATCCTCACGCCACTAATAGTCCAAGCAGCACATCCGTGCAACCTTTCAGTCTTGAGTAGTGTTATAATATGTGAACACGTGTTTTTGTGTCTCGTCACGGAAATGGAATAGCGAACAATTTCACAATGATACGTTATTTCTTGTTGTGTTATTAAATCTTGCTATCACTGGAGACGAGAGTTGGATCTTTCAGTATGATCCAGAGATAAAATGCCAAAGTTCGCAATGTTGTTCGAAGGTATCATCTAGATCAAAAAAAGCTCGCATCTCGAAGTCAAAAGTGAAATGCATGCTTGTGTGCTTTTTCGATTCCAAAGGCGTTGTTCATAAAGCGCGGGTGCCTCCTGGAAAAAGAGATAATGAATATTTCTACAAAGAAATTCTAGAAGGACTTCGAAAACGAGTCATCCGTGTCCGTTCAAACATTGCTGATACGTGAATTCTTCATCACGATAATGCCCCGTGTCATTCTACATTGTCTGTACAGCAATTTTTAACATCAAAACGCATTTCAGTACTACCACAGTCACCTTATTCACCGGATCTCGTCCCGTGTGACTTTTTTTATTCCCAAAAGTCAAATTGGCAGTCAAGGGACACCATTTTCAAAAAACAAAAGATGTCCAAAATGCTGTGACAAGAATGTTAGACAACATTCCAGAAGAAAAGTTCCAGAAAAGTTGCCAGGCGCATTGGGATAAGTGTATGCAAGCAGAAGGAAACTAATTTGAAGGAGATCACACTACAGCTGACTAAAAACATAAATAAATTTTTGTTATCACCTCAGTTTCATTACTTTATTGTCGCACCTCGTAAGTCCACTAGAAACTCCCTAATTGTTAGTGGTAATAACCACGATTTTTGAGCAGCTAGAAATAGTCATAATCAGATTGTCTTAACAAATGCTGTTTTCTATATAATTCTGTATATATAAATAAGTCAGTACAAATTGCAAATATCTGCGCGTATCTTAGTACAATAAGGAAATGGAGCTTGACAACTGAGAAAAATCAGCAACTACGATACATTTATTTAATGCATGTGTATACTACCTCCATTTTAACAAATATGAGTGAATATTTGAATATACTTGAAAAAACTAGGAAAAAACGCTTCTAGCACCAGTATTTATTTCCCCCCTGGATAGCTATATGAATAATTGAGTGGATCAGTTTTAATATTTGGAGTTTCAAAATACACGTTATCGCCTGCCAAAATATTCCAATTAAAATCTCTTCACATTCATTTGGTCTTAAACTACTACCTGTCTATACCAAATTAAGTTGTATTAGCTTTCGAAATGTATATATTCTTAAGTAAAGTATTGTACAGTGGCATTTTAAAAATCACTCAATGTCAAACACAAAATATTAACATAACTTGGACAATTACCACACAGAATTTTAAGCTGAAATTGAAATATCTTCGGGAAGTAACAAAGTAGCAATTCTAAAAACTTATATTTAACCTTAAGTTGCTCTATTAAATATAACACAAAGATATTTTTTTAAGAAGCGTTAGATTGCCGTTAAAAATTCTACACAACTGTTATTCTACACATTCTTTAATGAGCAAATGAAACAGAACTAAATTCATGTTGTCCACGTTTGGGAACATATGTCACTTAATTTTCATTTAAACCGGCAATAAATCTGTAACCATCCTAGTATAAAGAATGTACACTTTGAAGTTGTTTTGAATCACACACAGGCAAAATATACATCAATTTTCTTTTTAATGTTTTTTATATTACATGTTTGAAGTTAATGGCAAGCAACTATATAATTTGTTTAGAATTACAGTATTTAATAGAAAAATACTTAAAAAATTGGGGTCATTTCAAGAGGAACTATAACATGAACTCTTAATTTTTGTGAAAAAATCATTGGTTAAGGGTCTCGTTACACATACCTAGGAAAAATTATTGGGATCTGTAACAAAAAGTTGGTCAAATTTTATGGTTATTTGGTCGACAAAATATTTCATATGGTAAAATGTTCTTTAAACCATACTTTTTAGTAAACTGCAGATAATGCCGTTAAAGGATTTCTTAACTGTTGAACCATTTGCCATGTCCTAATATGGCCAAGCGTTATTTTTAAAATATACTAAACGTTAGTGAACTGTTTAGTTTACCTAGTTAAATAAAACGAAATCAAACAAATTTGTGTAAGAAATTGTAATATCTTGCCGTTTATTAATTACAAAAAAATCTTGTAATATAAAAATCAATAAAAATATCTGAAAAAAATAAATAATATACTCGTATTTATTACTACCAAGTAATAAATGAAGTTCCATCAATGAATTTGGTAAGGTTGACATATCGATTTATTTTCCCAAAGAAGTGTTATAGGTATGTCAAACTTTTGTAATATAAAAATAACATTTAAAACCTTATTTCATAATTTTAATATTCGTAATTTTAAATATAAACCAATAATATCTAAGCGAATGTTACGTGTTCATGTTATTAAAAATTTGAATCGACTTTAAGTTCGGGCACCCTAACAAACTAGGTAAAAAAATGATGGCTCCTCGGGCATCTTCACCTACATCTTGGTTAAAAAAGTGTCTACGACGAAAAAGGTTATGATTATTTTAATAACCATTTATTATTCCGGAATTTTAATATTATCGCTTTATGTTCTCCAGGGATGGATATCGACTCATTACTCCTACCTCTACAGGGTTGTAGAATAGCATAAAGATTTGTCTTATATATTTTTCTTATATGTACCATATCAGGTCCCCCTGACGTTGGCTATCACTCTAGCATATTCATCCCTGTTCCCTGCGACTCGGAATAACTCTTCGATGCTATGAATTCCCGTCTAATCTCATATGTTTCTGAGCTAAGAGGCCTGCTTCCTACCAACACCGCGCCTGCCCTCAATTTTTCCCATCATTATGTGCTGCAATAACTCATAATGTTTGCCACGAAAAACATGTCCCAAGTACTCCAGTTTTCTGCACTTTACTGTTGACAACAACTCTCTGACTGCATTAGCTCTCTGCAGTGTTTCCTGATTGGTGACATAAGCTGTCCATGAAATACGGAGAATCCTTCTATGCAGCCACATGTCGAAAGCCTCCAAGCAGTTAACTGTCGCAACCTTCAATGTCCATACCTCTCTGCCGTACAACAAAACCGACCAAATATAGCATTATATCATTCTCTGACGCAGTTTCAGGGTAATACTATCATTGCAAAAGAGAGGCTTCATTTTAATGAAGGTTGTTCTGGCTACTTCTATTCTGCACTTAATTACTTTGTCAGGGTCTAAGCTTCCAAGGTATTTAAAATGGTGAACTCTCTCTAACGCTTGACCATTGAGATGGAGATCAACATCTGTATATTGAATTATTGAATTGAATTGAATTTGGATATATTGATGTTAAGGCCCATGTCCGCTCCTGCCTGTTCAACTCTATCTAACAGGCGTTGAAGGTCTCCAATCTTGTCACTCAAGATAACAGTATCGTCCGCATATTTCACCGTGTTAATGAACTCTCCATTCCCCTTCACTCCATATGAATGTTCATGTAAAGCTGTTTTGAATATTTTGTCGGAGTAAAGGTTAATCAGCAGCGGCCAAAGTATGCAGCCCTGTCTCACTTCTCGTTGGATGACAACATCCTCTGACCTGATCTTTCCAAATTTCACCGAAGCCGTTTCTCTCCAATGCAGATTTCTCATTATGCGGATGTCTCTGATGTCAACTCCTATGTTCTATTTATTTCGATTAATTATGTATGCTTTACCCTATCGAAATACATCCCGGTGTTGGTCTCTGCACTTCTGGAGCAGTACGTTCAAAGTAACGAGTGCTCGTGTCCCAAGATTATTTCTAATCCGAATTGTTCTCCAGATCTTCTTCATACTTTCTTCTGATTCTGCCATGAATGATTCTAAGAAACACTTTCAAGGTATGACACAGCAAGCTCATCAGTCTATAGTCATTACAGCGTCTTGCTCTTTGTTTCTTCGGAATGGGTACAAACACTGATTTTAGCCAGTCGCAAGGAAATTCGCCGGAGGCATAAATATCACTGAACAGTTTTACAAGTAACTGAATATTGTCTTCCTCGATCATCTTAAGGAGCTGAGAAGCATCATTTGGTCAATTTTATAGCATGTACGACTTCAGATTTCATTATATCAGGACCCTCGTCTTGTTGTCTATCGCCGTCCGCTATATTTGGTCTCTCGTATCGGAATACTTCCCTCAAATAAGCGCACGATGTCTCAGAAAATCGCTTCCTCGTCAATGATGAATTTGTCTCTGTTTTCCATAAGCACAGAGGGTGGTTTTTCTCTATACAGCGCTGCTATTTCTTTTAGTTTTTGTGCATATTAAAAGTATCATGCTTTCTGTTCAGGTCCTCCATTTCCCCACATTCCTCTCTCATCCACGCCTCCTTTGCTTCCCTGATATATTCACGACATTAAAACCCTTGTTTTCGTCTATACAGTCCAAGAGGGTGACCTGAAATTTTGACCTGTCGACTAACCGTCTTCCTAGTTGTTCATTCTCTCGGGCTAGTCGAATAAAAGCCTTTAACGTTGATTTTGAGGCTACCGTGCCTTAGAATACCCAAATAAGGCCGAAAATACTACATCCAATAATGGACTGTCGTTTAACCACTTGAATCAAGTACCATAACATTTTTTGACATTAAAAAAGTCGCCCAAAGGGCAGACGTCGCCGAGACCGGACCCAGCTTTAGGGCTCAAAAATCTTCGATCATTTGACCATATAAAATCAATAAATTTAGTTTGGTCTTGATAAAATAAGAGGGAACCTGCAAAAGGCAGACGCCGCCAATATCGGAGGACGAAGCTGGGCCCGCTTTTTCTAGCCAAAAACGACTGCCCTCTTGGTCTAATAGAGTCGACTTTTTCTTTATTCCATTTTTGACTTTATATTTTTCATTGCAAGTTTGCCTTTATATTCTCTAAAAAAAAATATCTTGAAGGTCCTCAAAAAATAGGAAGGTTACTTCCCAAGAAATTTATTTTAATTTTCAAACCCCTTAAAAATCCAGGTGAGATATGATGAGAAGCAATTTAGCAGAGATGTGAAAAAGCTGATCAATGGAGTATTCGGTGTAAAAAGAAATTACCGGTCAAGTGCAAGTTGGACTTGCGCAATTAGTGTTCCGTATGTGTTGTGTGATTGCTTTTATAATAAAAATTTTTGTTACGAAAGTATAAAATAATCAGTGACTTCACAAAACATATCCCAAATGAGATTTGAACAATTTTTTTTTCCGATCTTTATCTAAAACTGACCTTGAAATTTCTGTTTTTTTTATATACCAGATAAATTATTAAAGGCAAAGCACCCGTGATAATTTTCATTCAATCTACACCCTGTAGAGAATATTCTAAAATTTTTAAAAAATTTTTCGATCAGTACTTTTCGAGATAAGGGGGGGACACCGATTTTTCGCACTTTTTTAAAAATAATACAAAGAGAAGTATGCACAAGTATTGCATTATATATATCTTTGAACTCGTCTTTTTACAAGCTTTTATTTGACACCACACTCGATGACCTGGTAAAAAAAAAATTTCACTTTCGATTTTACCCCCCAAAACTAACCCCTTAAGTACTTTTACTTTCAAGACCACATGGCTCTGATGAGGCCATAAATTACTATATTAGTGCCAAATTTCAACTTCCTATGCCAAATAGTTTCGGAGAAAATCGAGTGTGACAGACAGACGGACACCGAAGTGTGAACACTAATAACTAAAATTTTTCTGACGAAAGATTAGATAAATGTTTCGCTGGCTTCGAGCGGCAGCAACAGCAAGATCACAGCATCGAGTAACAACAGCAGCAAGGGCACTTGAAAATGCCAAATAAGATTTTGGCGAAGCGTCGTGCAAATTCATTGTTAGACAAACGGATTGAAACCCGAAATATATATATATATATATATATATATATATATATATATATATATATATATATATATATATATATATATATGTATAAATTACTAGGAGATATGAGCTATTTTCAGGTAACTTTTCGTATTCATGGGTAATGCAGTTACTTTCTGAAATATTAAGTGCACACTGTCACTATTAATGCTCCTCAGCGGCTAGCCAGTTTCTCAACAGTTTTATTCTGGAATGGTCTGGGTAATTAGCGAAGATAATGTTTATTAGAGTTGTTCTTAAAATAGCTCAAAGGCTATTTATGTTCTATGGCGCCGCGTGGTGCCGCGCCGATAAAAAGGTGTAGTATAAGTCGTTGACATTACGCTATTGCAATAAATGGTTTAAAGAACTACAATAACAAGAAAAATCCAGCCCATTGTATTTAATTATAAACTACGAGGCAAAAATTATTTATAAATATTAATTATTAATGACTATTAATACAGCGTGGAGGTTTACTTTTCATCACATTTCTAAACTCTTCAAAGAACCGTGTACGGTTAATATTTTTAAACTGCGAAACTAGTTAATATTTTTTACCTAGATTATTTATTATTTTCATACTTCTCTTAAAGTGGAACAGAAATAAACAATTATTTGAAACACAGTTATACTTCTATTTTTACCACCAAGTTATTTCTTCTTTTTCTAAAAATGCCTATTCTCTATGGAAATTGGTGATTACATTAGCCCATCTAATCCTATTTACTGTTGCGCGAAAGAAATCCGCGAATGTCATTCTAGTACATGATTTTAGGTGCTTAAGCCAAGACAAGCGTCTCGAACTAATTTTCCCTTCTATTTTACCTTTTCGAATCAGTTGAAGTTGTCGGTCTTATGCATTACGTGATCAACGTAAGCCTTACTTTGATTGAATTCAATATTTTTGAGACTCTCTTAAAGTATTGTAGTGGGTTATATGAAGCATCCATGATAAACGGAGTACGCCGCGATAGCATCGCATTTCGAATGCTTGTAGTGGCTTACTTGAGGCCTCAGTAAGCTCTATACAACAAAAGAGAGAGAAAATAACTTCGCAAAACTCTGACACGAAGGTTTACATTTAGAGTTAGATTTCATAATACCTTCTTAAAACGTTTAAAGGCTGATCTCGTGTCTTCGATACGTACTTTGATCTCATATGAGTGGCGCCAGTTACTGTTCAGGCGGCATTCTAGTTGTGCTGTTGTGCCGGTTTTTTTTTTAAGGGAATCGTAACACAGCTGGGAATTCACTATTAGTATTCTGATCCTTACTTATGCTCACAATTTTTGTTTTCTTACTATTAAGTTTCCTCCCATATTGTTGGTTTATCCTGACAACTCGATCCATAAGTCGCTTTAGACTGTCGTTACTATCTGCTAACAGTACAGTGTCATCGACATATCTCAAATTAATTATTATTTTACCGTTTCTAGTTCCAGTGATTCCGAAGATTCGATCCTCGGAATCACAAGGGTTTAATGGAATAATGACTCTAAGTAGTTATTAAATAACGTGGAAGATAAAATACGGCTTTAGCGATGCCTGTTTTATTGGAAATTCGTTGTTCTTCTGGTCACCAAAGCGAATCATTACTTTCTGATGATTGTAGAGATTCGTTATTAACTTGATATGTGTATCGTCGATACCTGACCTTCGGAGTCTTTCAATGAGTTTATTAGGTTGGAACAATGCATACACATCCAAGCTGGCATTTCTAGCTTTTTGTATCGAGACTTGGATTCTGAATAACGCCTTGCTCGTACCAAATCCGTTCCGGAAACCAAATTAAACAACAGCGATATTTTGTATCTTGTAGATTCTGAACTGGATCGTATTTAAAGGAATCTTTAAGGCATTGCTCATTGGGCTTATAATCTTCTTCATACTTTCTAGCGCTTGCTTTCTTTGATATCGGTATGAAAATCGCGGAATACCAATCTTTAGCAAAGTTACTAACTGAAAGTATTCCTTACTGGATTATTTTAGAGATCGACTTAAAAATCTGTTCAAACGGGATTTTTCTCGCCCTTCAGGTATTTTAAAATTCCATCTTTTATCTTTAAAATGAGGTATAATACTTTGTATTTGTATTCCATCTTTTAACTTTCAAACGAGGTATACTTGATACTAAGGAATCAGCTGTAAAAACAACATTTATGGTACTTTCTTTTTGTTAACTTAAAAATCGCTGCTGAGGCCAAATAGGCAGTTTGTACCGCTCTCGGTAAAAACAATGTATAGTACTTGTACATAGAAAATGCTTGCAGCAGTTTAAAAAAGGTAATTTCACTCTTCGGGATGATGAACAATAACGAGTAGAGAATGAGGAGTTGAAGCAAATTTTAGACGATCAGGGCTAAACTCAAATGGAACTTGCAAATGTACTAGAGGTAATCTTAATCTCTCGTCTACAGGAGCTAAAATAGTTCGCAAGAACTCTCGGAGAGTCTCTCATAAGTTCTTTCCCGAGAACAAAAGCAAAAGGTACGCTCCCCTCCTGAGGTCTATGTTCAAGAAAAAGCACTTTTGGCAGAAAATTATTACTTGTGATAAAAATGGATATGAAAATAATTATCAATTCAAATCAGTTATATAAGCCGAGAAAAGCCTAGATGAATTCACCGCCATGCCGTCATTTTTAGTGTTCCGTACGGAGCACTTATAAGATGACTTCGATGTCCGTCTGTCTGTATGTCTGTCACACTCGATTTTCTCCGAAACTATCCGACATAAAATAATAAAAAACTTTTTTACCAGATCATCGAATGGGGTGTCAAATGAGAACTTGTAAAAAGACCGAGTTAAAAAATATATATAATGCACACACTTCTCTTTGTATTATTTTTAAAAAAAGTGCGAAAAATCGCTGTTCTCGAACTTATCTCGAAAAGTACTGATCAAAAAATTTTGAAAAAATTCTACAATATTCTCTACAGGGTGTAGATTTAACGAAAATTGCCACGAGTGCATAACCTTTAATAATTTATCTGGTACATAAAAAAAACAGAAATTAGGTAAAGCTATTTTTGTGTCCATAGTTGTAGTGTCATTAAATAAAGTTCATTACCTAAAAAATTTAAAAAAAAAATATGAATTACCTTTTATACTATTCCCTTCTTTGGTCAATGTTTTCGAGATAGCTATCGCTACTTAGGTATTCAACCCTATGAGCAATACAATTGAACCAATTATGGTTAAAAATACCATACACAACCTACTGGAAGAATGTATACTACAATTTGCATTTTATTGACTTTTTTTGAAATAAGTCGATGGTATCATAATTTTACTACTCCAGTACAGAACTAGAGACATTCTTAGGGCATTTATTAATTGCATTTAATATATACAATTTATAAAATACGCCATTGATGGTAAATCGCGTAATTTGATTCAAGGCTTAACTAATTAAATTGCACTCCTCGATAATAATGCATGAAACTAACTTAACGAAATTCCAAATCCACAACACAATCAATATTTATTTTAGCTTTTTTAGCCGGTTGTCTGGTATTTTATTATTTGTAGTATATAAATAGGTCACAAGCAAAGTGTTTCTCATCAATAATTAAAATTTCAAAGCTAGATATGTATTAAACACATCAAATACTCACCACATAATAAATATCGTATATACATATATATACAGTAGAACCCGGGTTATCCGAGGTAATGTGGGGGGGCACCCTCCTCGGATAACTGAAAACTCGGATAATCCGGATTTGTTTTTTATTCATTCAAAGAATAAACACCAATACTTTAAACCGATGTATGTTATTAGCGTTTTTGACATATAAATAGGTACATACATTATAAAACAGTGAAATAGGTATCTATGCCCGCTTCTGTTTCATATTGCATCTTCTTTTTCTCGCTGCAATGTTTCTCCATCTATTAGGAAGAAGCAAATCCGCTGGGGTTGCCTCTGGTTGTTGTTCGATATACCTCAAAGCTTTTTCCAAAGAAGCAAAACCTTCTTGATGAGAGATCTTAGTGGGAGACTGTTCATCCACCGCCGCTTCGTCATCGTCAACTGATTTGTCGGTTTCCTGAAAGGCATTCGTTACTTCTTCAATACTCATTTCTTCTTCTAAATCATCTGCTCTAATCCATTCAACAACATCTTCTCTTGTCACATTTTCGCAATCTTTTAATTTTTGCATTAATTCAAGTAAACTTTTTTCTTTTTCTTCTATCTCGCTGTCAAAATTGGAACAGGACATTTCTCCATGGCTTCTTAATTTCAAAGCTAATTCATTTAATGGAGTATCATCTTCACTGTCATTATAGTCCTCAAAATCAATAACTTTTGACCAAGATTTTTGAATAGTGGTAGTACGCACAGAATCCCAAGCTTAACTTTTTTTTAACATTTTTCAGTGTAACCTTTCTCATCCCATTGATAAGATCCTGCTTTTCTGTGTATTCTAACAGATGTTCAAGATATAAACGCTTATAATTTTTTTTAATGTTTTCGAGGATGCCTTGATCTATTGGTTGCATTATGCTGGTTACATTTGGAGGAAAAAATTTTACAACAATTTCGCCCACATGAAGTCCTTCCCCAGGGTGACAGGGGGCATTATCCATTAACAAAATTGCTTTAATAGGAAGACGGTTTCTGTTCAAAAATTTAGTCACAGATGGCACGAACTCTTCTTCAAACCAGTTAGTAAATAAGGTCGCATCCATCCATGCGCTCTTCTGACTTTTGTAATAGACTGGTAGGGCTTTGGGTGAGATGTCTTTTAAAGCTCCTGGACGTGCAGACTTGCCAATCACCATCAGTGGAATTTTGTGCTTGCCAGATGCATTATAGTTAATCTTTCCTTACTTCGTTTGTTTTTGATGGAAGCATTTTATAATTCAGACCAGTTTCGTCACAGTTGTAAATTGGATCACATGTGTATCCACAATCTTCGATTTGCTTTTTAAAGTTCTGCTTAAACTTCTCAATTGATGACACATCAGCAGAAAGTTTTTTCCCAAATACAGTCAGTTGTCGTACACCGTAACGTTTTTTCCAGAGGTTAAGCCATCCAGAACTGGCGGTAAACTGATCTAACTCTGGGAATTGCCTACTAATCATTATTGCTTTCTGTTGTAAAATTGGACCTGACAGAGGCACACCTTTTGATCTCTGTTGGTTAAACCACATGAATAAAGCTTCGTTAACCTTTTCATAGTCGCCGGTTTTCATTGATTTTCTTCCTGAGGACGAGGAGGCTTGATTTATGCACCACTCTTCTATTTTTGTGCGGTTTCTTTTCCAATCTCCAACTGTTACCTCACCTACTCCATAATCTCGTGCAACAACTTTAATTGTCTCTCCTGCTTCAATTCTCCTGATGGCTTTTAATTTATCTTCAATAGGAACAACGATTCTTTTACGCTTGTTTTGCTCCATTATAATACGACGAACAAAACTTCAAACAAAGCAGTTCGTATTAATTACACTTTACTACTCGTACTTCTCCGTAGTAAACGCTATAACGCACTGCATTCAAGCAAATTTACATGCTGAATGAGTACAAAAACATAAATAGGGGAACCCCTCACACGGGCCAGGGGGATTCCCCGAAGGCCCCGATGATTTTAAATGGAAATATATACATACATATTTTAGAAGCTCGGTTAATACGCAGGAATAGACGCGCGTACCTCGGATAATCAGGTTCTTAGATTGGCTCGGTTAATCCGGAGCTCGGATAATCGCGACTCGGTTAATCGGAGTTCTACTATATATATATATATATATATATATATATATATATATATATATATATATATATATATATATATATATATATATAAATATATATATATATATATATATATATATATATATATATATATATATATATATATATATATAATATTTGTATGTGTCGGTGATACGTTCATCATGTAAAGGAATTAAAACTATTAGTATACGTAAGGTAAAAACGATATATGTATATGGAAAAACGATATTTATAAGGTCAGCCAGAATTAGCTGGGTTTAAAAATTTCCTGATAGCAAAAGCCCACTAATAATAATAATGGTAGATATAGAACCTTAATTATAATATAGTATATAATTGTGGCCATAAAATATGTAATTTAATTTATTTTTGCTACTTTTAAAGTTATTTTTGTGGCTTTGATCGTTTTCCTCTGTGCTCTTTAATAGATAGAAAGATAGATGGATAATAATTTATTTGTTTTCATGTAACAATAGGATACACTTATAAGCCAATAGGCATTAAACAATGTCAATTAAGATTACAATAACCTATAATTAAATAAAAAAGAAATAACCGGTCAAGTGCAAGTTGAACTTGCGCAATTAGTGTTCCGTACGTTGATGGCTTTTAAAATAAAAAATCTTGTAACGGAAGTATAAAATGATCAGTGACTTCACAAAACACACCCCAAATGAGTTTTCAACAAAGTTTATTTCCAATCTTTACTGAAAAATGATGACCTTGAAATTTCTGTTTTTTTTTTTATATACCAGATAAATTATTACAGGTAATGCACTCGTGATAATTTTCGTTCAATCTACACCCTATGGAGAATATTCCAGAGATAAGGCGGGTGGACAGCGATTTTTCGCGATTTTTTAAAAATAATACAAAGAAAAGTGCGCGCAAGTATTACATTATATATATATTTTTTACTCGTGTTTTCACAAGCTTTCATTTGACACCACACTCGATTACCTAGTAAAAAATTTTTTTTTTCACTTCCGATTTCACCCCCCAAAACTAACCCCTTAAGTCCAAATTTAACTTTCAAAACTACATGGCTCTGATGAGGCCATCAATTCCTATATTATTACCAAATTTCAACATTCTACGACAAATAGTTACGGAGAAAATCGGGTGTGACAGACGGACAGACGGACAGACACCGAAGTGATCTTATAAGTGTTTCGTACGGAACACTAAAAATAGTAAATAAATAAAACACTTTAAGAACAAAATTACAATATAGTAGCAAAGACCCAATGAAATAAGAGGCACAGCGGAAAAGACAAGAAACCACCTCTGCTGATAGAGCTATCAAATCCCTGTGCTAATTTCAACCGAACTTAAGAAAAATTCATTTAATGAGAAACAAGCTCTTTTTAGCAGATATTTGGTTAAAAGTCTCTTTACTCTCGTTTTACATAACGCACATACACTGTCTTGGAAAGTATTATATATCTTTGATATGACCTAAATAACATTTTTCTGTATGTAGCTGTAATTACACTTTTCGGGAAGCAGTTTCAGCTTCGCACGCCCTTGCACACTGGTCAGCATTGCGTGCGGGCTCTCCTCACTAAAGATCAATGTAGTGTCATTTGCGTAGAGTATAGTCAATTCTCTGGATATTCTACTGAGTTCATTGGTAAATATAACGTATCAGAAAGGTCCTAATATTGATCCCTAAGGAACACCCCTCGACACCCCAATCTTGTGGGAAATTATAGGCTTACCAAAATCATCATTTTCCGTAACCTGTTGGGTCCGATTTTCCAGGTAGGATGCTAACAAATTCAATCCATTTCCCCGAACACCATACGATTCCAGTTTGGGACATAGGGTGTTATGATTGACACTATCAAACGCCTTTAACAGGTCAATGCACATTGCCATTGTGAGCCTCTTATTATTTAAAGAACTTAATATATGAGTTAATGCTTGATAAACCGCTCTAACTGTAGATTTATGTTTCCGAAATCCATTTTGGTTGTTGGAAAATAAAGAGTTGCGTTCAAAAAAATCGATTGTTTTTAATTTTTCTAAATATTTTACCTATGTTTGAGAGCAGCGATATTGGCCTATAGTTTTTTTCTTCATATAAACCCCCTTTTTTGTGTATTGCTTTTACTAAGGCATGTTTTAGAAGTTCTGGATATACACCTTTATCAAAGCATAAATTAATGATATAGGATAATGGCTCTGAGATAGAATCCGTAACCTCTCGAATAATACGCATTGGCAAATTGTCATCCCCGACTGACTTTATTTTTTAGACTTCCGGAGGGGTAGTTGGTCTCGTCTCAAATAAATAGAGCGTACAGAACGATCAAGGGAAAAGACATAAATGTGTTTTTATTATGTATTTATATATATATATATATATATATATATATATATATATATATATATATATATATATATATATATATATATATATATATATATATATATACATATATATATTATATATATATATATATATATATATATATATATATATATATATATATATATATATATATATATATATATATATATATATATATATATATATATATATAATAATATCAAATGCTATGATTAAAATATTTAGTGATTAGATGTTGAAAATAGTATAATATGTTAGCTTTTGTATTTAAAAACTTATATTTTCCCACACTTTAACAGAGACATTCGATTCGTAAATATTACGTTTATTGGCTTCCACCAATTAGTAGATTCAAATACCATACTAATGGGTGTATCTCTACTAGGTACGAGTAGTGAATAAATTGTCTTCCTTTCTATGTCGAATCATACAGATATAAGGTTGTTTAATATGATTATGTACACGATGGATTCTTAAGACTGATGTCTCGTTACCTTATTTTATATCTTGTGGAGAGGAAATACTTATTTGTAAATGTGGTAGGTACTACATGAAAAGAAGGCTTTAATAAGGTACAGATATAATGCAAAATTAGTTAAAAGAGCTTAATTTATTTACAGCTTAAAAAGAATTAAATTTTAAATCTCGGGAAAGAAGAATGTAGAATTTTTAATATTCAAAAAAATAGTCTTATATAAAATTATGTTAATATCTTACTTCATGCACAAAATAATTTTGATTCTGTATTCACCAGACGAGATTAATTTATAGTTTGAAAGTCAATTAATGAAAAATTAAAAAATAATTTCAGTAAAAACCAACAATAAGAATTTTCGTAATTGTGTTTAGACCAAATTTATGATTTTTTCTACTTACATTAACATAAATATCTCAATTAAGTACATGATATTAACAAGGCAAACAAAAAAGCTATAAGCAGTCATAGTTTGTATACCTACTTATTTGCTTGCGGCAAAATTGTTTCTTATCCAAGTATGACATCTGGATCTAAGCAATTTTATGTATGTATTGTGTGATACTTCAGGTTACCTTTTGTTAAGTTTAGAATGATGTATGTTTATACTATACCTTCAAAGCGCCATTACAACACTAAAGGAGACCTTGGTAATGGACCCTTCGATTTGACTAATAGACCGAGGGAGGACTAACTACTAAGAGTTCGAACCAATCCGAAGAACATATGCGCAGTACGTGTTTTTACATATGTTCCGAGTATATGAACATCCCCAGCTAAAAATTACATGACTATATGACAAATATTCACAAATCCGGCTATGTTCGGATGCTACGAGATTAACCTAAGGTAGTGGTTCAGAAAACGGACCGGCCTGAGGAAATCGTTCCCTCAAGCAACGACGTTGCACGTCATGAACAGAATATCAAAATATATGGAATATTATCTGTAAAGTTACAAGATGTGGCAAATGGCGTCTTAAAAGAGAAGTTCCAGAAAATGTATCGATCGAGGTATTCAACAACGTTATCTGCCGCAGATAATAGAATAAATAAAACGAAAACCATATAGAACAGAAAAATTCAGTAGGCTATCAAAAAGTATCTCGGATTCAGTGCGAGACTGACTATATTATAACTGGGTAGCCGTTCATAACAATGGTAATAAAAACAGCTATAGCTTTTCCATATTTATCACACACTTTCTACAGATTCATTGTACACCATCAAATAACACCCGAAATTTTGACCTGTTGATTAACTGTCTGCCTAGTTGTTCATTCTATCGCGCGAATCGAATAAAATCCTTTAACATTGATTTTACGGCCCCCGTGCCCTGGAATACCCAAAATGCTACATCCAAAAATGGACTATCGTTTAACCACTTAAATCAAGTACCATAACATTTGTTGCCAGTAAGAAAGTCGAGCGCCCCAAAGGACAGGCGCCGTCGAGACGGGACCCAGCTTTATAGCCCAAAAAAAACGTTATTTAATCATATAAAATCAATAAATTTAGTTTGTTCTTGATAAAATAAGAGGGAACCTGCAAAAGACAGACGCTGCCAATACTGGAGGCACGGTTTTTCCAGCCAAAAACGGTCGTTTTTCGAGTTTTTGAACTTTTGGCACAAGGGCCGCAGAATCAACGTTAAAGGTTTTTATTCGACTCGCCCGACAGAATGGCAGACGGTTAGTCGACCAGTTAGAACGAATACGAGCTCTAGTGGAGGTAAAAAAATGCCTCCGAGTCAATTCAAATATTAGTGTTAAATACATATTTTCTCAACAGAAGAGGTAATATTAACTTATATATTTACTGTTAAAACTGCATGTGCATTATTGATTCTCCTTTTTATTTCCACTAAAATTCAAATGAACGTAATAGGTCAAGTAATTAGCAATATCTTTTCAAATGCATGCACACTGTATTTTTTGAAAATAATATAATACCTGTTAAATAATGAAAAACAAAATGTCAACTAACAAAAGAAAAAATAACAGTATAAATTTAAATTTAACTATAATAAACACTCTTTACAACAAATCTAATTAAAATAAAAAAGATAATAAAATGTTTCCTGAAAAAAAATTATGATTAGTTTTATCACCATTTTATCAGTGTTGACCTTATTCGTGCCTATACATAGAGCAAATCTATAATTAGTAGAAAATGGGGACTACTGTTAAATTTTAAGTGTAATCTATTACGCCACGTTTTTTTTTTTAAATTTACTTTAGTGTAATCAGTTTATTTCATTTAATGACAAATAATAATAAGACAGAGAAATTGTGATTATGATCCATTAATAAATATATATAATATATGCAAATATACCACTTGGTATATTTGGTATATATATAAGGTTCGTCTGATTGGAGACCCGAAACTGAGCGGCGGCCTTGATTCGCTGGAACATCGAAGAACGGTTGGCGACTTGAGTCTGTTCTACAGGTATTTTCATGGAAAGTGTTCGAAAGATGTAGCCCGCTTAATTCCTCCCAGAGCGGTGCATGTTAGAAATACACGTCGCGCTAATACTTCACATTCGTATGAGGTTCAGCTTGTTACTCCACGTACAACGCTTTTCAAGCAGTTTTTTATATGGAGAACATCATCCCTTTAGAATAATTTGCCGGGGCTGTGTTTCTCACCGAGTACAATTTACAGCGATTCAAGAACAACGTTAATCGCTTTTTCCGCACACATGCTGCTCCTGAAGCGCTTTAGGGACTTCCCTGTAGCAAGTGTGCTAGACCCATAAAAAAAGAAATATATATATACATATACATATACATATATATATATATTATATATATATATATATATATATATATATATATATATATATATATATATATATATATATATATATATAAAAATATATATATAAAATATATATATATAAATATATATATAAATATATATATATATATATATATATATATATATATATATATATATATATATATATATATATATATATATATATATACAGTCGACACATAGTGCAACTCTATATACTGAAAAACTCTTTATAGTGCAATTTTTTCAATTACCAATATAAAATACATACATAGCAATATATACGGATTTTTTCTTTATATAGTGAAAAACTTTCTATAGTGAAATTTCGGTCAACATTTTGGTCTTTCACTATATAGAGTGTCGACTGTATATATATATATATATATATATATATATATATATATATATATATATATATATATATATATATATATATATATATATATATATATATATATATATATATATATATATATATATATATATATATATATATATATATATGTATATATACATATATATATATATATATATATATATATATATATATATATATATATATATATATATATATATATATATATATATATATATATATATATATATATATATGTATATATATATATATATATATATATATATATATATATATATATATATATACATATATATATATATATATATATATATATATATATATATATATATATATATATATATATATATATATATATATATACAGGGTTACAGGGAAAGTCGTCCTAGATAATTAAGGACGTTATAGTTTAGGTCGTTTCTGACTGATTTGATTCTATGACATGATGTCCTAAACTTAACCGTTTTCGAGATATTGAAGTTTAAAGATTTTCTAAAAAAAAAACATGTTTTTTTGCTTTTATATCGATTTTTTTTATTAGAGGTTCTCGAGTGCGATTTTTTTTGGTTATTTTTAGTTAGTCTGTATGTCAAGTATCAAAAATCATCAAAAAAATTTGAACTAGTTACTAAGAGTTTCAAATGGCGGCTTGTTAATTTTTCTAAATTACGAATTTTTACCAAGTGTTTCTTACTTTAAATCAATAAAGAGAAAAAAAAATGTATGGAAGTTATTCTGCAAATCATTTTAAAAACTTTTACGTCTTTTTAGCTACCTAAAACGGTATAATATCTACTGGATCTATTGAAAATTCTAAGAAAATGAGATTTCAATAGGCCCAAATGTAGAGTAACATAATAATAGAATTTAGATACTACCAATTACCGGTTTACTACCTGCACCTTCAAACAATAAAAAGGGTTGGGTAAGCATTTTTTCCGGTCGGGGTAGTCTCTGTGCGAGTGACATTTTCTGTTCGGTAAACATTATTGAATGATTTTTAGTCTGCTCATGCGATTCGTCCGTGGTAGATGTGCTATACCGTGCTTTTCAACAATATCTGTGTTTCATCTTCTGACTGTGTGAATTGGCTCGTAACTGGATTTTGATCTCTGCTTGTGAATATGGCAACGTATACCAACGAGGAATATGCTGACATCCTAATGTGTTACGGATTTTGCGAAGGAGTGTCGTCGCGTGCACGTGATGAATACATACTGCGATATCCTACTCGTCGTGTACCTGATGTTAGCGTATTTGATGGAACTTATCGAAGACTACGAGAAACGGGTTCCGTACAAAGACGGCGGACTGACATGGGACGACTACGTATCTTTGACGAAGACGAAGAAAACGAAATACGACGTCTCTTTGAGGTGGACCCAACCACATCTACAAATGTTGTCGCACAACAGCTTGGTATTTCGCAGTGGAAGGTATGGTTTGTAATGCATACTGTTGGGCAACACCCTTACCACTATACGCCCGTGCAAGTCATTGAAGAAGGGGATCCGTTGCGACGATTAGAATTCTGCAGATTTATGCTCAATACCGATGTCGAAGATGCATCTTTTTTTAAGAAAATACTATGGACTGACGAGTCGAAATTCGACAAAGACGGTCTTACAAACTACCACAATGCCCACTATTGGGCTTCTAAAGAGGAAGGCAACCCAAACAAAAAAAGAACGAAAGGATCACAAACAAGATTCAGCTTCAATGTGTGGATGGGTATAATTTCAAATTATTTGGTTGGGCCATTCTTCCTGCCAGATAATTTGAATGGCGAGGAATACGACAATTTTTTGCGGAACGATTTACCTAATTTGATGGAAGACCTACCTATTGGTTTGAGACAAAAACATGTACTTTCAATACGATGGCTGCCCAGCTTACTACAGAGGAAGTGTTCGTGCATGGCTCAATGACAATTATCCCAACAAATGGATTGGAAGAGGCGGACCCATACCTTGGCCGGCGAGAACCCCAGACCTAACACCGATGGATTTTTATGTGTGGGGTCACATGAAAAGTCTCGTATACGACCAGATGACTCCTATCGAAAACGTGGATGTCCTAAGACAAAAAATAATTGATGCGGCTGACGAAATGAGGCGGCACCTCACAACCAGCGTTGTGAAAAGTAATTTAAGAAAAAGAATGAGAATTTGTGTTAGAAATATAGACCATATAGAACATGAATTATAATTAAAAAATATTAAATTGCAAGGTTTTTGTTTTATTTGTGTATTTTTCGTATTTTCACCTAGAACTAAAAATTTACCTTTTGCTACCCGAGCGATATAAAAGCAAAAAAAACATGTTTTTTTTTAGAAAATCTTTAAACTTCAATATCAAACGGTTAAGTTTAGGACATCATGTCATAGACCCAAATCGGTCAGAAACGACCTAAACTATAACGTCCTTAATTATCTAGGACGACTTTCCCTGTAACCCTATATATATATATATATATATATATATATATATATATATATATATATATATATATATATATATATATATATATATATATATATACATATATATACATATATATACATATATATATATATATATATATATATATATATATATATATATATATATATACATATTAATATATATATATATATATATATATATATATATATATATATATATATATACGAGTATATATATATATATATATATATATATATATATATATATATATACGAGTATATATATATATATATATATATATATATATATATATATATATATATATAGATATATATATTTTATATATTCTAGTTAGTTTAGGTTAAACCCAATTTTACGATTTTATATATATTATATAATATTGATTTAAAGTAGGAAACACTTGGTAAAAATTCTTAATTTAGAAACATTAACAAGCCGCCATTTGAAACTGTTAGTAACTAGTTCAAATTTTTTTGATGATTTTTGATACTTGACATACAGACTAACTAAAAATAACCAAAAAATCGCACTCGAGAACCTCTATAATAAAAAAAAATCGATATAAAAGCAAAAAAAAAACATGTTTTTTTTTAGAAAATCTTTAAACTTCAATATCAAACGGTTAAGTTTAGGACATCATGTCATAGACCCAAATCGGCCAGAAACGACCTAAACTATAACGTCCTTAATTATCTAGGACGACTTTCCCTGTAACCCTATATATATATATATATATATATATATATATATATATATATATATATATATATATATATATATATATATACATATATATACATATATATACATATATATATATATATATATATATATATATATATATATATATATATATATATATATATATATATATATATACATATATATATATATATATATATATATATATATATATATATATATATATATATATACGAGTATATATATATATATATATATATATATATATATATATATATATATATATATATATATAGATATATATATTTTATATATTCTAGTTAGTTTAGGTTAAACCCAATTTTACGATTTTTATATATATTATATAATATATATAGTAAACAATTAAAATCGACTGAAATTCTCAATGGCTGAAAATCCTCTTAAACAAATGTGATTTGTGTGAGGGTATGAATATTTTACCAATATTTTAAACATTCTCAAAAAATGTTCACGAAACTGTAATTTTGCTCTTTTAGGTAGGATTATTATAGACCAAGAGGGCGACCCGAAATTTTAAGCTGTCTCCTAATCGTCTATCTAGTTGTTCATTCTATCCAGCGAGTTGAAAAAAAGCCTTTTACGTAGATATTGCGGTCCCCGTGCTCTGGCATGCCCAGATAAGGGCCAAAATGCTAGATCCAAAAATAAGCTTCGTTGAACCACTTGAATCAAGTACCATTTCATTTGTTGATACTAAAAAAGTCAAGCCCCAAAAGACAGACGCCGTCGTAATCGGAACCAACTTTAGGGCCAAAAGACGTCGATCCAAAAATGGACATTTTACAATTTAACAATATTAAATTAATAAATTTAGTTTGTTCTTGATAAAATAAGAGGGAACTTGTCAAAAGCCAGATGCCGCCAATACCGGAGGACGAAGCTGCACCCGCTTTTTCCAGCCAAAAACGGTCATTTTTCGAGTTCAAAAATGACGTTTTTGTGCCCTATAGCTGGGACGGGTCTCGGCGGCGTCTGCCCATTGGGGAGCTCTACTTTTTTAGTGTCAACAAATGTTATGATACATGATTCAAGTGGTGAAACGGCAGTCCATTTTTGGATGTAGCATTTTGGGCATTCCAGGGTACGGGGGCCGCAAAATCAAGGTTAAAGGACTTTATTTGACTCGCCCGATAGAATGAGCAACTAGGCAGACGGTTAGTCGACAGGTCAAAATTTCGGGTCGCCCTCTTGGTCTATTAGAAGGTAATGATAAACACAATATCATAATTTTTGAGTTTTAAATTGTGTTTAATAATCTTTAACATTTTTGTTAATGCTACAAAATGCCCTTTAGTGAGCCCTGCGTTGAGATGTAAGGATTTTGACTTATATTTAATAATACGATGTCTTAAGTTCTGTAATAAATTTTGAATTAAGCTTTTAAATTATGAAGTAAAAAACAAGTTCTTTTTAAATTGTAGTGCCCTAAAGCGTATTGCATAAGTGTTACATTTAGAAAGGCTAAGTAACTGAAATTCATATACGAATACATTGTCGCGTATGTCCCTGAATTAAAGTTCCTTCATCTTGTGGGTTCCTTAGCTACGGTCTTGTCGTCAAAATAAATCATCGAACAATTACAGCTTGAGTGAAAGAAACGCAATTATTTTATTGTAATTTAAAAAAATGCACTAAAATCACTTGAGTTGTTAAACTGATACCATTAAAAATCACATCAAATAAAATAATGTCAAATTAAATAATTTATAACATGTTAACTAAACAAGAAAATAACAGGTGCACCTGTTTTATCAACACGTAAACATATTTACCCACGGTTAAACTAGAAGCAATAGCTGCTTATCCAATACACTTGCTTATTTAATCCACTATCATAAACATTAATGAAATTCACATGTGTTTTATCACCAATGCAGGAAATCCCTCATTTAAATCGACCGTCAGTAACACCTCTAACAATGTGCGCACAGAAAGCGTTCAAAACAATAGAACACACGTCAAAAAACAGCTGAAAGCTCGACCGACCGCGCGGCTCGCTGTCCTGGCCAAATGAGAACGGTGACTGGAACTGAAGGCTGAAAGACTTAGACTAAACTAAACATTTAGGCTGAAAGCGTTTTAGTTTGGATCTCCTGCTCACTCCGCCGTCCTCGCGACCCTCTTCAATCGAGAGATCCATATTTGGCGGCAATGCAGGGGTTGGGGTTAGGAGATGGTTAGATTTGATAGCAGGGGCGCAGGACTGTGGGGGATGATTCTTTTCTTTATACACGACAAAACACATTACCCTTGTTTTAAGTAATCTTAGTCGTCTTATCAAAGCAATTACTGAACAAATTATGTGCATTGAGAGTATTTTATTTTTTACTGCAAAATAAACTAACTTTATTTCAGCTTTATTTAACTGATTCTATTTTAGTAGATAATTCTCATTCTATATACCTGTGCTCGTTCAAAGTATAAACAAATGTACATATTAGGAGTAATAAACAAGCTACCAATTTTCTTTAACGAAAGTTTACATTTTTCATCATAACATATATACTTTAAATTTTATAGTTGCAGGAAAAGAACTTTCAATAACACTAGTTTTTCATTTGTAAACTTGGACTAGAAGTTATAAAGAAAATTAAAAACATTAAACCAAATGCAAATAAAATAATCGCATATGGCTGGGATGGATGCTGTATTAACATTGTACATTTCTATTACATAATTCCTAGAACATATAGGGGTATTTACCTAAGAATTATAATAGGCGTATAGCGCTTACGAAATATCTATCACAACCCTTAAAACTTGTACGAGTCAAAATATTCTCAATATATACACAAATCTTTAAAGAACCCAGGTGTAATATTCAGAGTAGTTTAGATTAGGTCATATTCAGCAATAGCAATTGTTTATTGGTAATGATAAAATATGTATCTTTCTTAAATGATATAAATAATTTTTTAATCTAGTTTTTAAATTCTATTTATACAGTGAAGATAAATGTATCGATCCTGGCTTCCTTCATTCCCTGTCTCCAGAGAAATATCGCTCAAAATCTATAGGTTTCGTCCAGATTTCACGTATCACTGGAAATAATCAGAAATACACAATGTGCCTCGATCTTCTTGGCCTCAAATATTCTGAAAATGATAAAGAACATGACAAAAAACTGTATTAATTTCAACATTAAAATAACATATTTTTTTTCGATACGATGTTAATATACGCCTATAATAGTATTACCTTTCCGAGTTTAGTAACATTGTCCACATGGCAAGAAAAGGGCAGGTATGGTAAATTCCAAAATATAAGATCCTGCCTTTTTGCTTTTTCAACGACCCTATGAAGGTTTGTGCATAGTTGCCAGGTATTACGATAAACGTATTTTTATTTTACCTGCTTTGTATACCGCCCTCACTTGCACCTGCAATCGTATTGGATCTATTTTTACCTATATATTTACTACTTGTCAACCCGGTTTGGAGCCCTTTAAGTATTTGAAATATAGGCCTAATGACCACAGATCCCCATTACGATTCGAAAGATACTTTTTATTATTTTTATTTTTACTTATAACTTACAACGTAACGGTTCTATTTTAATTATGTGGCGTCCGTCGGAAAATTGCAATAGTGGCTATCGCAAGAGAAAACATTTATCACTTGACGCTAAACAAATAGTGCAAAATGTTTACGACGTTTGGTAAAAAGAAATTTGGATAAACAAAGTACTTTGCAAGAAACCAGTGAACTAACAAAAACCTTTCTACGATTAAGAGTATTGTAGGAAAACCATCACCCAGGAAGAGGAAAAAACGAAAAGATTTTCAAACGCATCATGTAGACGATTGTGAAAAATACGTCATCAGGAGAAAAATATATTCTATGTATGAAGAGCGGTTGGTGCCGACACAAGACAAAATAAAATTAAGACTGGTGCACGACGGAACCAATATACATTGTGGCCGATCAACCCTTCACACAATTCTCTTAAGAATGGGATTCACGTTCCGAAAAATCGACAAAAGGAAAGTAGTGATGGCGATTACGAATCTTGCGACATACTTATTTACAAGAAATTAAAAAGTATCGATCAGAGAATTGGCCAATAATTTATCTTGACGAAACATGATTCGATAACCATGACACTGTGCAAAAAGGGTAGGTTGACAGCAGTACAAAATGTCAGACTAACGCACCTTCAAATAAAGGTAAACGAATAACCATTTTGCATGCTGGATCTGAAAAGGGTTGGGCCTCAAATTGTCTACTATTATCTGCAAAAAACATAATAGATTCTAGATTGGACTATCACGAAGACACGACCGCAGAACTTTTTGAAAATTGGTTTCAAAATTCCCTTTTGCCAAATGTTCCCGAACAGAGTGTTATATTTCTGGAAAATGCCAGTTATTATAGTCGTCTACTAAATAAGGTTCCTAATGCAGCCAACACCAAATCGGAAATACAGGAATATATGTTAGAAAATGATATTTATTTTGACTTTAGTTATAAAAAAAGTGATCTTTTGGAAGTTTTGAAAGACTATAAATTGAAAAAGAAATATGTTTGTGATAGTATGGCTGAGAAAATGGGACACACTGTTTTGCGGCTTCCTCCGGATTATTGTGTGTTTAATCCAATTGAACATATTTGGCATCAAGTTAAATAAAAAACAAGGGCACAAAATGTTTCTCCTACTTTAAGCGTGTCAGTGGTTAAAAATTAATAAAAAAAGTTACGATATACCTTGTAAAAGCTGGAAGAATTTCATTCAGCACGTTGTTAAAGTTGAAGATTCATATATTTATGTAAATAATATAAAACCACTGATAATTACCTCAGTTGATGGCAGTGATAGTGAAACCGAATTAGGGTTAAGCTAAAATATATTTTTATATATACAATATGTTCCCTCTTGTAAGTTGAAGATTCATATATTTATGTAAATTATATAAAACCACTGATAATTACCTCAACCCTAAAATATATTTTTATATATACAATAATTCATTCAAACTGTATATTTGTACTTCTTATCCATTTATTTTTACATTGATCTATAAATAAACATCTCCAAAATCACTTATAATTTTATTTATTTGCATTAATGAATAAAATTCTTAAGTCCATCTCTGCAACCTATCATAAACAAAAGATCAGAATTTTCATATTGTCCACTTAAAATGGCAAAAATCAGGATCAGGATCTTTGGGGCAGGCTATACCATATACACAGAAAAGAAAGTTATCTTAAACCTAAATAGCCGCTTTGTATACATCGACGAAAATATTTTTCTCAATAAAAACCTATTTTCTGTAATAATATTTTTCTCACTGTCACACCCACTTATTTCGATTTGTGGATTAAGACGATATTTTACTGGTCAGCAATACATAAAGATTTAACGTTAAAACGATTTAAGACTTTTGTCTTGATCACGGAAGTCATAGAATTTTCTCTATGCTTGATATTTTTTTAAGACCTTGTTTATTTACAATTGAATAAAACTGTAGCTAAAATACCTACATGCTTTTAACTATTCACAAGTTTACTTGAACTACATATGTAGTTACCCGTCATTACCCCAGTATTTTTCTGTTTGATACTCTCTTTCCCCCACTTTTCTCTCAGTTATAGAGTATATACTATATATGCAGTGATCGGCAACGAGTTCGCAATATTTTTTATCCTTAGGGTATCCAAATTTTTTTTTTGGGTAACCAGTTCTGCTCGTCCGACAATTTAAAAATTTATTTTGATATATGTTACGTGACCGTTGGTATGGCGGGAAGTTTGAATATACTGATGTGGAATCGTGAAAAGTCGGCTTAGTTGACCGAATATCGCAAAAACTCAAAGAACAAAAAGTATTTAGAATTCGATTTAAATTTCACCTGCAAAGTTTTGAGGATCTACAGAAAAAAAATAAAACATCCCAACAATAACGGTTTCAAGATAAATTTTGTGCTAAATTATAAATAGCCGAAGAATATAGCAGTATAAAAAAATAATGCTTAACGATGAAAATATTTTTTTAATACACAAATACCTCACTATTTTTCCGCTGTCACTTAATCGTCTTAAATATCTGAGTCATTTGGAGGTCTTACCAGATTTGGGTTGACAAGAAGCTCAGTAGGTCTGGAGTCCATATGTTTCTCTGATTCTTGGACAGGTTGGTTTTTCTCCCCATCTCTGTGTTCTTAACCTATTAAGATGCGTTGGCTCGGCTCAAGGATCTTTAAAATTAATAACATTCTAATAAGACCATTTTTATATTCGGTTATGTCGTATTAGCCCTAACTTTGATTTAGATTTTGGGTTGACTGAAATATATTGACGATATTTTAGTACAAGTTTTTTAAAAGATTAACCAAACTTACAACTCAGGGCTCACGATTTACGAGAAAATAAACTGCCTAACTGCTTAAATCTAGCAATATTTTCGTTAGAAGCAATAAGATCCAATATAATTCAAATTAAGAAAAAGATCTATTCAGATAATACAACAAGATATTTACAACAGGAGTAAAATTATTTAGCCACCGTAGTTCTACTATCTTAAATTTTAGGTGTTCGTAACAATAATTCAGCAATAGTTGAAGCCTGTCCAGTTTTTTCAGTTTAGTAAGAATCTAATTTATATTACAGGCTGTAATTAAATTAAAAATTCTATTTTTTAAACTTTTAAGTATGTTTCTATGACAGCAGTTTTTATAAAAATACAAACATTACTCTAACAGGTGATAGAAGAAAGACCTGGAGCTATAGTTGTCATCAAAAGTCAAGTTTTTAAATTTAAAAACCACAACACTATTCCGTTTTAAGATAGCTTAAAGGTAAACATTTTATTCTTGACAAAGTTAAAATGAAAATCATTTAAGTTCGTTTCACCCAAATCAGAATATCAAGTTTCTTAGTTTCATGTATTCAATTAACTGTAATTTGAACTTTATTACCTTTATCAAATTTAACAATTTTTAAGTTTGGGAAATCTAGGTAAAATTCATATATATATATATATATATATATATATATATATATATATATATATATATATATATATATATATATACGAGTATATATATACACATATATATATATATATATATATATATATATATATATATATATATATATATATATATATATATATATATATATATATATATATATATATATATATATATATGTATATATATGTATATATGTATATATATATATATATATATATATGTATATATATATATATATATATATATATATATATATATATATATATATATATGTATATATATATATATAATATATATATATATATATATATATATATATATATATATATATATATATATATATATATATATATATATATATATATATATATATATATATATATATATATATATATATATATATATATATATATATATATATATATATATATATATATATATATACATATATATATATATATATATATATATATATATATATATATATATATATATATATATATATATATATATATATATATATATATAAATATATAAATATATATATATATATATATATATATATATATATATATATATATATATATATATAATATATATATATATATATATATATATATATATATATATATATATATATATATATATATATACGAGGCTGGTTTGAAAAGTCCGTGCAAAAATAAAAACTACTTATGCGTTTGGGGTAAACCTTTTTTATTTTTCGACATAGTCTCCTTTTAGGCTTATACACTTCGTCCAACGATGTTCTAGTTTGTTGATCCCTTCCGAAGAATAGGATTTGTCCAAGTCTGCAAAATATCCATTAGTGTCTGCAATCACCTCCTCGTTTGAATAAAATCTTTGTCCCGCCAGCCATTTCTTCAAATTGGGGAACAAATAGTAGTCCGAGGGAGCCAAGTCTGGAGAATAGGGGGGATGTGAAACGAGTTTGAATCCTATTTCCATTAATTTTGCGACCACAACTGCTGAGGTGTGTGCTGGTGCGTTGTCGTGATGGAAAAGGACTTTCTTGTGGGCCAATCGCGGGCGTTTTTCTTGCAGCTCGGTTTTCAAACGGTCCAATAACGATGAATAATATTCACCTGTAATAGTTTTACCCTTTTCCAGATAGTCGATGTGGATTATCCCTTGCGAATCCCAAAAGACAGTCGCCATAACCTTTCCGGCCTAAGGAACGGTCTTCGCCTTTTTTGATGCAGATTCCCCCTTGGTAACCCATAGTTTAGATTGTTGTTTGGTCTCAGGAGCATAGTAATGTATCCATGTTTCATCCACAGTGACGAAACGACGCTTAAAGTCCTCCGGATTCTTCTGGAACAGCTGCAAACCATCCTTGCAACACTTCACACGATTCCGTTTTTGGTCAAGCGTGAGCAATCGCGGCACCCATCTTGCGGATAGCTTTCTCATGTCCAAATGTTTATGTAAAATATTATGTACCCGTTCAGTCGAGATGCCCACAGCGTATATGACATAGGCCTTTCTCTGGATTTTTTATTCCATCTCTCATCTTGTCTCATTATGTGACTGCCCATCTCCATTTCAGCGCCGCTTTTTATTTTATGACGTCTGTCACTTTGATTTTTTGTGTTATATTTTCGTTTCTCATTCTACCTTGTAATCTTATATTCAGTACCTGGCGTTCAGTTGCTCTTGATCCATCGTCCTCCTAGTTAATGTTCATATCTAGGCTGCGTAAGTGAGAACCGGTAAAATGCATTGATCGAATGCCGTCTTTGTTGATTTAGTATTTTTTTTTGTTTGCCAAATATGGCTCAAGTTAGTGTGATACTTCTCTTTACTTCTGCTATTTGATTTGCCTTTCCACATTTTATTAATTGGCCTAGGTAGATGCATTCCTCCACGTATTAGAGTTTTCTCCCTTCTATTCTCGTGATTCGCGGATTGTCCTCTTTGGTCATAGCCTTTGTTTTGCCCACCTCAATTCACTGGTGGCAACATTCCCTGAGGGGACTGGAAAGCTCATCCACAAATATGATAAATGCCTCAATTGTCACAGTGATTATATCGAAAAGTAACCATGTTTAGACACAGCTTCTGATAATAAATTCATTTTGTTATTTACACTTGTCTGTTCAATAGGAATTGATGGCCTCATCAGAGCCATGTAGTTTTGAAAGTTAAATTTTGAGTTAAGGGGTTAGTTTTGGGGGGTGAAATCGGAAGTGAAAATTTTTTTACTAAGTCATCGAGTGTGGTGTCAAATTAAAGCTTGTGAAAACGCAAGTAAAAAATATATATATATAATATAATACTTGCGCACACTTTTCTTTGTATTATTTTGAAAAAATCGCGAAAAATCGCTGTCCCCCACCTTATCTCGAAAAGGACCAATCAAAAAATTTTGAAAAAATTCTGGAATATTCTCCATGGGGTGTAGATTGAACGAAAATTATCACGAGTGCATTACCTTTAATAATTTATCTGGTATATAAAAAAAACAAAAACAAAAATTTCAAGGTCATCAGTTTTCAGTAAAGATTGGAAACAAACTTTATTAACAACTCATTTATGGTGTGTTTTGTGAAGTCATTAATCATTTTGTACCATCATAACAAAATTGTTTATTTTAAAAGCAATCAACGTACGGAACACTAATTGTGCAAGTTCAACTTGCACTTAACCGGTTATTTTTATTCTTTACCAATAACTACTTAGTTATATATGTCTAATATATATCAATCACTCTTATATTGCAAATTTTCCTACACTGGTCTTCGATTTGACATACAACTTTTGACAGTGCATTTACATCACATATTCTATACTTTTAAGACAAACACTGTTTTAATCTAATGCACCCATCTCCCAAATTATAATTTGTCTTTGTGCATTATAAACAATTATAATAGTTCTTATTCAGAATGTGATATTTTTAGTGTTGGTGGCACCTTTGTTAAAGTCGTTGGTACTATAGTCGTAAACTTTTGAGCCTCTATATTAATACATGCAAACAACATTATATCACTGTTTTGCTTAACCTTAAGAAAGATTTGACAAACTATATCAAACATACATATAGAATGAATATTCTGTTTTACTGCCCTTTCAAACAACACCAAAATTAACTTTGTCTCACTTTATAAACATCAAATATATGCGTTACTTACTGTAGACCATTCAGTTGTTCTTTGTAGCCCATAGCAGGTTAAAAATAAGGGAGGACAAAATGTGTTTTTTTTTGTTACTCGATATTACAGAGGAAAAGACGGTGAACAAATTTTACTTCTTTCTTGACTTTAGGGACAATTTAATTTTTAAGGTGAATAGTTTTTTGCGTAATTAAATTTTAATTCGTACTGACAAAGATAAAAAAATGGTTCTAAGGTCTTTCATTTCTATCGATTGTTGGAATTCCGCAATTAATCACCATATTTTTAAAAAATATTGTGAGACTTTTTTGTATGACTAGCTAATTGTGCAATTTTTAGGCCCCTTTGTAGATTGGTTAAAGTATTTTTTGTCCCTTTTAATTGAATCTTACATAACCATTCCTAATTTGCACTTTTGCCTTCGTCTCCCTCCCCAGAGAAGCACAAAATACAGTAAAAATAGTATGTTTAGTAACCATAATCCTAGGCTAAAACTATATGCCACAAAGGCTTGTTGGATTGTAGCAAAATTTAATTCAATTTATTGGTTGTTACTAAGTTTATTTAATTTTTATGGTACTATAAAATTTGCTCAAATATTGTATAAATGTAAACTATTTGTTTTAAAATGCCATTATTTCTTGAGACGACTAATGAACTGAATTTTAAGAAACATTACGATCATTCTCGTTTTTACTATTTATTATTAGTAATCGGTACTTCTTTTTACTCTTACTTTTATTCTTTCTAATTTTATTTATCTTACTCTCTACTCCTTTCATCTCTACTTCTACCACTTCCGACCCTACCTTAACCCACCCAACTTTCTCTTATTTCCTTCTTATTCATTCTTTCTACTTATCCACTTATAGTACATTGTTTTATAAAGTACAGGGTGAGTCAACGATAGAATAACGTTCATTATCTCATTTGTTTTAGGAATGCCGAAAAAATGTTAAATACAATAGTTTTAGAGAATGTTAAGGTGCACAGTTTAAAATTATTTTTGAGTATACAGGGTACTTCAAGAAAGTGTGGCCGATATAACATATGTTTTTTTTAAATTACTATTTTCTAATTTATTTTTAAATTCTGCGTAAAATTTTATAACTTTCTTATCAATAATGTTATATACCTAGTTTTCCTAATATTTCAGTTTTTTTTTTTTTAAATACTATTTTTCAGTTTTGTAAAAATTGCCAGTAGCGCCATTCTTTCTGAAGGTGCAATACTCTTAATTGGTACGAGCGTTCTATAGAGATGAAAAAAGGAAAATATATGCAAAGAAATTTGAGTTAGATGCTACAGGGTGTTCAAAATAAATTTATACATTTCGACTATTTTGAATTGAAAAATCTCAAATTTTTTAAGTGGCTCATATACACACTCTGTATATTATTATTTTTTTCTGATAACTGTTACAAAACCCTTCAACTTTTATTAAGTATATACCCATTTCTAATAGTTTTCGATTTATTTTGAATTTTTAAATTTTTACCTTTATTTTTAATATACTTACGCTTTTGTCAAAACATAAACAAATATTTAATAATAATTTTAACATAGTGTAACTTACGTAATGATTAATTATTAGGACGTAATAAATGTTCAAAAATATGCCTATCTACTTGAATACACATGTTTAGTCGTTTTACTATATTTTGCTTCACTTTCCTTAGCATAAAAGGCGTTATTGTCCTGCACGCATCCCGTATCCTGTTTTCCATATCTGGTGTTGTAGGGGGATTCACATAAACGGGATCTTTAATGTAGCCCCACAAAAAGAAGTCTAAAGGTGTTAAGTCACATGATCGAGGGGGCCGCTGAATGAATCCATCCCTACCGATCCATTTTTGTGGGTAACGATCGTTTAAAAATTTCCGAACTTCCCATTGGTAATGAGCAGGAGCTCCGTCTTGTTGAATCCGCATTTGTTCTCTTTCAAAGGTATCAACTTCTTCAAGAAGCTGGGGTAATTCGTTTTGCAAAAAATTTAGATATCTAGGCCCATTAAGCGGTTCGCGGAAAAAATATGGACCAATACCTAATTCGAAAATTTAATACATTAAGCGACCAATGGTTTTGGTTTTGAACTTCCCGGACTCAAAATGGATTAACTGTTGAATAATAATGCATGTTATGGCTGTTGTGTCAGATAACTCAGCTAGTTGACGGCTGCTGACCTGGGGATTATCTTCAACATGAAGTAAAATCTCCATTTCTTATCTCTATTTCTTTTTTCTCATTGGTAGCATTCTGGTTTACTACTTTCCGTTTCGTATACTCAACGCTACCACTACCATCAAATCGTTCCATTAAGCACTGAAAAGATTTTCTAGATTGTATACGTCTATCTTAAGGGTACTTCCCTCCGTAAAACCTCACTGGCAAAAGACATTTTTTTCCCGCCTCACCCAGTATATAAACCGTATTAATTAATTCATTTTTAGGAAAATCCATAACTATTACCTTTATAAGTCACTTACTACAAACAAATTAAACTATTTTTACTTGCTTAATAGATATGTCAAAATTTGACAATGCTTACATTTTTGTTTTATCTTGGCAACTATGATGTTATAGCGTAAGTGTATTAAAAACAAAGATAAAAATTGAAGAATTCAAAATAAATCGAAAACTATTAGAAATAGGTATATAACATACTTAATAAAAGTTGGAGAGTTTTGTAAAATCTATCAGAAAAATTAATAATATACAGGGTGTGCCATTTAAAAAATTTGAGATTTTTTTCAATTGAAAATAGTCGAAATGCATAAATTTATTTTGTACACCCTGTAGCATCTAACTCAAATTTCTTTACATATATCTTTTTTTTTTCATTTCTATAGAATGCTCCTACTAATTATGAATATTCCACCTTTAGAAACAATGGCGCTACTGCCAATTTTTTACAAAACTGAAGTATTTTTTAAAAAAAACTGAAATATTAGAAAAGCTACTAGGTTTAGGTATATAACATTATTAATAAAAAAGCTATAAAATTTTACGCAGAATTTAAAAATAAATTAGAAAATAGGATGTTCCATTTAAAAAAAAAACATATGTTATATCGGCCACGCTTTTTTGAAGTACCCTGTATACTCAAAAATAATTTTAAACTATGCACCTTAACATTCCCTAAAACTATTGTATTTAACATTTTTTTCGTCATTCCCGAAGCAAATGAAATAATGAACTTTACTCTATCGTTGACTCACCCTGTACAGTTCCTGGACAGATTTTAGTGCTGTTTGCATTGTTGTATATAGTATCACTAGAAAACAGTTTAAGATTTAAAAGTATTATTGTACAAATGTACAACATAGTAAAACCTAACATATTCTGTACAACACTAGTCAAGGGAATATATTTCACCTTGCTAAACTTTCCTCGAAGGAGCTTTACAGAACTATAAAAGCCCATTATTCAGTGAATTTAAGTAATAGTCTGTATAAACAGGCAAATAAATATATGCTTACTAAGAAAAAGATGGAGAGCTTGCCCTGGAATGCTACATCCAAAATGGACTGTCGTTTAACCATTTGATCGAGTTTTTGAACTCGAAAAATGACCGTTTTTGGCTGGAAAAAGCAGGCCCAGCTTCGTCCTCCGGTATTGGCGGCGTCTACATTTTGCAAGTTCCCTTTTATTTTATCAAGACCAAACTAAGTTTATTGATTTTACATGGTTAAATGACAGTCCTTTTTTGGATCGACGTTTTTTGGACCCTAAAGCTGGGATCGGTCTCGGCGGCGTCTGCCCTTTGGAGCACTCGACTTTTTTAGTGTCAATAAGTGTTATGGTACTTGATTCAAGTAGTTAAACGATAGTACATTTTTGGATGTAGAATTTTGGGCCTTGCCTAGACCTTCCAGGGCACGGGGCCACCAAATCCTTGTTAAAGGTTTTTTTATTCGACTCGCCTGATAGAATGAACAACTAACCAGACGGTTAGGTCGCCAGATCAAAATTTCGAGGCACCCTCTTGGTTTATGTATAAATAATAAAATGACTAAACTATCCAAACTTTGAATTTCTAGATCGTATAATTTCGGCGGGCCATAAAGAAGATATTTAATGAATATTACCGATTATCTTTTACACTATCTATTTTCCTACATTTATGTAGATATATTTTCCCCTCTTATTATTACATATCAAAATATTTGGCAACTTTTACTTGTACGGCATCTCTGAGAAACGCGACGCGGTACGTAAAATACATTGCGAAACCGGCGGTAGCTAGCCGGCTTTTTTGCAACGACTTTTTGTTGCCACGTATCTTTCTGTAGTAATAGCGTTCTTTCATTTTATATTCTACAAATAAGTACTCACCTATTAACTCACCTACTTATTTATCTAATGCCAATATGAACTCCTTACCTGAAACAGATAAGTCAGTTATTAGTTCCTATTATATAAAAGCAAAATTAGACAAATTCGTTGAGGTACTTAATGAAAAATGGTTTCGCTGAAAGTCAAATTAATAGACACTTGTAGTGTCAAACTTCTTATTATGTATAGAAATTATTTTAATCTGCTCGCAAGTGTCATTTGATCTTAAATTTTGTGTTAATTTGAGCTACTATTACATCTCGATAACAGTAAAAGTTAAAGAAATTGTCGAAGTCACCAGGAATATGCTAAATTTTAAGTTTTTTTTATATTTAAAAAATGTGCGGTAATCACAATTTAATTCCATTGGCTGTGATATTACTATGCAGGAAGCAATGGAAGCATTATGTTCTTCGGGTAATTAAGGCTGTCGGGTCTTGGAGTACAAATTATAGAGTACAGATTGTAGACTCCTAGGTTTCTTATGTAAAATGTGTGGCCACTGTTTTACACATTACCTCTGGAAGAAATGAAGTGGAAGATACATGTTGCTACTTGAAATGTGTAACAAATAAAACCAAAAAAATTGTATATTACCGAAAAAGGCACAAATAGAAGTAATATCCCTATTATAGTTCCAGCAGTAGTATACTGGAAACAGTTTAAAAGTTAGATTTCTGATAAGTTTCAGTTAGTCGAACAAATATGTGCACAATCGCAGAACATTGAATTGTCGAGACAGATATATCATACACTAGGGCATCTAGGGATGGATAATAATGGATTCTACCTATCGATAACACAGGTATACAGAAATAATTTCTTAAGTATTTTCTAATGCTCCAAAAACATCATAAAAACATCCACCGTTAGATTTTTTCAGAAAACACACTTAAAGTTACCGGAAAACTATTAAATTGAAAAAATTAATTTTAATAAATAATGGAAAACTATATAGTCATTAAAATTATGAAATAAAACTATTATTTCGGACACTTTTAAATGTTCTGAATCTACGTTTGTCATAAAAACTTAAAAATATTAGGTTTTAGTGTTCATGTTTAACAAAAAACACGCATTCACCACTTTTAACTAAGCTACATAGCAAAATGAAGCTTAAGATAAATATATGCAACTGCTAAATTAAAAAATTGTTTTTAATTTTTATTAATATTGAACAGAAGAAGAAATTCTTAATTCTGACTTGACATCAAATAACCGGTCAAGTGCAAGTTAAACTTGCACAATTAGTGTTCCGTACGTTGATTGTTTTTAAAATAAAAAATTTTGTTAGGGTGGTATAAAATGATCAGTGACTTCACAAAACACACCCCAAATGAGTTTTCAACAAAGTTTGTTTCCAATCTTTACTGAAAACTGGTGACCTTGAAATTTTAGTTTTTTTCTATACCAGATAAATTATGAAAGGTAATGATAATTTTCGTTCAATCCATACCCCGTGGAGAATATTTCAGGATTTTTTCAAAATTTTTTGATCAGTACTTTTCGAGATAAGGTAGGGGACAGCGATTTTTCACGATTTTTTAAAAGTAATACGAAGAAAGGTGTCCGCAAGTATTACATTATATATATATTTTTTACTCGTGTTTTCACAAGCTTTCATTTGACACCACACTCGATGACCTAGTAAAAAATTTTTTTTTTCACTTCCGATTTCACCCCTCAAAACGAATCCCTTAAGTCAAAATTTATGTTACGGTGATATAAAATGATCGATCAGTGACTTCACAAAACACACCCCAAATGAGTTTTCAACAAAGTTTATTTCCAATCTTTACTGAAAATTGATGACCTTGAAATTTCTGTTTTTTTATATACCAGATAAATTATTACAGGTAATGCACTCGTGATAATTTTCGTTCAATCTACACCCCGTGGAGAATATTCCAGAGTTTTTTCAAAATTTTTTGATAAGTACTTTCCGAGATAAGGCGGGTGGACAGCGATTTTTCGCGATATTTTAAAAATAATACAAAGAAAAGTGCGCGCAAGTATTACATTATATATATATTTTTTACTCGTGTTTTCACAAGCTTTCATTTGACATCACACTCGATCACCTAGTAAAAAATTTTTTTTTTACTTCCGATTTCACCCTCCAAAACTAACCCCTTAAGTCAAAATTTAACTTTCAAAACTACATGGCTCTGATGAGGCCAATTCCTATATTACTACCAAATTTCAACTTTCTATGACAAATAATTTCGGAGAAAATCGGGTGTGACAGACGGACAGACGGACAGACAGACAGGCGGACAGACAGGCGGACAGACACCGAAGTGATCTTATAAGTGTTCTGTACAGAACACTAAAAATAAAGTTTTATGTTCAGTTTCAACCAGAAACTTGTTTTTAACACTTACAAGGGTACTATGTGGTTGGTAAAATGCTTTTTTAAGGAAATAAATGCAATCAATGAAATAATAGTTTTGTTCAATATTAATTAAAACCAATTTTTTAATTTGTCGGATGCACTTACTTATTTTAAACAGCATTTTGTTAAACATGAACAGTAAAACGTAATATGTTTAAGTTTTTATGATAAATGTAGATTCAGAATAATAGTTTTATACCATAACTTTAAAGATTATGGAGTTTTACATTATTTATTTTCAATTTACCTGGCAACTTTAAGTGGGTTTTCTGAAAAAAACCTGACGGTGGATGTCTTTTTCTATGGTTTTTTTTTTGGATTAGCATAAAAAATATTTAAGAAAACATGTGTCTCACTTAAAAGACAGGGAATTATTTTTTTTGTATAATCGATGAGAACCCACCTATATTTTTGAAATAACAGTATCTCGACAGTTATCGATAGCTTCCGATAGTTATATAGATAGATATAGACAGTTATATAGATAGATATATGATATAAACAGTTATATAGATAGATATGCCGATAGTTATCATTATATCGATAACTACCGGCATATCGATAACCATCGAAATGTCGATAACTATTATTATATCGACAATTATTAAGTAGAATTTGTTTACTGCGGTGGGAGAGACTGCTAAAAAAAGAACCGTCTCTTTTTTTAAAAAAAATCATCTAAAATTGATCATCTACATATTGGCAATTATATATATATATATATATATATATATATATATATATATATATATATATATATATATGTACTATGTGTACATAGTACATATATATATATATATATATATATATATATATATATATATATATATATATATACTAATATATATATAATATATATATATATATATATATATATATATATATATATATATAATATATAAATATATATATAATATATTATATATATATATATATATATATATATATATATATAAACATATATATATATATATATATATATATATATATATATATATATATATATATATATATATATATTATATATATATATATATATATATATATATATATATATATATATATATATATATATATATATATTAGTATATATATATATATATATTAGTATATATATTAGTATATATATATATATATATATGTACTATGTGTGTATAGTATATAAACAGGGTGTCCCAGTATTCCGTGTACACAGAGTTACTGTGGATTTCTAGGATGAAAATATGACAATTTAACCCAACTTATCTTAGTCCAAAAGTTCGTAATTTTTGAGATACAGGATGTCAAAGTTATACTTTTATTGTAGTTTTTCTTGAGCAGATTTCTTGTGTGTTTTGTTGTAAATTGTAGGGGGCGCCACTTATTGCACTGTGTAGACTTTTAAATTGTCATAACTTTTTTATTCCACTCCGTATGATATTTTTAATTAAATATTCGTATTCTCCGCTTTCTCATGTCTGAAACAGCTCTCTTGGAAAATGTTGCTCGAAGCAACAGTTTCTGAGATAGTGGGATGTTTGTTTCCATTTTTTAATTCCATTGTCACATTAACAAATGCGTTCCTTCACACGTTTTTTCAAATTGCATAGTTACTTGGCAACGCTCAAAAATCACTCTGACAATGATGTAAGTTATCATATGTTCTATGACTTAACTGGCTAACTTAATGACAGAAAGTAATTTGTGACAGATATCAAACACGTTTTACGAGTATTAACGAGAATTAATCCCTTCTCAAGCCCAACAATGTTTTAAATCTAGATTATGATGAAGTACACTTTTGGTGAGCAAACTGATATGATTTTAGTGTTTGGTTTTTGTAACGGCAACAGTCGCAAAACTGCTCGCGTATATCACGAAAGATTTTGCATCGTCGGACTCCTACCCTTCAGACTTTTGCCACTATTGAGAGGCGATTTTGAGAAATTGGACAAATTAAGCCGATTAGGAATAATGCTAAGCGGCCTTCACAAGCTAGAATACCCGATGTTGAAGAGGAAATCCTTGAAATTGTACACGATAATCCTGGAATCAGCACTCGTTTAATTGAACGTGACACGGGAATATTTAAAAGTACAACTAACCGGATCATTAGACAACAAATTATTCACCCCTTCCATATACAATCTGTCCACGAACTCTTACCTCCCAAGATGCTTTCTGCTATCACTCTTTAGAGGATCCTAAATAATTTTAGAAGATGCTTTGATAACATTTTCCATAATTTTTGATTTATTCACAGTAGTTGTTTGGCATCTTGCCTTTTCTTGCCTTTTTTTGAGCAATCGGCTGCATGTAAAGCATTTCCGATTTTTCTGTAAGATAGGTAGAAAAGCTACAGAAAACCGGTGTTTCACACTATCAGCGCCAAATTCTGTTTACAGATTAAAAACGCACTGAAGGCTTCAGGCATCCTGACTGCACGTCTTTGGTAGTTTAACAAAAAAAATGCAATATGACAAAATAACATGCATGAATTTTTCAACGTTACAAGAAAACCCATATACAACAAATGGACAGTTTACAACGCGCTTCAATTCAGTATTAATGTCTACAACAAAGGACGGGATCTGTAGCGATCTATTTGATTGGGCCATTTTGATTATCAGATCACTTGATGGTGACATTTACTTGAATTTTATCCGTGAAATTATTCCACTTAATTTTTTTGAACCAAGGTTACCCAAATAAATGGATGGAAGAGGTGAAGATGCTCCTGTTCCCTGGCCACCTCGTTCCCCAGACTTAAATCCATGCATTGAAATCGAAAGTTTATCAAGTTCAAATCGATCATATTGAGCAATTTATGGAATAGGATTCAAAATGTTGTTAACGCTTTACGAGAAGAAGACATTTTAAGAAGAGTACAGTTAAATTTCCTGCGACTTATTAATTTATGCATTAAGGTGATGGCCATATTGAATATGTATTGTGAAACCAATACCTCCTTAGTTGAGCGATTAAACTTTTTTCGAATTTATCAATTTGTGGGTAATCTTTTATGTCCTTAGCCAGTTGGTTTTTACATTCTTACTGTTATTGGCCTATTGGTCTTAAATTTTTTTATTATTGTTAGCCTGTTTGCCTTTAAGCAAGCTCCAAATTTTAAAGACTATTCTTTTGGACCTGTCCAAAGCCTGGATGAAGTGTGAAGGAACGCATTTGTGAATTCGACGATGGAATTAAAAAATTGAAAGTATTTCATTATCTCAGAAACTGTTGCTCGAAGCAACATTTACCAAGACAGACAGGAGAAGGCAGAGAATACGAATATTTAATTAAAAAATATCATACAGAGTGGTATAAAGAAGTCATGACAATTTAAAAGTATACACAGTGCAATAAGTGGCGCTCCTTACAATTTACAACAAAGCTGTGAGCTAATTTCGATTTCTCATCTCAGAGAATCCCATAGCACCGGATCTTGTACAAATAGTACAATTATTAAGAAAACTATTTAAGAAAACCTAAAATAAAAGTATAACTTTAACACCCTGTATCTCAAAAATTACGAAATTTTGGACTAAGGTAAGTTGAGTTAAATGGTCATATTTTCATCCTAGAAATCCACAGTAACTCTATGTACACGGAATACTGGGACACCTTGTACATATAAGAAGATAATCAAAGAAATAGATAGGAAGAAAGAAATGGGAAATAATTATCGAGTTTTTAGATTGAGAACACAGAATAATAGGGGTATAAACGGAAAAGAGGATGAACTGACAGAAGAACAACAAATGCACTATGTAGGAATCACTGAAACAGAGAGGAAAGGAAATGGATGCATAAAATTAGAAGGAAAAGCACACAAAAATCAACATAGAGACATAATACCGGAATAAGATACAGAACTCATACAAACAGAAGAAACTAATACAGAAGAAACAAAATAGGCAATTTAAACAGGATGGAAGGATACAGAAGGAATTATGGAAAAGACAAATATAGAATAACTCAACTCCACGAGCCTTTCACTCCTAACAAGGGGTAGAAAAGCATAGGGATTATATATATATATATATATTATATATATATATATATAAATATATATTAAATATATATATAAAATATATATATATATATATATATATATATATATATATATATATATAATATATATATATAAGTAAGTAATTTATATATAATATTTATATATATATATATATATATATATATATATAAATATATATATATATATATATATATATATATATATATATATATATATATATATATATATATATATATATATATATATATATATATATATATAATATATATATATTTTATATATATATATATATATATATATATATATACATATATATATATATATATATATATATATATATATATATATATATATATATATATATGTATATCAATTTATTTAGTGCTATACAGGTATGCCTTTTTAATGGTATTTCCCTATGAGAAGCCATTTTTCGAGTATTATTTAACACCAACATGTATGACGATGCTTCAAAACATTCTTTCCATTTCATTATATACTTAAAATCACTATTGTAGCGGCTCCATATTTTTCGTAATAAATAAATAGAACCAGCGGCTTTATGATGTTGATGGCCAACTCAAATCACGCTTTATCTCATTTTCTGTCTTCATGTTTGTAAATTTTATATTAAAACTTCATAATTGAATTACAAATATTTATAATATTACAGAAAAAAACTAAATAATTATAAAAGCACCAAATAGAGGTATGTAACTGAAAGTATGAGTATAGCTCGGGTGCTATATTTTTAATGTAAAGAAAGCAAAGTTCTTTTGTTATTCAACCAGATATATCGTGACTATTGACCCCTATTAAAGATATAACATAATTTTAATTACCCTGTTTTATATTTATATTTTGCTTGACTGATAGATATTTCTTTAGTTATTTCCTTAAAGCATTCTCAAAGAAGGACGAAAATTAAGTAGAAGAACACAGTAGCCACTATGTAGTTCCTCTTTATTCTACCTGCATTCTGTTAAGGGGAGTCTTCAGATCACACTTGGATATGAGTGGTTTATTGCGGCTTGTACCTGACATAAACTTGGTTAGCTGTAGAATTGTGTTTAGTTCTGTTATTATAGTGTTATTGTTTTATATACCGCCTTCCTCCCCTCTTGATGTTTACCTTAAAGTTTTTGAGTTCATTGAGTCATGAGAGTATGTTTTTGGTAAGAATATGTTGGTGGTGGGTGACTTTAATCTTCCAAATTTTATAAATGAAGGGTCTATGAATGATGTCAACTGTGACGTGGTACATAATTTCATGGACTTTTTCTCTCTTAAACAGCATAATAACGTTCGCAATAACAATAATAGATGTTTCGATTTGCTATTTTCTAATTTGGCCTGTGTTGTACAGAGAGATAATTGTCCTTTGGTTGAGGATGACTCAGCCCTTCATGTTGATATTGCAGTCGGGGTGGTGGGGCCTGGGGATACCTGTGAATAATGGCAATCAATTTCATTTTGCACTGTACGGGGACCTGCTTGTTGCTGGCGTGAGTTGGATCAGTATGTATTGTGGTGCTTGGACTTGTGATGCGACAAACTTTATGATATACTGTATGGAATATTTGACAGGTCTCTCTCTCTGTTTAAAAATAGTCATTCCTTTCCTATTTGTTATAATGCAGAAATTCTAAAAAATTTAAAACGTAAGACTAATATTTTCAGGAAATATAAGAAATCAAATAATATGCGTTTCTATGAAAAATTTAAGGAATTAAGGAGGGAGACTAGTGAAATAGTAAAAGCTGCATATAGTTTGTATATTGGGAATATTGAGAGGGGTACTGATAACGATCCTAAAGCATTTTGGAGGTACATCCAGTAGAAGAGAAATAGTTGTGCTAATCCAGGAGATTGTTAATGCTTTTGCTGCTCATTTTCGGGATGGTTATAATACTGCACGGGATGTCATCGGTGATTCTCCTTCTATATGTGGGGGGCATGTTCAGGTTGTGGCGCCGTCTCAAGCCAAAGTTGTCCAGTGGCCCAGATTTTGTGCCCAGCTTCTTTATTAGGGATACCATAAATGTATTGGTCCTCTCTCTTAGTAAAATTTTTAACCTGGCAATATCCAGTGAAAGATATCCTTTGAGATGGAAAATAGTTAAGATATGTCCAATATTTAGGAGCGGAAACAGAGGGGAAGTCGAGAATTATAGGTCAATTTCATTTATTTGTGGATTTTTCGAAACTTTTGTATAAGCACATCGTCGCCAAGGTTGAACCGATGTTGTCGGTGCGACACCACGGCTTCGTGAGGGGTCGGTCGACCGCCACCAACCTGGCAGGCTTGTGCATTTCACTTCTAAAGTGCTTGATTTGAGAGGCCAGGTTGATGTGATGCTCACGGCTTTCTCAAAGGCATTTGATAGAATAGATCATGGTGTGCTTCTGGATAAGGTAGTGAATTGAAACCTAATTTCGTTGGATTTTTCAAGACGTATCTAGTGGGCAGGTCACAATAGGTGCAGTATAATGGTTTTAGGTCGCATTCGTTTCATGCAACATCTGGTGTTCCGCAGGGGTCGGACTTGGGGCCTTTTATTTATTATGTTTATAACTGATATCCAGAATGTCATTGACCTGGAATACCAGATATTTGCGGATGATCTGAAATTGTATGTTTCAGTCCGGCGACGACTGTGAGCGACTACAGAACGGGGTTGACGCGGTGCAGAGGTGGTGTGTCGCCAATGGTCTCTTGCTCAATGCAAAAAAGTGTTTGGTAACGACGATAAGTCGGAAGGTATTTCCACTAAACTATAAATATAATATTGCAAAGAGTGGAAACTTTCAGGGACTTGGGCGTTGTTCCTGATTCTAGGCTGAACTTCAGTCATCAGATTAACACATTGGTTTCGGATGCGATGAAGATGATTGGGTTTGTAATCAGAAATTGTAAGTCTTTTCAGAATATTGCGACTCTTATTACAGTATTTAATGCATTCGTTAGAAGCAGGCTTGAGTATGGATCTGTTGTATAGACACCATTCCATAGTAAATACATTGTTGCTTTGGGAGGGTTCAGAGGAACTTTTTGAAGTATATATCTAGAAGAGTGGATGGAGTATACCCGCAGGTTGGTAGAGATAACAATATCTTGTTGGGAAGGTTCAATTTTCTGAGCTTGAAGAAACGTAAAAATGTAGCGAGGATGGTGTTCCTATATAAGCTAGTTAATGGTAGGATTCAATGTCCTTCACTGCTGGAAGAATTGAAGTTTATTGTCCTCAGATGCAAATCGGGTTGGTAACTTCTTTTACCTTCATACGGCGCAGACAAATGTATTGTATGCATCTCCTGTTTACGGGATATGTTCTGTGTACAATAAAGTGTCGCACGCATGTGATCTCTCTATGACTCAAAATGACTTCTTCCATACTTGTTTGAACCTACCTAATCATTATGTTTATTAAACTATAAGGTTAATTTTAGTCTTGAGTTACTGTCTATATTTTATTTTTATATATTGATGTTATGTAATAGGTATGTTATCGGCCCTATTAATTACTTTTCTTGGGCTTGTGGTAAATAAATAAATAAATAAATAAATAAATCTTCCAGAAGAGATTAATAACGATTAAGATATCGAATTTCGTTTCTCATTCATCTGATACAAAAATACAATGTCTCCTGCCAAAAAAACACTGTGTTCATGGTTAAATAGGGACAGATTTTTTTTAAGTTAAATTATTAATATCCTGTGTACTACAAAACATTCCCGAACCTTTAGCAACCTAACACCAATATATTGCTTTGTGTATTAAAACTTTAAAAAATTCTTTCATTTCCTCAAAAAAACTAAAATTCTTGCAGCAGATTGAATAAAAACAATTGGGGAGGTTTTTGAATACTTTTGTAACAATGAAAAGTTGTAGCGGCAAGTAAGTGTTGTCTTAATGAAATTATTATTCGAGATATGAGTTGTTTCACTATTGGTCAAATAGCTATTTTCTTGTTTCGTTTCTTTAAATATTTCGTTGTAAAGTTAAAAATAGGAAAACATAATTATGATATAAGAAAGAAGAAGAAAGCTGTTATGGAAAATACATTATCCGTAGATATTATTTATAAGAGATAGTTTTTGTGATTTGTTTTCTGTAGAAGAATATTAAAATCTTATAACTCGAAATAGGAACAGGAATATTTTATTGCAATTCGCCTATTCAATGAGCTTCTTTCATTTATTGGATAAAACTTTTGGGATACCCTGCATCATTTGATTATTAACCTAAAAGCATAATAGTGGCACTCAATTGTCTTATTTTATTTGTTTAGGTAAACCCCGAAACCAAGATGTATCCTAAAGAGCATTCATCGTGTTAAATCCTAAAGTAGGGCAAAAGTTAAACCGCCATCCCAATAAAATAGCTATAAAATCTACCACATGACAGCACCGAAACTAAAACAGTGCATTAGATACGCCTTGTGCAAATTTATTTTAAGCGCTTCCTGAATTTATCCTTAGGAGTGCCTTTAAATTATTTTACACAGAATGGATTTAGCAAGCTTTGTAGATAAATGAAGCTGTTTTTTTTTCAAGAAACTAACTGGAATACAAAAAATTAAATACTCATAGATTAACTCATATATTAACACATTTCGACAGGAATTATGTGTAGCGTCTCAAACATGCATAGTAATTCATATATGTTCATTATTTGTTTGATTGAAACTCTTCAATGTAAACTGTCAAAAACACTATATTAACTTTAGGACGAAAAGCTGTTCTCAAAGTCAAAGTCAAAAATATCTTTATTATTAATCATTTATACAATTCACTTACTACTTACTTACTAATTCTAAGTAAAACAAATAAAATGAGTAATACATGCACATTCATTTGTTTAAAATACATTTCGACATCAAACATATGTCTGGTCTTTTTGAGTAGTTTTGCTCAATGATTTTTTAAATTATTTCCAGTCATTTCCGATTTACATCATTAGTTACTTTTTTGCCTTTCATCGAATCTTGTACAAATAGTACAATTATTAACAAGGCTCTTAAGAAAAACTAAAATAAAAGTATTACTTTGACACCATGTATCTCAAACATTACGAATTTTTGGACTAAGGTAAGTTAAATGGTCATATTTTTCATATATTATATATATATATATATATATATATATATATATATATATATATATATATATATATATATATATATATATATATATATATATATATATATTATATATATATATATATATATATATCGCATAGACCTGTCTTTCCTTCCCCCGTCATGTTTCATGAAATTAGTTGGCTAAAAAGTCGCCGGCGAATGGTAATAAGCTTTGAAGTTTGCTATTGCTCCGCTGGTCCCATAGGTTGTAATATTGAATATATATATATAATATATATATATATATATATATATATATATACATATATATATATATATATATATATATATATATATATATATATATATATATATATATATATAAATATATATAGCGGGGTATACTGTATATATATATATATATATTATATATATATATATATATATATTTTTTTAAATATATATATGAGGTTTTATATCAAATCGATATATATATATATGACCCCCTCAGGGGCTAGGGGAATCTCAGAATTCTCCTAGTACGGGCATTTATGATCCCGAGGTATCTGAGTCATGTTGTGCTGTCTTGTGTTGTCCAGATTATGTGTAACAAAAACGCAATCTTAAGGTGTTTACCGTTACAGTCGCACTGCTTTCAATAATATCGAAAGTCACGGAAAAGGTTATCAATCAGCATCTTCTAAAATATTTTGAAGGATTCAACTTTATTAGCGACCACTAATATGGCTTCTGACTTATGTAACACATGTTTGGAACAACGCAATTGAACACTTTGGAGAATCTCGAGCGGTTGCTCTTAACATATCCAAGGCATTCGACCGTGTTTGGCACGATGGACTGTTGGCTAAGCTACGCTCTTATGGTATGTCTGAAAAGTTCCGTTTGTGGCTCTCATGTTTCCTCAGAAAGCGTTCTTTACTAGTGGCGGTCGACGGATTTCTTTCTAACACTTTCACTATCAACACCAGTGTGCCCCAAGGCTCCATACTGTCTCCTACTCTCTTTCTCATTTACATTAAAGATCTGCTGGAAAAGACAAGGAATCCAATCTACAGCTTTGCAGATGACAGTAAGCTTTTCTCGTCATTAACTTTGAACGCTCGGACATCGGCTACTCATGCAAATATCCGCAGACAGCAGGAGGTGGTTCAACTTAACAAAGACCTGGAAGAAATTCTATCTTGGGGTAACAGTAACCAAGTGGAATCTAACGCTACAAAAACCCAGGCGGCAGTTTTTCTAAAAAAGTTAACGTTGCTGAACTCGACATAGTCATGTAGGGGCACTCCATTCCCCTAGCATCGTCACTCAATTTGTTGGGCGTTAATTTGGGAGCAAATATGTCCTGGCATGAACATGTTGCAGGCATAGCAAGGAGAGCTTCTCAAAAGTTGGGAATATTATTTCGAACCAGAAAGCTTTACACTCCATAACAACTGTTAATTCTTTACAAAGCTCAAATTCGACCAACTATGGAATACTGCTCCCATGTTTGGGGTTTCGCTCCCAAACACAAACTGCATTTGTTGGATTCTGTTCAGAGAAGAGCTGTTCGTCTGATTGGAGACCTGGAACTGACCGGCAGCCTTGATTGGCTGGAACATCGAAGAACGGTTGGCGACTTGAGTCTGTTCTACAAGTATTTTCATGGAAAGTATTCGAAGGATCTAGCCCGCTTAATTCCTCCCAGAGCGGTGCATGTTAGAAATGCACGTCGCGCTGATACTTCACATCCGTATGAGGTTCAGCTTGTTACTCCGCGTACAACGCTTTTCAAGCAGTCTTTTATATGGAGAACATCATTCCTTTGGAATAATTTGCCCAGGGCTGTGTTTCCCAACGAGTACAATTTACAGCGATTCAAGAACAACGTGAATCGCTTTTTCCTCACATATGTTATGCCGCTCCTGGAGCGATTTAGGGACTTTCCCGTGTGTAGCACGTGTGCTAGATATATATTATATATATATATATATATATATATATATATATATATATATATATATATATATATATATATATATATATATATATATATAGATATATATATATATATATATATATTATATATATATATATATATATATATATATATATATATATATTTATATATATAAATATATATATATATATATATATATATATATATATATATATATATATATATATATATATTTATATATATATATATATATATATATATATATATATATATATATATATATATATATATATATATATAAATATATATTATATATATATATATATATATATATAAAATGGGCAACGTTTGTGTCTGTCTGTCTGTCCGTTAGTGCGCTTATCAATAGAGAACCACTTATCCGATTTACGTGCTTTTTTTTAAAACATGCATATGTTCTCTGGCCAGGTGATAGGATATATTTTATTACGTTAGGTAACATAAGAAATAAGCAGCGACGATGTAGTGAATCAAGTCGGAAAAAAAGTTTACCGCTAGCGCGTTCGCTGGCAATACACTGCCTAAATCATTAAAAATGGAACAATATGATGTAGCAAATAATAATAATATCTGCAAAATACAATGTCTCTCTGTCTCTCTGTGCGTTAATACACTTATCACTCAAGAACCACTTAGCCGATTTACGTGTTTGTTCTTAATTCATATCTATGTTCTCTGGTCAGGTTATCTATAATATATATAAAATACAATGTGTCTGTCTGTCTGTCTGTCTGTCTAGTCCGTTAGTGCGCTTATTATTCGAGAACCACTTATCCGATTTACGTGTTTTTTGTTAATTCATACATATGTTCTCTGGCCAGATTATCTATAATCTGTAATATATATAAAATACAACATCTTTTTGTCCATCTGTATGCCTCTCTGTCTGTCCGTTAGTGCGCTTGTCGCTCGAAGACCACTTATCCGATTTACGTGCTTTTTTTTTAAATCATACACATGCTCTCTGGCTAGGATATAGGATATATTTTATTACGTTAGGTAATATAAGAAATAAGCAGTGACAATAATAGTGAATCAGAAAAAAGTTTGCCACTAACGCGTTCTCCTGCAATATACTGTCTAAACCATTAAATATGAAACAATATCATGTAGCAAAGAATATAATATATATAAAATGCAACGTCTCTGTGTCTGTCTATCCATTAGTGTACTTATCACTCGAGAATCATTTATATGTTCTCTGGCCAGGTTATCTATAATCTATATAAAATACAACGTCTGTCTGCCTATCTGTCGGTCTATCCGTTAGTGCGCTTATCATTCGAGAAGCACTTATTCGACTTACGTGTTTTTTTTTTTTTAATTCATACATATGTTCTCTGGCCGGGTTATTTATAATCTATAATATATATAAAATACAACGCCTCTCTGTCTGCCTGTCTGTCCGTTAGAGCGCTTACCACTCGAGAACAACTTATCTGATTTACTTGTTTTTTTTTTTTAATCCATACATATGTTCTCTGGCCAGGTTATAAAATAATAATAATCTATATAATGTCGAAACATGGAACCACATTGACTAAATGTGAGAAAGAAGAACCAAAATAATAATAAGCTGACTTGGCTTAGGCCCGTCAGCCAAACATGGAACCACATTGACTAAATGTGAGCAAGAAGAACAAAAACAATAATAATAAAATCAAAAGCAACAACATTAACATCTCAATACAATTGGGGCTCAACACAAACATACACAAAAACATTCAGAAGTCAGTGATTTTGACAACATGTAACTTTGTCAGGTCATTCCTTAATACATAATGGTAAAGTCGTTTGTGCTGACCTGGCTTAGGCCCGTCAGCCAGACATTGACTACATTGACCAAATGTGAGAAAGAAGAGCATCTATATAATGTATGTAAAACGTGACGTCTCTCTGTCTCTCTTTCCGTTAGTGCGCTTATGACGCGAGAAGCACTTATCCGATTTACGTGTTTTTTTTTTAATCCATATATATGTTCTCTGGCCAGGTTATAGGATATATTTTATTACACGAGGTAATATAAGGAATGAGCAGTTACGATAATAGTGAATCATCTCCACGCGAGCGGAGCCGCGGGCACGTCTATACATATATATATTATATATATATATATATATATATAGTATATATATATATATATATATATATATATATATATATATATATATATATATATATATATATATATATATAAATATATATATATGAGGGTGACCGCAAAAAATCGATGTCGGAATTTTGTTCGTCTGGACCCCACAAAACGATTCCCCTTTCCAGATATTGAGATAGCCGAAATTTGAGCTCGATTAAACGACGTTAACCCGTGCCGCTCCTCGCTCAAAGTTTGAAAAAATCCAAATTTTTGGCCAAAAAGCTGACATATGGAGCCATAACTCCAGAACGGTAAATAATACAAATACGCTTAATATCTCAAAAGAAAGCTAATGTTGCTCTTCAAAATTTATATTCTATACATAATTGTTCTTATTTTAAGTCAAACCGAGTTACAACAGCCTTTAGCCCCAAAAACGTGACCTGGTACCAGTAGGAGGCAGTTTGGGAGTATTCTAAGAATTTTACGGGTTTTTACATAATGTGTCTCGGAATTAACATTTTTTTTGTTAAAAAGTATTTTGGAACTCAATTTTCAAACATAAAGAGCCTTTTGTTCAAATTTAATCTTTTATTATATGGGGATTACCTGACTAGTTTACCAAAGAAAGACCCGTTTGACAGGTAAAAAGGAGGGTGAATCTAATTTCTATTTTAGGGATGGTGATTTTACTTCAGCGTACAACCGACCTTTTATTTATTCAGTTTAGTTTCTAAAGTGCCCTTGAGCTGGTTAGATCGATTATTTATTATTATCTAGTGAAGATATTTTAACGTTTTTTTTTTTTAATTTTCCAAGTGTGTGTGTTATTGTTTTTAAAACTATTATAGTATTATTTTAAAAGACATTTGAATACATTTTATTGAAATTAAAGTTTGCAATATATTTTGTTTCATTTTCCAAGTTAACTGTTATTTACCTATTGGCCTCTGAAATGGCATCCACATCAGGTGTACAAAGCCGGACCAAGGATAAAATATTTCTTGTGGGCTATCCCATTCACCAGATCACCGGTTGTAAACTACCATCAAATCTTCAAGTTTGGTGTGCTTTATTTTATAATTTACGTACTGTGAAATTAACTGTAAGAGAATCAGCAAAACTTACAATACGAGAAGTGTTCATTTTTTGGGAGAAAGCTCGAATCCCGACTAAACATGAGCAAGATGCAATTACTAAGCTGGAAAAACGTCACTTCAAAAAGACCGGAAGAAAACATCGAAAACGGCCAAGAACAAATTTAAACAGTTTGTTGAAAAGTTGGATGATCTCTTTGATATTGCTCAACAAGATGCCTTGGCTCTGATGAAATCGGAAGAAGATAAGGCGTTTCTCGTGAAACAGAGGCAGAAGGGCCGCCCAGGTTCCATGACTGGAGTGGATCTCAAGTTGTCTCGAGCTGAAGAAATCAAGGTGCAAAAGGAACTTGCAAAAATGAACCGACAAATCCAAGAAGCAACTTTTGATATTGGTGAGTTTTTTTTTTTATTATTAGTATTCTAAAAAATAGATAAACAAATAAGTAAATAGTTTCATTATAATTGAAAGAAAATTGTACATGACAGCATGATTTGGCATCTTTATGATTGAGTTTATATTTTTTAAATAATACCTTTTGATAATTAGAAGTAGGTAATTTAGTACCTATGTATTAATACTATTCTGCTAAAACGACAAGTTTTTATAGTCTTTTTTTTTCTCTTTCTTTTGTTGCTTCTTAGAGACGGATGATGAAGACAAGTTCGAAGAAGGAGAAGAAGACACTGAAAAGGACAGCATCTACCGGAACTTGAGAACTTGGAGGAAATGGACATCCCTGAAGAAGCTGCAGAAGATCCAGGACCATCTGAGAGCAAGAGGATGAAAGTTTCATTTGCAAGGGGCGTTAAAGAGATTTTAAACATGAAATTGTCCATTTTATTAGATCGATGTAAGGTATCCGACAGAAATGCCACGAGAATTTTAATAGCTACTCTAGAAGCACTAAACCTTGACCCTCTTGAGTACAAAGTCTCGAAAACTTTATTACATGATAGAAGGCAAATGTTCAGAGAACAATATAATAAAAAAATTTTTGATAAAGTAAACATTCCTGAAAAAGAGCCCGTGGTTGTCCATTGGGACGATAAACTTTTACCGGGTGTTTTAAAAAATGAACAATGTGAGCGAATAGCTATAGCTATTTCATATGGCGAAAAGGAACAGCTGCTGGGAGTTCCTGTAACAGCAAACAGCTCTGGAGAGGAGCAAGCCGTAGCCGTATATGAATGCCTACATGAATGGGGTCTTCTCAACACCGTTAAGGCGATGTGCTTCGACACTACAGCATCCAATACGGGAAGGAGCATGCTCAAAGGAGCATGCGTCACCATATTGGTTAAGAGGCGTATTCGCAAAAATGTTAGGAAGAGAATTTTTGTTATACCTAGACAAAGGAAAATTGCCGTCACCATATCTTGGAAATTCTGAATTCGAGACCAAATTTAAGAGGCGTGGTTCCTGTTTAGACCTAGTTTTTAAAATTTATTGTAAAGGCTTGGTTCAATGATGTCTAAAGAAGAAAAAGCTCATCTTGTAGCTTGGTTCCTCCAAAAGCTCATTTTGTACCAAAGCAAGATTTAGGTATTTTGCATAGTCTGTTAGACTATAAAGAATGTGACAACGACGTTGCAGAAATAGCCCTGACCAAATTTTCGAACCATTTGTGGTATTTGAATGCAAAGTTGGTGGGATTGTGAGACAAAAATTAAGAAGTGACAGAGAAGTCACTGTTTTGGATTATATTAAGTATATATTTAAAAAAATAAATAATAATAAAGTTGTTTGATGCTATCTCTTGGGTCAAAAACTTTTGAACCTTACTATGAATATTTTTAAAGTTTATTTTATGTCTGTTGCTTACGCATTCTTAAAAAATTTACCACCAAAGGCAATAAATACAAAACTGTAACCAAACTTATAATGATTCAAAAATTACAGGTTACTAATCACATTTCTACAGTTTTATCTCAAATAATGTGGTATATTGATAGCTAAAACCTGATTATATATTAACCTTTTTTTTTAATGAAACAAAAATTGTCAAATATTAGGATAGTCTTTATATAAAAATTAACTCTCCATTTTTTATAATGCTACCGACAATTGTGTCTAAAAAACTGTATTTTTTTTAAATTATTTTTATTTAATAATTACTAGCCATAATGCTACTCCTCTGTAATGCCTTTACCTAATCTGCTTTTTTATCAACAATTTCTGATTTGGGCGTTCTGTACACGAAGGCAGCAATCATTACAGAAGAACTTAAAAATGTGTTTATTGTAAAGTTAAGTAGCAATGTTAAGTCTGCTGACTCCACAGTTATGGTAAACACTCTTGCTGAAAAAAGGAAAAAATATATAATGGTTGTTAGAAATAAGTAAAAAAAACGTTGCAGAATTTATTGCTAAAAACCATAATTGCAGAGAAGGAGGTGATATGAGCAATTGTTCACCTAACGATAATTTTCAAATGGTATGTATAACATAATTTTTGAATTCGAGATACACTTTATCAATTTTTGATTCTAAAATATGATGCTTAAGATTTTCATAAGAAAAATTCTATTAATCAATCAATAAATACTTACTGAAATTTGTGAACGCTGAAATAAACCAAGTCAATATACGGACAGATTGAGCATTTTTTGTTCTTAGAATTTCAACTAACTGAACTACTTTGGAGCTAGCCCCAATTGGAGTACACAGTGGCTAAAAAAAGGAAGCTAGTCAAAAAATATAAAAGAAAAAAACACATGTATCTTGATTTTAAGTGTTCTGTACAGAATACTTATAAGATCACTTCGGTAAATGTCTGTCCGTCTGTCACCTTCATTTTCTCCGAAACTATATGACATAGAAAATTGAAATCTGGCACTAAAATAGGAATGGCCTCATCAGAGCTGTGTAGTTTTGAAAGTTAAATTTTGGTTTACGGGGAAGTGAAAAAAAAATTACCAGCTCATTGAGCGGGGTGTCAAATGAAAGTTTGTAACACGAGTTCAAAAAATATATAAAATGTAATACTAATACACTTTTCTTTGTATTATTTTTTTAAAAAATGCGAAAAATCTCTGTCCTTCCCTATTCTCGAAAAGTACTGATTAAAAAATTTTGAAGAAATTCTGGAATATTCTCCAGAGGGTGCAGATTAAACGAAAATTACTAGGAGTGTGCATTAACTTTAATAAAAAACAAAAATTTCAAAGTCATCAGTTTTCAGTAGAGATCGGAAAAAAAAACTTTGTTGAAAACTCATTTGGGATGTGTTTTGTGAAGTCACTGATCATTTTATACTTCCATAACAAAATTTTTATTTGAAAAGCAATCAACATATGGAACACTAATTGCCAGTTTTTTATTCAGGATCATATAAATAACATAAGAAAAGTCAAGTTTAGGATTAAAAGTAAAATAAAATTTAGGGATAAAATAGTATAAAATATAAAACAAGTCTCAAAGACCTATCACAAAGTAACATTCAAAGTACATATGTTAACTCTTAAATTTCATAAATTCTGCTATCTTACAAAAATGCACACGCAAATATACATATACATATATATATATATATATATATATATATATATATATATATATATATATATATATATATATATAGTATAGTTCCTGCAAAAAAAAACATGTCAACTCTGCCAAATCCCCCTTACAGCCCGGACCTCTCACCATCTGTTTTTTTTCCCCATGCCTAAAGTCCAACACAAAAGGACAATATTTTAGGATCATTAAGAACATGCAAGCGATACCAGTTTTTACTCTGGAGGCTTTTTACAGGCATATTACATGGATAGTGCTAACGTCTTCCAAGTAATAACTTAATAATATTTCTTATCTAATAGTGAAAATAGTTTCTTCTTGACATTAACTTTTTACTTAGAACCATGATATGTACTTCTTTGTATCTACCATATATTTATAAACCTTTCCCATAATTCCTAATTTTTTCTCACTTTTTTATGATAGTTGAAAATTTTTAATTGTGTTCATATTAATTACAAATAAATATTAAAATATATAAAATTAGGAGAAATAATCTATTGGAATTTTAATCTCTTGGCAAACAAACTATCATATGACATGCATTGTCAGTAAATAAAGTGCAAATTCATAATAAATAAATAAATATATATATATATATATATATATATATATATATATATATATATATATATATATATATATATATATATATATATATATATATCGTTTTTTGATCCCACCATTACAGACGATGAAAAGTTGTTAATGGCTAATAAATTGCTCAGTAGCACAGACGAACCATAACAGCACGCTAGGGTTGTAAATCCAAAAGTTAGGAAAGAAAACTTAAAAGAGGTAGTTGATTTACTTACCAAAGAAACGTTTACATTCTTTGACCAATTTAATATAAAAACAGATTTCCTAAGACAACATCCAAACACCTGGCCTCAAAATAATGACTTCCAAGAAGGATTGGAAATTGTCAAAACATTAAAAAGTAGTTAATGATATGGCTGAGCGTGGTGTTAAATTAATAACCGACTTTAACGACTTTCTGACAAAAGATGAAGACCAAAAGCAATATGTCCTGCAAGTTGTAAGTAAATGCCGAGCATTATATCCTGACGTTTCAAAAACTACTTTAACAAAAGCTCTAGAATAGATTAGATAACTATGTAAAATTATCAACTCATGTAGGTACTACGTCTGTATCTTTTCTGTGTCTGTTTTGTATGTATTATATACCTAATTTTTATATTTTAAAATAAAAAATGTCATTACTTGTTTTTTTTTATTATGTTTCTACTTTAAACTCAAAAATATACCAAAAAAGGCAAAATTTATCACTTAATAACAAAATATACGAAGTATGCTCCTAGTGGTACCAGGTCACGTTTTTGGGGCTAAAGGCTGTTGTAACTCGGTTTGACTTAAAATAACAACAATTATGTATAGAATATAAATTTTGAAGAACAACATTAGCTTTCTTTTGAGATATTAAGCGTGTTTCTATTATTTACCTTTCTGGAGTTATGGCTCCATATGTCAGCTTTTTGGCCAAAAATTTGGATTTTTTCAAATTTTGAGCGGCGAGCGGCACGGGTTAACGTCGTTTAATCGAGCTCAAATTTCGGCTATCTCAATATCTGGAAAGGGGAATCGTTTTGTGGGGTCCAGACGAACAAGATTCCGACATTTTTTTCCCCCTCTATGAGATCCGGTCACTCTAATATATATATATATATATATATATATATATATATATATATATATATATATATATATATATATATATATATATATGCATCGCCATTTTTTAAAATATATAATGAATTGGATTTTTTTGAGACTTCGTTTCAGTCATTGCTTGCTATTGTTGTGTGTGTAGAACTACTTAAAATATGTGTAATTTATTGTACCTGTTACGTCCATGTTTATTTTGACACCAATGGGATCTTTTAACAACAAAATAATACATACAAAAATATTTTTTTTACCAATTTTCATTATGAAGATGAACTATAAATTAGAAAACCTACGTCAATAAGCATAAAATGTACAATATTGTGGGATAAGGTCAAAGTAGTATCTAAATAAAAAAATAATTAATAATATAGTTATATAATATAAATTGAACTTAAAGACAAGAACATTATTATTACATTTAGATATTACATATTATACATGGTATTACACCTACATTCATTGTCTTCTAATTAATGCAGTATTCAACGAATAAGGAAGCTACACTGGCTACATATTCCTTATTAGGCGATCAAAATATACTTAATACAAATTATAACTTTAGACTCCATTGCGAATACTTTCAATGTATGAAACGACGTGACTTTGTAAGAGAGGAACAATTTAAATGAAAATATATAAAAACTGCTGGACAAAAAATTTAATAATATTAAACTTTGTAATTTGTGTAAAACAAGACATAATTAATGGTTTTTTCAAAATTTTTATGAAATTTTATTTTTGCTATTCTAGTTTAGTACATATACATATATATATATATATATATATATATATATATATATATATATATATATATATATATATATATAATACATTAAAATTCCGGGTTTCAATCCGTTCGTCTAACAATGAATTTGCACGACGTTTCGCCAAAATTTCATTTGGCATTTTCAAGTGCTCCCGCTGCTGCTGCTACTCGATACTGTGATCTTGCTGCTGCCGCTCGAAGCTAACTGTTAATTTTTGGCGAAACGTCATGCAAATTCATTGTTAGACGAACGGATTGAAAACCCGGAATTTTAATGTATTACATTCCACCATCCATGAAAACCTCTATTGTAATATATATATATATATATATATATATATATATATATATATATATATATATATATATATATATATATACATATATATATATATATATATATATATATATATATATATATATATATATATATATATGTATATATAAGACTGGAATAGCACTGTGTAGAAGATGGAGATTTGTAAAGAAAGAAATTTGAAAAACCATTAATTATGTCTTGTTTTGCACAAACTACAAATTTTTAGTCCAACATTTTTTGTATATTATATATATATATATATATATATATATATATATATATATATATATATATATATATATATATGTAGATATATATATATATATATATATATATATATATATATATATATATATATATGTATATATGTATATATATATATATATATATATATATATATATATATATATATATATATATATATATGTATATATATATATATATGTATATATATATATATATATATATATATATATATATATATATATATATATATATTATTAGTGTGGATCGAATTTTTTTTTTAAAAGTTACCCCCATTCAAAAATTTTAGTTTTTTGTGAATAATTACTAGTCGAAATTTTATTGAATTTGGTGGACATCTGTGCCTCCAACCCTAAACCCCAAATAGATTTATTCTTTAAATTTCGAAGAAAAAATATAAAATTCTACTTCATTATGATATAAATATTATAAAAAATTCTTACGGACCTAGACTTGAAACTGAAAAACTCGTAAAACTTAACCTAAAAAGATTGAAAATGCAGAACTTAATGTCTGTAACATATGACATAAAAAATTATGAATAGCCAGATTTTGTGACCAAGGAATGTAATATATACTTTTAAATCAACAAACAATATATTAAACATTTTAAATTCAATATTTAAAGAACAAATCTATTTGAGGTTACGGTTCGAGCCATAGATGACGCTCAAATTTAATAAAATTTGTACCTTTTGTTATTCACAAATAATAGAAATTTTTCAGGGGGGTAATTTAAAAAAGAAATTTCGATTCACTATAATATTACTATATATATATATATATATATATATATATATATATATATATATATATATATATATATATATATATATATATATATATATATATATATATATATATATATATATATATATATATATATATATATATATATATATATATATATATATATATATATATATATATATATATATATATATATATATATATATAAGGAATATTTTTCCTACTTATCTGTTTAATGACAATTACTGAAATAATTCTCTGAAACGCGTCAGCGGTTAACAACAGTCCATAAAATTTAGCGCAGAAGAAGAAGAAACTACGAAATTTCTATCATTAAATCTTTTTAAAAAAGTAAACAATAAATTTGTAGTATAATTTTATAAAAAGGCGGCTCATACAAATAGATAATAAAATTCATTCTTTAATTGTTAGAAGTTGACATGATAAAGTTAAAATAATTTGTAAAGAAAATAATTTCTGAAAGAAAAATATATTTATAAAATAATTGACAAAATTACTATACCATATATTCTTGGCTTCTCCAGGATTTGGTTAATGGAATAGGAGATAATTTTAATATAAAAATAATATAGATAATAATAAGATACCTTTAAACCAATATTATCAATAAATAAATATGTGGTTTAACGTAAAACAACTTAAAATAGGCAAAAAGCCCATATTTAAGCAGTCTACCCACTGTTTTCTTATTCGTCCATCCATCCCGAGACGCGTTTCGCCGTATCACGGCTCATCAGTCGGGCTAGGATCGACGAAGAAGAGAACAGAATTTTAAGTACTTTATTCCGGCACTTACAACACTTACGGTACAATTCGTTGTATCTTACCCCAATAAATAAATAATTTAACAAAACTAAAAGATAAATAAAATGATTTATGCAAAACATCCTGTAAATGTAAAAAGATGTCTGTGGTGTGACATTAGACGTTATCATATAGAATATAAAAATGCATTAAAAACAAGAAATATCAAGAATCTAATAATTGCCAACTTGCTTTTGATGAGGTCAAAATGAGGAGGTATTATTCGAATATAATATCTAGGGAATCGCTCGCTACTATTATGTTCACTTTAGTCACACTTGTTTAAATTCTTAGAGAAGAAGCACAAGTATACAATGCAAAAACTAATTAGTACTAACTTTTGTTTCTATAGTTTTGTCTCATGTATTTATCTTAAAAAATAAAAAATAAACAAAAACAAAGAATAACTTTCTTTGTAAAATTTGTAGCGAGTACCTCAAAAATCATGGAACTTGCATATAGTTACGCACAGATTCCTCAACTTCATTAACTGGAAAAATCAAATCAATTAATATCCACTAAGAGTTCTAATACATGTATTTTCTGATAATTAGAAGCATATTGAATAGACCAGAAACCCCAAAAGACATATTAGTTTGAAAACGGTATTTGTTATGCAAGAAACAATTAAAATTTTTAGTATAAATAACGCATTATTAATTGTGTGTAATAAAAACTCAGGAACGCTGAGTTGGATCTTCATTTAGAAAAAATATAATCTTCAGTCAGCATTTAGAAAAATTGCCTGTTTTCGCGGAAAATTAATGTTTTTCGGTTAAGAAAAAAAATTCTGCTTTTTACTAATTAGTTATCATAAATTACCGAAGGTAATTGAACTCATAGCTAAGGCCTTAAAATTGCTAATTATTGTTTGAATTTATTTCCTTTCGTTGAAGCAAGATCTCTTTTAATATTGTATCATTTTAGTAGAATGGAAGGTTACTATTTCAGATTTAAGAATTCTAGGGACCTGAATAGCTACGTTCTTAACATCTTTATTACCAGTGAGGCTCAAAAAGAATAGGTGCCAAAAACAATATAGGTTGCCACTACTAGTAATACTACACATAAATAAGTTACATATCATGAGATTAATTAGTCGTTACTACACAACAGGTGCAAATGAAAGATCATTCAGGTATATGCGCCGACATCAGACAGCGAGGAAGAAGAAATTGACCAATTCTAAGAATATATAAATAAAGCATTGCTACACCATAAAACAAGATATATCATAATAATCGGTAACTTCAATACCAAAATTGGGAAACCAGCGAATTCAAATGAGAAGAGTGTCGGGAAGTTTGGTTTGGGTACGAGGAACAGCAGAGGAGAAATGTTATTAAATTTTGTAAATGAAAATAACTTGTACATTATGAATACATTTTTTTAAAACCCATAACATAGGCGATGGACATGGCAAAGCCCAAATGGTATGACAAAAACGAAATTGATGATGTTTTATCAAATGACAAGAATATTGTAATCGACACAATAGTCCTGAACACGATAAGCATTGGCTGTGACCATCGGATGCTCAGAGCAAAAATAAGAATAAATCTTAATCCAGAGAGACCTAAATTGATAATGTATACAAAGCTAAACACACAGAAATAATAAAGCAAAACACAAATGAATATCGACAAGCGTTGGAAAATCATATAAAACACATAAGTTACCAACAGTCAAAATCTTATCAAACAGAGAAGACTATTAAGAAATGATCCTACACATGGCAGATTAGAATTGGCAGAAATAGACAAAAAAATTAAGAAAAAGATCAGAGAAGACGTCAGACTGTACAGAAATTCGAAAATAGGAGAAAATTTAAAAGAGGGAAAAAGTTTGAGACATCTAAACAAATAAATGAATGAAGGGAGACATCAAATAATAAAAATAATAAATAACGATAACCAAGAGATAGCACAAATTAATGAGATAAAGGGAGCCACAGAGAAATATTATCAAACACTATATAACACGAAAATATCACCACCGCCCGGAAAAAGAAGAAGGAAATAGAGTGATAATAAGAAATGTGGGATGTGAAGAAATTCTCGATGTAGCAATGGATGAAATAATGAACGCCCTACAACATATGCACAGCAACAAAAAACCAGGGGACGATGAAATACCTATAGAAATAATAAAGTATGGAGGGGCATCGATAATACAAACTCTTCAAGCTCTATTTAACAGATGCCTAATAGAAAGTAAAATACCAACTCCTTGGGTAAGCGCCTTGATTGTGCTTATTTTTAAAAAGGGGAACAAATTTAAATTGGAGAATTACAGACCGATCAGCCTGTTATCGGTATTATACAAAATCTTCACTAGAATCATAACATATAGATTAACGAACAAATTAGACTGCTATCAACCACGCGAACAAGCGAGATTTAGACGGGGATACAGTACTTTGGACCATCTTCAAACAATTAGATTACTAGTGGAAAAAGCAAATTAATATAAGGTCACCTTGTAGATAGCTATGTTTGACTACGAAAAACATTTGATTCCGTAGAGATATGGGCAGTCCTTGACGCCTTAAGTAGCTGCAGAGTCGATGAAAGATACACAACTCTTGAATACATACATAAAAATGCAACATCATGAAAAATGCTTGAAGAAAAAACAAATAAAATCAAAATTAAAAGAGAAATTAGACAAGGCGACTCGATATCCCCAAAGCTGTTCACGTTGATTCTAGAAGACATGTTCAAATCGATAAAGTGGGAAAATAGGGTAATACTAATGGAGGGTGAACGATTAAATCACTTAAGTTTCGCAGATGATGTCACTCTGATCGCCAGCACAAAAAAAGCATGGCAAGAAATTCTGATGGAGTTAAAGTCTCGAGAAATAGGTCTAAAAATATGCTTCACCAGAACACAAAAGATGCAGAGGTAGACAGACCACAGACAAGATGGACGGACGACATAAAAAAATTAGCAGGATGCAAAAACTTGGAGAGGCTTATATCCGACTATGGATAAAATAAGCTAATGATGATGATGATGCTGATAATGACACGACAGGTATGACTACTACACCAAATACTTCATTTTTGCATTCGACGAGCGATTTGCTAACTAAACTCGAAGATTGGTCAGTCAGTCATTATGTATAGTGTCATTATGCCAATAAATTACAACGTTACTAATAATAAAATAAAGTCATATTTTAAATATTTTATAAAAGCGCCCGTTATTATTTGACTATACACGATCATTATAAATAAAAAATATCTGGCATACATGACAGCTATGGCATTCAGAACATTCCAGCTTATAGTCTCTTGATTTTGTAAGCCTTGGCGTTCTCTCTCTAATATTAATTAATAAGGCTGAAAGTTAACCTATTTCATTCCAGAAATAGACTCAGTAAACATGAAAGAGAAACCACAGAAATTAGTAGTACTAACTTATACACAAATAAAATAACGGAGTAGTTATAAGGTATTACAGAAGATTATTTGTGGAATTATTCCTCCTTCTCCCTACAAATCTCAGTTATCTCCTCTTAAACTAAAATATTTCCATCCTCCTCCCGATAAACCTGAGTCACTATTTGTCTCTCTGAAATACCTCCTCGTAATAGCGATAAGCATAAAAGTATATAGTAGACCGGAATGGATTAATTATTACAAAGATATGATAAATTTATATACAGTTGGTGTAGAAATCTGTGTGCGTTATTTTTATCTAAACTCTAAATGTACTAGAATTTGTAAAAGAATTAACCAGAAATGGATTTTATGCAGAATTTGTAAGTTTAAGAAGCCACATGCAAGATCCAGTTTGCTAGAACTTACCATTATCGTTATCAGTGTCACTGACAAAGAACTTTCAGTGTAGAGTATTTACCATGGAGGAATTAGTGGAAGCAATGTATTAATAGTATGTCAGATGCTAGTTCCAGATTCTATGCTTTGGACAGTGAAGAAACTGAAGCTCAAATTTGATCATTATATCTTGAACTAATGGACAATTTGCTATGTTAAAAAACAGTACAAGCGTGTAAGGACTTCCGAAAATCAAAGACTTACCAAAGTTACTACTAAAGTTTAAATAATTAGAACATGAAAACATTGCATTAATGAGAAGCTGTTTGAAATAAGTAAATAAATTGTTTATAAGTAAGAGGCTTACTGAAATATAAATAAAATAATGACAAATACATTTAAAGTATTTTAACCATTCAAAAAAGGATCATACATAAAAAATAATATGATGATAAGACATAGATTAATGGCAGGTTTAAGTAAAATACATATTTTGGTGTTAAGACTCTTAATGTTGGTTCGTCAACTCAATTACAGGTTTAGATAAATATTTGTAGTGTTCCATACGGAACACTTATAAGACCATCTTGGTGTCCGTCTGTCTGTCTGTCTGTCACACCCGATTTTCTTCGAAACTATTTCACATAGAAGGTTGAAATTTGGCATTAATATAGGAATTGATGGCCTCATCAGAGCCGTGTAGTTTTGAAAGTTAAATTTTGACTTCAGCGGTTAGTTTTAGGCAGTAAAATCGAAAGAGGAAAAAAAATTACTAGGTCATCGAGTGGGGTGTCAAATGAAAGCTTGTGAAAACAAATATATAATGTAATACTTGAGCACACTTGTCTTTGTATTATTTTTAAAAATGTGCGAAAAATCGCTTATCTCGAAAAGTACTGATCAAAAAATTTTAAAAATTCTGGAATATTCTCTACAGGGTGTAGATTGAACAAAAATTATCACGGGAGCATTACCTAATTCATTTGGTATATAAAAAAAAACAGAAATTTCAAGTTTATCAGTTTTCAGTAAAGATCGGAAGAAAACTATATTGAAAACTCATTTGGGATGTGTTTTGTGAAGTCACTGATCATTTTATACTTTTGTAACAAAATTTTTTATATTAAAAGCAATCAACGTACGGAACACTAATTGCGCAAGTTCAACTTGCACTTGACCGGTTTTTTATTTAACATAGTTTTCCTTTTCATTTCCCTTAACATAAACGAAATAGTGTGTCATCGATAAGTTTGTTTAAAATATCCGCAAAACAATAAGTCCCATTAAGGCAGTGTTGATAATTTAGTAGACAAATTGCTTGTTTATGTAATTCTGGAGAAGGTCAATTTAAAGGTGTTCCATCATAAGCAGTTCTTCGAAATAATTTTATTTTTTTGATCTTTGAATCCTTGTACATCCATGATAAGTCTTCTATGCATGATCATAGAAATCCTAATTTCTGAATCATAAACTTGCTTGAATAATAATCTTTCTCTGGAACATTATTATATTACTTTTTCAAGTTCTTCTAATTTCTTAACAAAACACTTTATCCTGTAGTGAGATGTTTCCTACGCTTTTGGAATTAGAAAATATGGTTAATTATCATGTAATGTAAAATAATAAAAACTAGAATTTATGTATATTAAATATGTTAACTAATTAAGTTCAAGAGTGAAACTTGAGTTCAAATCATTTTCATCAAAGAATTATAGTTAAATACTGTATCATGTATGAGAATATAGGCTGTTGTTTTAGCTGGAATTTTTCCTTTTGCTTCGAATTGAATTCTGAGTTTTACCGAACTACTTTGCAGTCTCTGATTGTGACTAGTTAATATAGACAAAAGCGGTATTAACCTTAAATTCTTTTGGATTAAAGATTGGCTTGACTGGCAAACTATAATATCATCATCATCATCATTAGCTTATTCCATCCGTAGTCGGATGTAAGGCTCCCCAAGTTGTCTCCAATGAGCCCTATTGTTTGCTTTTTTGCATCCGATAATTTAAAATTCAATTCCAATTTAATTCAATTCAATTGAATTATAAAATACTTGATGGAAATTCTAAAATATTTCACATAATGTAGCTAATTTATTAGATATAGTGTCAAGTTGAAGATCATTGTCAATCTTTCAAAAAAATAGATTTTCTAGTTCTCATTGATCAAATTTACTCATCAGTTTTTAACTTGCTACGCCATGGGCTTAAAAAACTATTAAAACATGACGTGGTGTCTCAACCCCCGTAAGGATTTTGACTGGCCAGTTATGTCTGATAGTTTCTAATCAATCTGAATATTCAACTAATTCTCAACTTTCAAAATTAATAAGTATGTCACTATTTTTATCAATAAATTTAGTTGCTAGCTCATGAAAGTTGGTTACAATAAGATGAGGAACTCTCCGGCAAAGCTTGATTATTGTAATTTTAGGTTTTTGATAAGTAGTGAATATCATGGCATTAATATTGTCATTACTTTTAGGAGAATTAGTGATTTCAAAATTATTTTATTATATTTTTCAAAAAATCCTGGGTGTAATTTTAACAATTCCTATAAAATTCATTATAATTTTCTCTCTTGCCTTTGTTTTTGTTTATCCAGCATTTTATAAGTTTGTGCATTCATTCTGGTTATAAGAAATATAACTCTTAAATGTTGAATTGGTACCCACAGTAATATTTTTAACATATAACGTAATTCCTTCAACAAGAATGAGAGGGTGTTATTGATTAATACAGCAATTTTTATTGGAGTGTTATTTTGTTTAGTTACTTGCAATTTCAAATAAATCTCACATTTGCAAAGTAGAGGATACTTTTGTTGTAAAACAATTCTTATTTCATCATTAGGTCCCAGTGTTATAAGATTAAATGGGTTAAAAGAAAGTACTCCTCAGCTGAAGATGGATTCGACAAAAAGAATTTTCTTTGCATTTAAGTATTTCATTGTTATTTAACTCTAAAC
>CM032449.1:99319433-99324968 GCA_019049505.1 Pachyrhynchus sulphureomaculatus | reverse complement strand
TTATAAAACTATTATTTCGTATAAAATAACACAAAATCAACTAAAAACAAAACCAACTAATTATTATTTGTTTGCAAATGCCCGTAAAATTAATTCTTTTTTATTTTAATTATTTTTTATAAACATTTTATTATTTGTATACTGTCACTAAATGCTAATTCCATTAGTTTTTATATTTCATTTCTGAGACTACTTGGAAAATTCCCGGTCTAAGCAAACATGTGGATAACGATATATATGCCAACGAGTGTTTATTTTATAGAGGCTACGTAAAATAAGTTCACTGGTTGATACCTTATCACACTATTGATACTGAATCACTCTTTGATAAAAATTTTCGAGGTGAAGGATTTTGATTTGGGAAATTATTAAAGCAAAGGTAAAATATAATATAAAAAATTAAGAAATAAACATCAGAGAATTTCTCCTACCTTGAGTTGATATATTGTACACTTCCTGAGATACAAGTAGCTATACAACTTAGCGTTTTGAAAATAAGGGTGTCTGTCAACACCCTTATTTTAAAATCATTAAAAAAATAAAAAAAAAATTTATTATTATTATATATAAGTTGTCAATGTAGGTTATACTCCTCGAGAAAATTTTAACTGGTTGTTTATATAGCTTAGTGTCTGTCATAAGGTTGTCAATTATCCTTATTTAGAAATTTAAAAAAATATATATGAAGAAAACTCGCAACACTGTTCTAGAGTGTATTACATTTGTCAAAACTGAAGGTGAAACAAATTCTCTGAGTACGTTTTTTTAATTTTATTATTGATTTTTAATTAAGGGTAGTTTACACCCTTACTAAGGTTTTCAATCATTTTTTCAAAGGCGCAAAACTAGATAACCACTAGGTAAAATGTCTCAAGGCGTATATCAAACTCAAGATTTGTCTGTGTATATTTTTTGATTTTATTAATGATTTTATAATTGGGCTGATTGACACTATTATCAAGGATTCAAGACATATATATGCTAGTTAACGTATGAGGTATACACTGTATCAACCTCAGGGTGAGAGAAATTCTCTGTATAGGTACTTTAGTTTTTTTTTTTATTTCATATTCATATTTTGCTTTCTGAGTATCTTACCTCCTCATCAAGGCCATCAAAAATTCTAAATTAAATTTCTCAACTCAAAACCCTGCTGCATGTAAAATTTATGGATCAAATAGTGGTTAAGCATCAACCGGTGAACTTACTATGTGTACCCTCTATAAAATGTTTACTTGTTAACATATTCGAATCATTTCAATTTTGACAGTTACTTACTGATTTTAAAATATTTAAAATTCAAAAGCGATTTATTAACATACCAGTACTAAATTATTACGGGAAAAGTACGATACCAGACATATTTTTTTTGAAGTCACTGTTGATTTCGGAATACCCTAATTACGTTTACAATAAACAAATACAATCAACTCTTCGCATGTTGTAGCCGATATTTGCATAAATATTTTTTGTATTACTTACTTAGATCGCGCATTTTTCCAGACTTATTTTCGACTGTTTATGGTGTTTTACAATTATTTTTAAAATATAATTTTGAGTTTAGTGTAATGAATTTTATGTCAACAGTTTAACTTTGGATACAAATTTATGTAATCATTTATCTAATTTTAATTTAATTTATTTGTACTAATTAATATATAGTTAATTAATTTTAACTTGAATTTTAGCTAATATTACGTTAACTTATCTAAACTGTCCCTCAATATTTTTTTATTTTTTCTCGTTAAACATATATTGTTACGTAAAATTTCGGGTAAAATGAGGCAAATTGGTCTCATAATTGTTAATTTAATTTCGTATATACTTTTTTACATTGCAGGTTTAAATTTCAAACTTTACGAATAGGTGACTTAAGCCCATTTCATAAACCGTCTGAGTCACTAATTGGTCTAACTTTAAAACTAGGCCAAGTTAGCAGTTTAGGGCTTTAAATTGATAGAAGCACAAGTCAACTAAAGTCATGAGGCTGTCCAATTTAAGACCAGAAAATTAATTTTATTTATGATTAAACTGTTAATCTCTGCTCTGTTAGAATGCTAAAAACTTATATTTCCTTACTACTCCAAGGTCTTAACTCTTTGTTTTTATATCAAATTTTCTTATGGTGACGCATAATTTCACAAAAAATAAAAGTCAACTCGTCTACTAAAGATTTTAGACTCCATAGCAACTAGGCTGGGTCTAATTTTTGTGAATTTGGCTGACAGAAAACTAGTTCCAGATTTAGTGAAATGTTTTAAAGGTAATTCTATATTTCAAATTTTTCGGTAACAAAAACACTAACTTCTCTTACTTGAAATGAAATAATATGATACTTCAAAGTTCTAAAAAGTAGTAATTATATATCAAACTATATGAAGAAGCACTGCTTTTTGTTTTATATTACAGTCCATTCATATCTAATCAATGCCCATATCTAATTTAAAAAGTACATATGAATAAGACTCATTTGTCAATCATAATAATGCTTTTAAAGAGCGTTAGGTTTTACAGTACTTATTCTATGTATATCATGAAGTTGGGAATTACCAACGAACTATAGAATTTGACAACAAACGAGTTTCCTCTTATTGACCGATTTTCCAAAAAAAAGAAAAACTTTAACTACTTTATATATATATATATATATATATATATATATATATATATATATATATATATATATATATATATATTATATATATATATACATACATACATACATACTATATATATATATATATATATATATATATATATATATATATATATATATATATATATATATATATATATATATATATATATATATATATTATATATATATATATATATACATATATATATATATATATTATATATATATATATATATATATATATATATATTATATATATATATATATATATATATATTATATATATATATATATATATATATATATATATATATGTATATATATATATATATATATATATATATATATATATATATATATATATATATGTATGTTATATAATATATATATATATATATATATATGTATATATATATATATATATATATATATATATATATATATATAGATATATATATATATATATGTATATATATATATATATATATATATATATATATATATACATATATATATGTATATATATATATATATATATATATATATATATATATATATATATATATACATTATATATATATATATATATAATATATATATATATATACATATATATATATATATATATATATATATATATATATATATATACATATATATATATATATATGTATATATATATATATATATATATATATATATATATATATATACGTATATATATATATATACGTATTACAGTAATACCCGCTTTACGCGAGGGATACGTTCCGAAAAAAATCGCGTTAACTGAAATTCGCGTATATCGAGGTTTATGATTAAACATAGTCAAAATTTAATACAAAAAAATACAAATCATTTTAATCAATCACTTTAATTCTAAAACACTTTATGCAATACATACTCTTATTTTTTTACGGAAAAAAAAATACATCTATTGTCTTTTGGGTAACGTTTTTGTTTACGTTCTTGTAAAATACGTTCATAACACCCAACACTGTTTTTAATTGTTTGACACACGGTCAAGACACGGTCATCATTATTGTCTATACTCTGCAATATGTCCAAACCTGAATAAATTTTTGAAAGTGCATTTTGTATTTCCCCTGAAGATAAAACTTTCTCTTCTACTTGTTCTTCCTCATCGTAGATAGGATTATTCTGTAACTCGATCAGATCTTCATTGCTAATAGGATCGTCGTGCGTTGCTACAAGTTCTACGAGATCTTCTACCGTGACATCTTCAAGTTCAGACCCTCAATCATTGCAGCAATGTCTTCAAGCACTTGTCTCTGCATCTGGACAATTCTTCTAGGTGCTTCCACTACATCTGGCCAAAGATTACGCCACACCCCATTCATACAACTCATTTTAACTTCCTTCCAAGCCTCTTCTATGTTGTGAATAGACTTCATAATGTTGTATGACTTCCACCACTCTCGCATAGACTGTCTTCCTTCCCGTCAGTTTCATGAATTAGTTGGCTAAAAGTGCGGCGATGGTAATAAGCTTTGAAGTTTGCTATTGCTCCCTGGTCCATAGGTTGTAATATTGACGTAGTGTTTGGTGGAAGGAACTTTACGTACACTTTTAAGTCTCTGGGCGTATCAAGTGAGGTTGGATGTCCTGGGGCATTGTCTAAGAGTAATATAACTTTAGGTTCAAGCCCATTTCTGTCACAGTATGATTTGACTGATGGGCAAAAACTATTAGAATACCATTCTTGAAAAATTTCCCGTGTAACCCACGCCTTTCTGTTTGATCGCCACACAACTGGTAGACTTGTCTTGTCTGTGCCTCGCATTGCACGGGGTGTTTCTGAATGGTACACTAGTAAAGGTTTCAGTTTGAAATCACCAGTGGCATTACCACCCAGCAGAAGTGTTAGTCGATCTTTCGCAGCTTTGAAACCACTGGCTTGACGTTCTTCCTTAGAAATGAATGTTCGAGATGGCATTTTTTTCCAGTAAAGTGCGGTCTCATCAACATTGAAGATGAGACAAGCAGGAATTTTCTCTCGTCTAACGAAGTCTTGAAACTTGTCTGGAAACTCAGCTGCAGCTTGAATGTCCGCGCTGGCCGCCTCGCCTGTTATGTGGATATTGTGAAGATTAGAACGCTGCTTGAACCGATGGAACCAGCCTCTGCTGGCAGCAAAAGTCGGAGTGGCACTCCCTTCTCCTTCTTTTGTTTTCAGCATCTCATACAAAGATTTTGCTTTTGTGCATATGAGATCTTGACTTAGTGGTGTGTTCTTCTTATTCAAATCTTCGATCCAGACTGACAGTAATTTCTCCATTCTTTCTAAGATAGATGATCTCGAACGAGAAAGTTTTGTTGCACTTATAGGTGTTGAACCTTCGCTGGAGATTTTAATTTTTTCCCGATTTTTTATAAATCGTTCTCACAGTCGATTCTGAGAGTCCAAAATCTCTCCCAACAATTGTTGCTTTGCCTCCATTTTCCATTCTTCTTAACACTTTCATCTTCAATTCCAAAGTGACGCTTTTACGCTCTTTTTTCTTTACAGGCGGCATTTTTAACGTAGGGTTAAATTATGTATGTATGTATCTCCAATAAATATTAAAACAAAACTGCCAGCCGACCGAACTAACATTACGGAACAAATGAACACACGAAACGAACGAGGAAATCCCCATAGAACAAAGTCGAAGGACAGGGAATTCCCAATTCTTCAAAGAGAATATTCAGAGAAAGCGGGGATCCCCCCGCGACCATAGAGAAGTTAATGACTACATGAGCGCGAAATTTGAAATTCGCGTTTATAGTGAAACCGCGCGTAACGGGGTCGCGCTAAGCGGGGTATTACTGTATATATATATATATATATATATATATATATATATATATATATATATATATATATATATATATAT
>CM032449.1:99301933-99316933 GCA_019049505.1 Pachyrhynchus sulphureomaculatus | reverse complement strand
ACATAGTCAAAATAAGCAATCATTAATAAAATGTTTTCATATATATTATAATTTCCACGTAATTTATTAGATTTAATATAAAAAAATATTTTCCAATGTAATTAAATTACTGCGAACCTATAAATTGCATGAAAAAATGTTACCCAGTTTTTGACATGAATTTTTGTGCTCTTTCTCTTGTTTGGCGTTTTTAGATTTTTGTCGATCCAACAAAAATTTGCGACGATACAAAACAGTTTTTCGTCATGCAGAAACTTTTATCGAGAATAAAACCTTTTGAGAAAAAAAACATGTCGCCATATTATATGTATTTTACTGTTAACTGTTTTTGTCACGTGTCCACGTTGATTACACGGTACAATACAATTGTTTGCTTTGCGGTCGCTTAGGGTAAATTTGATAATATTTTTTCTACTTACGAAATTACTTATCGTCTAGTCCTCGAGATTTTCGTAAACTATGCAATTACACTGAAGGTTTCAAATAAAGTCGTCTGGATATGACGTATAAATTCGAGGAAACATTGAATATTTAGGAGAAATTGGTAAATTTCATACTGGGTCCTTTTAAAGTTCCGTCCGAATTCATTTTCTGCAGAAGAAATACCATGGGAATGATCCGATCCAACCTTGGAGCTAGATAAAGACCAGAAAATTGTTGTATGTATTATTAACTAGAGGACATAACAATCATATAAATTAAAGGCCACTGCTTTACGAAATAACATCCTCTAATTTATATAATTAAAAAACAAGTTGTTGTAATCGGAGGTCTTATTTTACTTTCTATGCCTTATGATAATTTTTATTTGTCTATTATTCGCTAGAAGGAGGCAGAATTGTGATATAGATTTTGATATAGATTTCGTGCTCTTGGTTAGACATGAAATCGTGACTCTTGGCATTAACCCGTGTCCATTTGGAGTACTATAACTTTATCAAGAAGTTACTCCAAAAAGACTCGGTTTATTCCCAAGAGCCATCACGCTAGTAACCAAACCACTTAGTTAAAAATTTAATGTTGAAGTTAATAAAATAATATGGGTTTGGCAACTTAAGAATAAATGATCAAATAGGAAAATATGTAGCAGTAAAGACACAAATATACTACTCGTAAAATAAAAAAAAGTTTCTTGATGCGGCATATTTAGGAAAACCCAGAGACGAATACCTGAAATAATTATTTCGTCCCCACAGGTATCCGGAAACTTAAGATATAAAAAATGTCTACAAATAACCTTTTTTCTTGATTTTTTTTTTATCATTTATTTTATTGTTAATTTTAAGCGAATAAAATCGAAGAGTCATGAAATTTAAAATATCCAGTTGCCTGATTTCCCGTTACGAATGTGAAAGACTAAAGGTAACTACAAACCGGCCAACAAATTGTTGGCAACATGTTGATAAAAGTGTCTACATGTAACCCGTGTATCTATCAACAAGTTGATGGATACATGTCAACATTGGGCGCCACGACATCAAAGAAATTTGTTGCCTGTTGTTTGTATCCGTGTTCTCCATTTCAAATGGAAAACATCGCTCAGCCTTGATGTGTGTGTGAACAAGTTGCAAGGGTCTAAAGAAACCATGTAGCGTCGAACCATACTAGTTTCATCACGCATCACGCTCTCTATTCTTTAAAGGGTTAATTGGTGAGTATTTTTATTATTTTATAGATAATTTAGATAAATTTAATAATTTCAATTAAATATGTATAATAAAATTGCCTACAATTGCCTATCTTTTGCAACAAACATGAATTATACTAAAGAGCTAGTGCTGAAAGCTGCTCTGGCGTTGCGGGGCATTAAAATCAAGGAATGCCCAGACAGAAACCTCAAATATGATAAAATGTCGGAAATAGTTTCATACATTGAAACAAATGTGGATGAAATATCCAGGAAAATAAAGTCCCTAAAGACTCAATTTAGCCAGAAACGAAAGAGAATTGAAGAGAAAAGTAGAAATGGAGCTAGTAAAATTTCGGAAGACCATATATAGTTTGCATACAAGCTTTCTTATAGAAAACAACATCTCTAAAGGGGAGTAGCAGTACTACTGAATATTATTTTCATGGAAAGTGTTCGAAGGATGTAACCCGCTTGATTCCTCCCAGAGCGGTGCATGTTAGAAATACAGGTCGCGCTGGTGCTTCACATCCGTATGAGGTTCAGCTTGTTACTCAGCGTACAACGCTTTTCAAGCAGTCTTTTATATGGAGAACATCATCCCTTTGGAGTAATTTGCCCAGGACTGTGTTTCCCACCGAATACAATTTACAGCGATTCAAGAACAACGTGAATTGCTTTTTTCCGTACACGTGCCGCTCCTGGAGCGCTTTAGGGACTTTCCTGCAGCACGTGTGCTAGACCCATAAAAAAAAAAGAGGTAGAAATTTTTTATTATTGTTTACCTAATTAGGTTTAAAAAAGAAGTAAACGCCACGAAATATATGTAAATCAGAGTTTATTTTTTATTTCAGAGGGCTTTTTGTATGCAATGTAATGAAATACAGTAAAGCAAAGTACGGTACTTTTCCTTTTCCTGATTTCTTTTGTTTCTTGAGAAGCAGTTCTAGGAATACACTCTAAATCGAGTAAACCTCCCTCATCTTCTAAACCCCACGAACCTGATATTACGGTACCAGTGTCTAAGTCTTCACTGTCAAAGATACCAAGCGGTGTGTATGTCCTTACTGACTGTGCATCTCGTCTAAGAAAGTTATGTAGGAAAATGCTAGCAAATACTACACTTTTAACTTTCTTAGAATGTAATGAAAGAGGTCTTCCAAACATTTGAACAGTCGCCAGCAAACCAAATACTTTTTCGATAATGTGTCGAGCAATTGATAATTAAATCCTCTCTCTCGGGAACCTTTTAGGTATGGATCTGAGAAGGGCTTCATAAGGTTTGGGCTTAGTGCAAATGCGTTCTCTGCTACCAATAAAAAAGGAATAATCCGCTCTTGGCTTTTCTTTGATATGAACGTCGGCTTTGGAAGTTGCAATTCATTTTTATAAGCCTCTTATAAAATGTTTTATTCGCATAAACACCGCCATCTGAGATTCTTTACTGGCATCCCACATTGGCATACCGAACACGGTAGTCAGCATCTGCAATAACCATCAATACAATGCTAAATATGCCCTGATAGTTATAATATAAACTTTCACTGTTTTCTGGTGCTTCAATCTGCACATGCTTTCCATCAATTGCGCCAGTGTAGGGAGGAAAATTACATTTTAAAAAAAATCCGTTTGCTATTTCACGCTAATCTTTTTCTGACCGTGATATCTGTAATAGACATACAAAATATATAGTAAAAAAGTTTTAAGTACTCATCCTCCTGCTAGTAAAACTAAATTTAAACGTAAATTCCACACAAATTAAAGAAATAAATAATAATAGTACATTTCAATGTTTAATAGGAGAAGGCAGCAGAAGAGGCAAACCACGATGACGATGGTCTAAGTATTTCATCTACCGAACATGGCGTGGAAGATGAAACTTAATCATCGATATCTCAGCCAATCAGGCCTACATCGGAACCATTAGCGGTCAATGAAAATTTAAAAAGAAAAATAAATAATTACGTCAAAGTAGATGTAGCCTACAAATTTATGTGAAGTATTCACAACACAATCGCAATATCAGTCAACATCACAACTTCAACCACAATCTCTAACTATATCAAAAACCCATTCGTTTAATAGTACGCCAGAATCTCGATCAATTTTTTTAACGACAGAACTTACAGATTTCCTTCTTCCCAGATCCAGAGCACAATAAAACTTCGATGTAATAAAATATACTATGTAACCACTTATTTTGTTAATAAATGAATAATTAATAATTGCTTTGTTTATTATCTGCTTACTTGACAATATCCCTTTAAAAACTTAAACGATGGCTTCGCACACTTCGGGTACAATTGAGGAAATTGATTTCTTTGATATTTTAAACAGGTACATGAGACTCGTAAATGAATCGCCTGTAGCTAAATATCGCATACCAACCGCCAATATTATTGATGGTGGAATAGCGACACGGTAGTTTGTATTCTTTTTGGAGATTTTAGAAGCTACCAAACATAAGAGTTCTTCAAAATCAGATTTCGTTAGTCTAACGAAATTGCGGAACGAACTACCATCGTTCAAAAGGAAATCTGACAATAAATTGTCGCCATAGCTTAAACCTTTTTTTTAAAACTGTCTCTGCTACCATATCCTTTTTGTTTTTTTTGCCATTATGATGAAAGAAGCACTGGCACCTGCAGCAGCAGTTGATAGTTCTATGGTTACTGAATTTGATTTGGACGAGTAACTGGTTTTCGTGTATATGCGCGACATTGTTGACAACATGTATCCAGATTAAAAGTCGTTATGTCTAACAACTTGTAAACTTGCCAACAGTTGCCAGCAGTTATCAACATTTTGTTGCCTGGTTTAAACGGGCCTTAAAACCATCTTTAAATATTTACTTTGTTAAATTTTAAACATTTTTTTTCGATTAAATGTTGGTAGGTAAGAACATAGCATTATCGGTTATTCATGAAAATAGAACTGCATCTACTTGTAAAATCTGTGTAGTTTTTAAGTAATTTTATAAGGTGGGTAAAAAAATAATTTTCATATATTTATTATTTACATTCGTTAGAAACTATTTTGGAAAATATACACCAGGATGAATTTAAAAATTTATAATTGCATATTTATTTTTAAAAATAACTACTAACTGTTGTATTTGTATTATTACAAAAAAGTAAAAATACTATGGATTGTTATAAAAAAACAATATAGCAAAGATTAGGCACCACTTTGTAGCAATAATCAAGAATTTCTAAAACTTATCAAGTAGGATATTAAATGAAAAGGCCTCTTACTATTATTTAAATTATTAGTTATGTACGTCCCAACAACCTTTATCTTGACACTGATTTCTATTTCTCATCAATCTGAGAACAGATCATCTATGATGATCCCCCCACGCGGTTTACTAGTAAAAAAGGCATGTACAAGCAGAATTAATTTGCGTGCTATATTCCGAAAAAGTCAGTTTCCTCAGATCCGAGGAAGTCAGCAGGATGATTGGCGAAACATCAGCATCTTTTTGTCAATTGACTCAGGAGAAATTATACCTAATAGCTCATTATTTTAAAAATACTATTGTCAAATTAATTAAAATGAATAAATCATGGTAACAGTTCTCCAGGCTGCTATAATGTTAGTGTACTGATTAGGCCTAGTAGTCATTTATCATATTAAATTCTAGGCAAGACAAAATAGTTAAAATTTCAAAATTAACACAAATAATTAGAGGAAAAAAGCGACTAATCGTTACACTATATTTTATATTTTTTTTATTATAATTCCTTTTTAGCTAACTAAGTAACACAGTTTTTTTTTTTTTTTTTAGAAATAATTAGTTGTTCGGTAAAAAATGTTTTTCCGATATATGAAGATTTTAGTTAGTCCTTAAAGTCAGTTGAAAATCACATCATTTTGAAAATATAAGAACTTGAGGAAGCAAGAGTAATTAATAAAATGATTAAAGTAATATTTCTACAACTTGTTTTGAGGAACCAACTTTATATTCATTTATAAGTAAAATGTACATCAATAATTTAAATTCTATAGCTCTTTTAATCCCCAAATGACATACTGGATTGAAACCAATTATAAACTTTATGTATTTAATAGAGACCGTTATTGTTCTCAGAACAAAGATAGTTAATTGGCAATTGTTAAACATTAAAGACAATCAACTTGCCGGCTGGCCTCTGAACTTGGACTTCCGTTTATTTAACTTTATTTTAGTTTGCATATTATGTTTGTGTGTTTTATACAACATTGGGTACAATGTTAACGGACATTTGAATTATGTGAACTGTAAATTATTATGGTGAGGCGTAGTGTGCACAGAATTTAGTGTCATAAAGGCATTCGAAATAGTAAATGGGAAAATATTCTATAATTAATTTTCCTGAATTCATAGTTCGGTTCATTTATATGGTGTAATTTGTAATCATTATTATTTAAAAGACATACAAAATTATAGATGCTTTTAAGAGTGTATCGCCAAACTAATAATGATGAAATTATTTCCTTTGTCAATTAATAAATATAAACACAATATAAGCTTTAACTATATATTGAGCTAAACAAAAAAATGTTCATTAATAAAAAATTTTATTGAGCAATTGATATTTTAATGTACATAACGAAAATTCTACCAAAAATTGTTATATATAGTATATAGAGACCCATTATTTTTAAAAAATACAATAGAATCTTAACAACACAAAATAAATAACAAAAATGATATGATCGAGGGGGAGAGATTCACCAAAAAAAATTGTTATTACTCTAAAAGCTTATACCCTTCCTAATTCACTAAAATCAAAAGCATTTATAGAAAGGACGTCTTAAAGAAACGTTTCTTAAGGTGGAACTTTAAAAGCTTTAATTAACCTTTTCAGTGCAATTAAAAACAATCTACAAAAGGGGAAGGAGTGTGGATTTTTCACACAGAGATAAGTAAAAGCTTTTTTTACAGAATTTCATATGCTCATATGGCAACAGTGGAATAAATTGTGTTCAGACATTCCGCTGAATTATAGATATTATTATTATATTAGACATATTACTTTAATATTTTTGGAACAAAGTGTTGTCATTATCGAGAGGTTACATATGAAGTTTTAAAATTGACGTTGAAAGAACTTTTAATGCCCTTTTCATGCCCTAGATTTTAATCAAGTTTTATTGTTTTTTTATTTGGCTGAAGCGCCATAAAAAACTGGAAGATAATTCTTTGTATGCAACTGAAAATTGAAGATTTAATAAAATGGTAATACAAATGTCCAAGATCCCCCTTTCTCCGTTAACATTTACGATCTCGTATCTAACGCTGTATAATGTTAAATGTGACAAATTAGATTGGTCTCGGCGATATATGTAACCAGAGAGCGGAACCGTAAAAAAACTTTTAATTACTGACATGTAGAATCATAAAACGTAAAGTGGGCAATTTAAAAGCATAGTCGAACCATAACACACAAACTTTTTAGCGTCATGAGGCTTAAGAAAGCAGAAATATAACCGTCATGTCTTGTCCATAATTCCCTAGAGTAAATGCGTTGGCTCCGACATTCGTTCCCGTGAATATCTTCCCAGATTAAGAGACATAAATTTCCAGAAAGGCTCTGGGAAGACAGAGCCAGGCAGAGGCGCGACATAATTAATGAGACTACGTGATTAAGATTGTGTTGGCATGCCTGAAAAACACAGGGATTAAGGATACACAGGGTTATACAGCGCATAAAATATTAGCAGTATATTATATAAATTGGTTATTTTGGAAGAAGAAAATACATTTTATTTATTTTTCTGGCCAGTTCAAAATAGAGTAAAATAGCTTTTGGTTGACAACTTTGAATTTTTTATTCTCAAAATATGTAACAAAATGTGTTGGAAGTGTCAGGGTATGGAGATAAGGTTTAGTTTTCCAAAAATTTAGTTATCATAAAACGAGGGTTACTGATAATACTAACTTTTAAACAACCAACTTGGTGAATTATATAAGTATCATATAATATACGATATTCTATTAATATCTTTTTTTTTTTTAATGGATCTGGCACACGTGCTGCAGGGAGGTCCCTAAAGCGCTACAGGAGCGACACGTGTGCGTAAAAAAGCGATTAACGTTGTTCTTGAATCGCTGTAAATTATACTCGCTGGGAAACCCAGTCCTGGGCAAATTATTCCAAAGGGATGATATTCTCCATATAAAAGACTGCTTGAAAAGCGTTGTACGAGGAGTAACAAGCTGAACCTCATACGGATGTAAAGTATCAGCGCGACGTGTATTTCTAACATGCACCGCTCTGGGAGGAATTAAACGGGCCACATCCTCCGAACACTTTCCATGAAAATACTTGTAGAATAGGCTCAAGTCGCCAAGTGTTCTTCGATGTTCCAGCGAATCAAGGCCGCAGGTCAGTTCGGGGTCTCCAATCAGACGAACAGCTGTTCTCTGAATAGAATACAACAAATGCAGTGTATGTTTGGGAGCGGAGCGCCAAACATGGGAGCAGTATTCCATAGTTGGTCGAATTTGAGCTTTGTAAAGAATTAACAGTTGTTGTGGAGTGTAAAGCTTTCTGATTCGAAATAATATTCCCAACTTTTGAAAAGCTCTCTTTGCTATGCCTGCAACATGTTCATACCAGGACATATTTGCTCCCAAATTAACGCCCAACAAATTGAGGGACGATATTAAAGGAATGGAGTGCCCCGCCATAACTATGTCGGGTTCAGCAACGTTAACTTTTTTAGAAAAAACTGCCGCCTGGGTTTTTGTATAAATTTCTTCTAGGTCTTTGTTAAGTTGAACAACTTCCCGGTGTCTGCGGACACTCGCCTGAGCAGCCGATGTCCGAGTGTTCAAAGTGAATGAAGAGATAAGCGTACTGTCATCTGCGAAGCTGTAGATTGGATTTCCGGTCTTTTCCAGCAGATCGTTAATGTAAATGAGAAAGAGAGTAGGAGAGAGTATGGAGCTTTGGGGCACACCGGCGTTGATAGTGAAGGTGTTTGAAAGAAATCGGTCGCCACTCGTAAAGAACGCTCACTGAGGAAACATGAGAGCCACAAACAGAACTTTTCAGACATACCACAAGGACGTAGCTTAGCCAACAGCCCATCGTGCCAAACACGGTCGAATGCATTGGATATGTCAAGAGCAACCGCTCGAGATTCCCCAAAGTGTTCAATTGCGTTATTCCAAACAGAAGAGTCAGAAGATCTCCTGTTGATTTATGTTTACGAAAGCCATATTGGTGATCGCTAATAATGTTGGATTCTTCAAGATATTTTAGAAGATGTTGATTAATAGCCTTTTCCATGACTTTCGATATTATTGAAAAGAGTGCGACTGGTCGGTAGTTATTTGCCTTTTTTAGGTATCGGCTGAAATGTGGCACATTTCCAGCGGGAAGGAAATATTCCCTTTCTGTAGGATAAGTTGAAAAGTCTACAGAAAACTAGTGTCAGTTCCCTCGCACAGTTTTTGAGAACTATGGCAGGTATTCCGTCAGCGCCATAAGCTTTTTTTTGGTGTCTAGCTTCATTAAAGTACGTTTTATGATACGCTGTCTGAAGACAATATCGGGCATCCTTGACTGCACTATGGGAATAGTAGGTGGTGTTTTTCCTTGGAAATCGACAGTAGAATGTGAAGCAAAGAGCTCAGTCAACAAGTTCGCTTTTTCAACAGATGTCGTTGCAATAGAATTATCTGGCCGTGTGAGTGGTGGTATGGTGGATTTGGTGAAATTTTGGCTAACTGCCTTAGCGACTGACCAAAAGGACCTGGAATTGTCGGAACAAGCGAGAAGTTTGTTTCTACTTCGCTGATTGTGTACCTCCTTGGTTTCGTCGATAATTTCTTTGCATCTGTTCCGGGCACGAACAAAGGTGTTACGATTTATGGTGTTAGGATTTTCACGCCATCGTCGGTAGGCAAAATGTTTAGAAGCAACAGCTTCTTTGCATTTTCGATCAAACCAAGGCTTGCCGTTGGAAGGACATTTCTTCGAAAAAGGAATGTAAGCTTCCATACCAGTCAAAATAACATCGGAAACCTCCCTGGCGCAGTCAGATGGGGGGCTATTAATATCTATAATAGGATACAGAACACTTATAAGATCACCTCGGTTCGATCTGTCTGTCTGTTGGTCTGTCACACCCGATTTTCTCCGAAACTATTTGACATAGAAAGTTGAAATTTGGCACCAATATAGGAATTGATGGCCTCATCAGAGCCGTGTAGTTTTGAAAGTTAAATTTTGACTTCAGGGGTTAGTTTTGGTGGGTGAAATCGAAAGTGAAAAAAAAATCACTAGGTCATCGAGTGGGGTGTCAAATGAAAACTTGTAAAAACACGAGTCCAAAAATATATATAATGTAATACTTGCGCATACTTGTCTTTGTATTATTTTTGAAAATGTGCGAAAAATCGCTGTCCCCCCCTTATCTCGATAATTACTGATTAAAAAATTTTGAACAAATTCTGCAATATTCTCTATAGGGTGTAGATTGAACGAAAATTATTACGAGTACATTACCTTTAATAATTTATTTGATATATAAAAAAAAAAAAACAAAAATTTAAAGGTCATCAGTTTACAGTAAAGATCGGAAAAAAACTTTGTTGAAAACTCATTTGGGATGTGTTTTGTGAAGTCTTCCGCAACAAAAGTTTTTATTTTAAAAGCATTCAACGTACGGAACACTAATTGCGCAAGTGGATTGAGTCTATGCTAAGGAGCATCAATCAAAATTTATTAATTAATGTGAGGGTTAAGTTTTTCGGTTGTTTGATGTAGTTTTTTTGGGTGTATTAATTATGTTATGTGTGAGAATTGCTTCTCCCTACAAACTTTAGGACCACTTCGTCCAAAATTATTGACTTTGACTCCTCTTCTCGACAAACCTTAGTTACTCCTCCTCCCAAATTGTCGTCTTTGCCTCCTCTCTATGAAACTAATTTAATTTTAAAATAATAAAGTATTGTTAATTCGTTTCGGTGAGTCAGTCATTACTAAACATGGATTTGCTCGTTTTGGACATGTAGATTGACAGTTAGAGATATAACTGCTCCTTTGGTTATACTCCAAAAGAATTAGCAATTTATGTTGGTACTCGTGGTGTAAATTATTTATTTAAACTTCGATTTACAAGAAATATGCTATATGCCGAAGACCGAAAAATGTTTATTTGGTCAAAACTATACCACGGTTTAGGCTGGAATACTGAAATTCTTGACATTCCTAGTATCCATAGCATTTTAAAAGGCGTATTAAAGGACTGCCGACATCCTTACCGAATTTGTGTTAAAGGGAAAGAAAGCATGATTTTTAAAAAAAAATGCTTGGATGAGTAATGTATTAACAGCATTCCAAAAAAATTGAAACCAAAATTAACTCGGTTTCGGAAGATTCCAGAATGCTATTTTCATAAGAATATTAATCCTAGGCACTGTGCATTAGCAAATGTTAAATTATTGTATAATTTCAGAAACTGCTATATATTTGTTTTTATAGAGATTCTTCTATATATACATAGATATAATCAGAAAAAATAAGCTGAGAAACCTGCAGTAGATATTATATTATTAAATTTTAGTTTAATCGATCTATCCGTATTATATCCAGAATCATGACAAACTTTCTGTCTCACACATACACACGTGCACACGAGAACGGTAACAAAAACCAAGTTTCTTGCGTCCCATGCTTTTTTTTTTAAGTAGTAAACGTTTATAAATACTTTTTAGAATATAATACTAACAATAATCTTAGAGGAAATAAGGAGAATATAAGAAACCAGTACAAGATTTATACGAGTATTAATCATATTAAATATGTGATACAAACTATGTTAATGTTAATCTAAAAATGTTATTATCGCTCAATATTGAGGGGACTCTGAAGTACTTCACAGAGTAGAATGTGCTATCCACTAGACCTCAGCCTCATTATCATTCCAGATTTCATAAGGTTGGAGTGAAGATGATACGTAGTCTTCTGGTACTAGTGATAAGATAATCCAGCCATTCTAGTTGTCTTTTTCAGTCCATTTAACACATCTTAGTCACTGTTATCCCCGTCTACTGATTCCACACCGTCACTAAGATTTCTTCGTTTTCTCCTACGGATTGAGGGGATGGAGAAGTACTATGTAAGTTAACTCCTTTAGTTCCATCCAACAGATTTTTTGATCACTGTTATTCTCTTCGATATCACGATTCCAGTTATCTTGATCTTGGTTGTTTGTGGTTGACGGTGGTACTACTCCTTTCGGTGAATGTTACCAGCCGAGTTGGATTCAATTTTATCTTCGGAAACATGAAATGAGCAGTCTATAGCGTACTTAAGAGACGCAATGAATCAAATCAGGCTACTCTGCTTTTATTATTGTATATCAAACAAAGCTAAGGACCTATAGCTCTTCATTTAGGAAGGCCAGGAATATATGCACAAGATAAATTATTGTCTACTGATTAAGAAGATGTCTTCTAAGTGCGTTTTCCCTACACGCAGAACAAAAGCCTTGAAAACCTTCTCTCACCCGTGCCGCCCCCTCCCATTTAAATATTTTTCAGTTATTTTGGTTCGAAATATTCGTCTGCTTTTTCTCATGTAAATATGAATTCTATTAGTTTCAACTTTTCCCCAGTGCTACAAATATTAATAAGGAAGATGATATTATCGATAACATTGTGTGAGATAACATTTACACTTAAGGACTATTTTATTATAATTCAGACTACTTATTGACAAACTTAAAAGAGCAAGACGAAATTTCTACAGACGATATTCAGTATGACAAAGAAGTATTAAAGTAAATATACGACAACGACAATCATTTTGTCTTATTTCTTTCTCAACATGAACTTAGTATTCGAATCATATGACAACGTAATAAATATTCCTTTTAACTGTGATTACTAGTAACTGAAAATAATAATGAAATTAACAAAATTACTCCATAAAATTTTAATTTCAATTAAATTAATGACGTCTCAAAATTTCGATATAATTGAAAATAATTTTAAAGTGCAAGAAGGTAATAATTCTAATATAACTTCAAATTAGCTGTACCTAGCTGAAAATACTCCAAGAATTAATGAATTCTTGTCAGAAAGTTTTAAGGAAAATAACATATCAAGTGACAGTTTCAAAATAATTGGACAAAATTTTAACAGGGTGCGGTCAAATCAGATAACCATCTCCTTTAGTAAATTCCGGTTTTGATATAGTATCGCATCAGTCCAATCCTACTTCCCGTTCCACCAATTCGGAATTTACTTTTAATTTTGAAGCACATTTTTAAAATTACAACATAATATTATGTTAGTAAAGAAACCCGAACCGAATAAAAAGATTTGCGTTTGCAAAAACATTATTTTATTTTAGAAGAAACATAAAAATAAAAGAAACCAGAAACCTTTTGACAGAAAATTAACAGGTGAAATGACGCATACTTACCATATGTGTCAAAGAACTTTTACCAGAAAAATCATTCAAACAAAGAGTATCTGACCCAAAAAAGTGTAAAACACTGTTAAAAACTTTTCTAGAATTGAAAGGAACATATCCACTAAGGAACAAGGTAAGACCTCAAAATAGTAACACATTACATAACAACAAAGGAAAAATGTGACTCATATTCAGCTCAATCAGTTTAAATGCTTAACTATTTTTTTTTGTGAAATGATATATAAAAAAACAGACGAATTTCCCTAAAGAGATTCAAGCAATTAAACTTGTATATTCCTTTTTATATATCATTTTCATTATAAATTTTTAAACGTCTAAATATTCGCTATTTATTTTTTTTTTTGCAAAAAAGACATTTAAACAAATTATTATTAACTTTATCATATATTCCCCTACCTCATAAAATTGAGCTGAAATACGTTGTCAACCTACGAAACCATGACGAATTTTGCTTCTTCTGGTCAATCACAGCAGTTCATCAGATTAGAATATAAAATTTCATCTTACTCACATTTTCTATAATACTGGATATATCAGACGATAATGTGCCTCTCAAAATCAACTACATACACAAGTTTAAAATTTAAAATAACATAGGAGTTACGGCTTAGAAAAAAATTAATATGGTTTTAATACTAGATACGAAGTTATAGGATCTTTACTTTAGACAAAGAAAAAATGAAATTGTCGTTTTGAATTATTATCAATTATTAGCGATTATGAATGAAATTTTCTTGAATGTTATATTTTGGATTTATCCTAGTTAATCTCGAGCCCACGGTCAAAACATAATCTAAAAATCTATCTTTGTGATTGACGTTTGCACTACTCTTCTGCTAGTGATATTTTAGCTAGATTTCATATCTGTGATTGTGATCATATTAGAATTAATTTGCTATCACATGAACCTAAAAAACTGATCAGTTTGTGGTATGTGTAAATATTTTAGAATTGACAAATATTCAAAAGCAAATGGAAATTTCTTTGGTTATTTATGCAGATTTCGAATACATTCTTAAACCACTAAATAATAAAATATTATAAAGGCTACCAGATTTTATAGTCTTAAACAATATAAACACTTTCTGTATTTATTTTCTTAGTACATTAAATGTTCGTTTCACAATAATGCTTCTAAATATGAAACTCTAGGAGGTCTTAGATGCTATCAAGAAAATCTGTGAGTATATTCAACGAATCTAACCTGAACTAACGAATAAGATAATAATAATAACAAAGATGAAGGTGATGATGAAGAGTTGCTGACCAACAGGTCTTTATAGAGGACCGGTACATTCTTAATGTAATTTGAAGTTTAAAAAAACCTGATTTTATTATTATAATATAGCATAACTTATAATTTTTATTTCTACATTTATTTATCAAAAATTTATGTCAAGAAAGAAGTAAATTGAAATAATAGCTCCAAATAAACGAAAAATATTTTATTTCATAATACATTAATAAAAACCAGAAAGTCAAAGACAGAAGCATTGGTGTATTAGGTTTATAGACTCTTGTCAATTTTTGCCGTATTCTTTAACAAAATTATGTAGATCTCTAAAATATGCACAATGAACAATGTCTAGAAATAGCAAAATTATTTCTTGAAAACGAAAATTTTTTATTTGATGCATCCAAAGTGAGCCTTTTCTTATAATATATAGATAATTATACAAAATGCAATGGAGATATGTTGCTAGAAAAAGAACAGTTTTATAATAAATCAACGGATAAACATATTAGCTAAAAGGAATAAAAATATTTCAAATATTAGATATTTATTTAAAATCAGATGTGTTGCTCTTAGCAGATATTTTTCAACTAGATTGAGCACAATATTATACCTAACCAAGAATAAGTTTAGATTCAAGTTTAAAATATACTGGAGTGTTCTTATAAATTTTTACTGATTCTGATATATTGCACTTTTGA